>OY101449.1:95404514-95572278 GCA_956483635.1 Panzeria rudis | reverse complement strand
AATTTTTTCACTCTAAACAATATAGCACAAATATAGAATTTAGTCCTAATTAAAAGAAATTCCAAAGCATACCTTAGGGATTCTTTCCAAATATTTTATTTAAAAAAGGAAAATATATTTGAATTTGTTTGGTTTTTTGTTTTTGTTACTTTCAAGTTAATTTATAATAATGTTTTTATTTTTATATGGATAAGGAGTATAACCGGGTGTCCCCAAGACACCACTCGCTTTTTTTATGACCATTTTGGCTAGGGCATGTAAAATTTGATATTTGCAAAAATAGTAAAAAAGTCATCACCTTAATATACATATATATTTTATAGTTTTATATTTAAGCTTTAAATTTACAATTTTTATGAGTTAAAGTTGACCTCTATGCAAATTGAAACAGTTTAAATGAATCTTAGATTAAAAAAACGTTCATTGGCGAGTGGTCAGATTTAGACACAAGGTTCGCTCGGTTTAAATATAATTTTTTTGTTGAATTTGTTTGTTTTTTCTTTTTTACTGAATACGACGAACTCTTATCCAGTTATGCCAATATATGTCGCCCAAGTGTGTTCGATTTTGACACAACGGTATATCTCGTAAGCTAGAGCTGATTAAAAAAATGGAGTGCCGTTTCCCGTTCAGGGGTCAAAATAACCAAATGTTTTTAATATATTCAAAGATAATTTGGTTTTTAATTTTAAAATTTTTTGTTTTGGATTCAACTTTGTTCTCTATTTCGCGAATAGCATAACCAAAATTAGAAACAAATGATTTTTAACACAATACTTGATAACATGCAGAATTTTTTAGTCGTAAAAAGGGATCAAATTCAAAACTTTGAAATAAGAGTGAAAAATGGCTAAATTTTGATAAAAATAGAGCTTTATTGTTCGATATTTTTGCCAAACAAATTTTAAAACTAAGATTTTTTATTAAGCATGAAAACCGTACTACACTTCATTTTCAATTTTTAATTCTTTACTATTTATTAAAGAAACACAAGAATCCTCTTACGCTTAAAAAATTTTACTGATATATTAAACGTTAGTTTTTTAAGCATTTTTAATTAAAAGAAATATATATGCACAGAGAAAAAAAGGGAATATAAAATCAACATGATTTTACATTCCCTGTGATTTAAAATCCTATTAGATTTACAAGAAATAATTTGTCGTTTAAGTGTGTTAGTGTTTATTTACTTTGTTCATTGCTACAGTTCACTGTTGTGCTTAGTTGTGTGACTTGTTGTTGTTTAATCTTACATGTTTCGGCTATGTAGACTACAAAAAACGAATTACCAGTGAACATTTACTGCTGCTGGATTAAAATTACCATTGTTTCATATTGATTTTAAATGAAAAATTTTTAATATAACCTTAAATCTCTTTGATTTAAAATTTGTTACTGTTAAAACAACTTTGTTATAAACGTTTCATTTTATTTTAAACCAAAATGACTAATGCCCTAATTCACAAAAAAAAATTTGATTAATAAGAGACTTATTAAACAAATTTTTGTATGAAAATTTGTTTTATTAGTCTGTTATAAGTCAGAAAAATTTTTTGTGAATTAAGGCATATAACTTTAATTTCAAATAAGTTTTATGTTAAATAATTATTTAAATCATGTTGAATTAAAATGAGGTTCATTTTACATACGATAGGTATTTATTTAGTGTATAGCTAAAGTAAAGTTTGACGCTGTTGTCACTGCAGTGGTTAATGCGTGCACTATCATGCAAGTGGCACGAGTTCAGATCTTGGCGGGGGCAGCCAACTACAACACAAAGTTTTCTGATGTCTATGCTAAAAACCATCACTTAAGTAAAATAATGAATAAAATTGTTGCATTAAAGTCATGTTGTTTCAGCTTGATATAATTATAATTCAACATGATTCTTAGTGTTGTTACATTATTAAATTTACGTTGTTTCATCTTGAAATAACTTTAATTCAACATAATTCAGACAATGATAAAAATACGTAACAATTTTATAATAAACTAAGTAGTAGTTCTAATTTAAAGCATATTAATAAGATAAATAAGTACCACTAATTATTTTATAACGCATTAACAAAGTACTACCAATTACAAAAATTGTAAAAGTTTTTGCTGGGTATACACTGTCCTTCTTATGAAAGGCAAATAATGAATTTTGACATTGATCTGTAAGTAAGGAACAGTAACTTCTTAAATTTAAGTCTTAAATTTAGTTTGATTTGTTTAAAGTTGTTGCTTTTTAAACTTCATAAAATTAAATAGGAAAAAAATCTAGTAATAAATCCATTGAATTCTGTAATATTCTGATCTTTGCCGATGATGTTAAGCTCTTCTCAAGAACTGCAAGAAATGATGATACCATTTATGTCCAGGCGGATTTGAATAACTTCTATAATTGGTGTACCGTAAATCTATTGGAATTAAATCTGAATAAATGTAAATTGATGACTTTTACTTGATATTCACCATTTTCAATCCGTTAATTTATTAATGGTAATGAGATAATTGCAGTGGACTCAATTTTAGACCTTGGAATTTACTTCGAAAAAAAGCTTAATTTCTACACAATTTTTACATTTGCGGTTAATAAGGCTACTGCTGTTTCTTGTTTCATAAAACGATGGGCAAAAGAGCGTAATGAACCTTATGTAACGAAAAATATATTCAAGTCCCATTCTTGAATATGGCTCTGTATATTTTAAAATTCTAGAATCAGCTCAAAAACAATTCCTATTATTTTGTCTTCGCTATTTTCAGTGGAATCCAGCCGTGAATCCAGCCTTATCGGAGCCGATTGGCACTTATAAGCCTCCTTGCATTGAAAAGCCGAAGGATTGTATCCAACATAGTATTTTTCGGTAACTTGTTTCAAGGGAAAATTAACTCTATTTGTCTTCACAAAGAGGCAGCTTATATCATATGAACCCCTTCGTCTAAGATTCCATAGACAAAATTTCATGAATTTCGATCCATTCCGTGGAGTTTGTTCAGATATTAACAAATTTTATTTATCGGACAAATTTTATTTATCGGACAACGTTGATATTTCTAAGTGAAGACTTATATTTTATTTAAACTCAAATGATTATATATAATTGTTTATAACCATTGTAATTTATGTATTATTTTTGTAATGCACAGCTGTAATTATAATAGCTGTGAATGAATAAATAAATAAAAACATACTATTTCAAATTCATATAATAAGCTAAAACTACTATTTTAATTATAGCATCTCAAAATGAAACTTTTGTCAGGACAAAGTTTTAAATTCTATGGATAAATTTTCATGTAATTTTTTCTCTAAAATTGGCGATTTTTAAAGAGGCTGCTCAACCACCTAAATAAGAGTCAAACAAACAATTCATTGATTATGTAAAGAACATTAATTGAATATATAATTTATTTTTAGACAACCTTTTGTTTGAACATTTTCTGGTGATAATTTTTTCTTTGTTGGGACGAGTGATGATAAAATAGTTAAAAAACGGTTCATCAAAGTTTTAGTAACATAATAGAGTATGTTAAGAGTATCCTAATATTTTTTGCTGTATGTAAGGTTCGTCCGTTCACGTCTCCCTCAGACATAAACGTTTCTATGAATAACAACCACACACAGAAAAAAATAAACTTCATTAGGATGAATTAGGTGCTATAAAAAATGTGTAAATTCAGACAAAACATTTGCGGAAATTAAAAAAAATTTTTTTGAAAAAATGTCTTGAAACTTTGTTGTTGTATTGAATTCCCAGAATTCATTATGACTTTATTATAATGAACTAGGTCCTATAAAACAATTTGTAAATTCCGATAAACACCATACTAAATTTACGAATACTTTTACTAAAACAAAATCTTTAAAAAATTGTTTTTGTATTCCATACTGAAAAAACCAATGTCAAACAAATCCATTTTCTGAATCGGATAATATAATTGTTAAAAAATATTTTTTCATTATTAATTGAATTAGGAAAATAATTCATAAATAAAAAAAATCTAAATCTTAAAACGGTTCCTATGAATTTTAAAACTAAAAATTTAGTTTCTGTTGTTTCTTTTAAATGTAAAAGAAGACCTCAAAATGAAGCATTTATTGAATGAGAAAAATTATTTATTGAATTAAAAACTTAGTTTAACAAATGCTTGTCTGAAAACACAATTTAATTTTTTTTGTGCACACCTCAAGTCTTAACAGATTTTATTTTACTGTGGCCGCTACAGCAAAGTGTAACAAAAAAAAATGTTTCTCTGGACCCATTTTATATATAGTCTTGTGACTCGAATAACAAACAATTGGCAGTATAGTAGCATTATTGTAGCATTATTGTAGCATTATTGCAGCATTATTAGTTTAACGATCAAAAAATAATGTGAAAATAAGGACGAGTTCCTATCCAAAAATTTCGGCCGTAAAAAGTACTGAGATCAAAATAAGGGTCAAGTTCTTGTACAATACCATCTCATTTCTAGGAAACCTGTAAGTAATCGGATTGCAAGTTTCAAAGATACAGGTTATTAACTTTTTCAAAAAGCGTCAGCTTTATTATGAAAAATGGCCTCAAAATAAGTGCATTTACTTGCAAAATGTGGCACACTTCGAACATGAGTCATCGATTCGGCCAAGCACGTCCTTCAAGTGTTAAAAATCTGTTTATTTTAGAACAAAATTTTTTAAATTGGAATCTGTAAAACAAAACTGTATAAATATAAGTTTCAAAGTATTTATATAATTTTTTCCCCTTATAATATATTATTTTAGAGACTACTTTTTTTAATCGTGAAATTTAAATTTATAAAATAAAAATAAGTCAATAAAGTTTCAAAGCTATATTTTTTTACTTAGAAGTAAATGTGAAGCATGTAGACAAAGAAAATTTTTACTGCACGGAGGGTTGAACTGACATATTTCGATAGCTCCTGCTAATATATTCAGAGTTCTCTACGGCTTAGACCACTCGACCAAAGTCGGTGGCTTGCGGTCAAGTGTTGAATATCAACTACCTTTAATCAATTCATACTGTTACTCTTGGAGCTGTTTTTCATGTGATAGTTATTGATATTAATTTTTTTCCTATGTCTTGTGTTAAGCTCCTTGTTATTTCTCTATTCTAGTATGAACTATCATTGATAATTACAAGTACTAGTGTGTGAATGTTTGTTTGTTCGGTTTATTTTGAACATGTACATCCTTTTGCTAGGTGCTTTTAGAGCTTAGAAATTAAGTTGACGAACTGTATGGGTTTATATCCAAAGAAATTGAATTATTTGGCTTGAGTTCGGCTTTAATTTAATTTTTCAATTAAATTATATATTTTTTATTTAGAGGTAAATGTGAAGCATGAAGACAAGGAAAATTTTGACTGCACGGAGGGTTGAACTGTCGAGTGGTCGAAGCGATAGAGAGCTCTGAAGAGATTAGCGAGAGCTATCGAAATATATCAGTTCAACACTCCGTGCAGTGCAAATTTTGTTTGTCTACATGCTCCACATTTATCTCTAAATAAAAAAATATAATTTAATTGAAAAATTAAACTAAAACCGCATGCAAGACAAATAATTTAATTTCTTTGGGTATAAGCCCATATATTTCGACTAAAGCTCATAACTTAGTTTCAAAGTTATTTAAAATTTGTTTAAAGTTTTAATCGCTCTTACTACCCAGTCTGGTGTACAGCAACAAAATTAGACAACAGCGGACATTGTGTATTTTCAGTAATATATTAAGCGCAGTATTAAGAGTCAAAATGTATGACATGCATGGTAGTAGTATTGGTGAAATTTTGTTTGTGTACGTCACACCGACGATCCTTGAAGTAAAATCAAACATATTTGATTTTTTGCTTGCATGGCGCTTTCATTTTGTTCGTGTAATTGGCAAGCGTACATGCATCTATGCCTCACAGTCATAACAAGATAAGCTGCTCAAACCAGTAGGTTATAAATAGAACTGTCAAACTCTGTATGTAAAAAACTTGTATATGTAATTTGACATTTTGTTTGCACTTAACTTATAATAAGAAAATTTTAATTTATCTTATGATTTTTCGCTTGCATGAACGTTTATTTGTAATAGGTCATGTATGTACTAAAGCAAGACAATAATAAGGTAAACTCATATAGTAGTGTTTCATACTTAGAGCTTTCAAACTCGATACATAACAATATTTTATATGCAGTTTGACATTTGGTTGATTATAACATAAATTTCACACCCAGTTCTATGCTTGTACGTGTATGCTAATAGCTTCATGCACACGTACACGATGCTTGCGTCATGCATTTTGACCGTGAATACTGCGCTTTATAGTAATCATCTTGTTATGGTCCTCCTTCTAAAAACATTTAATTAATTTATCAATAATTGTTTCTAACTGGCAATTAAGCTAAGTCATTTCAGCAATAATTTGTTTCATAAGAAAATCGCAACATTTTCTCGGTCGCAAGTCTATTTATGATAAATTGCCAAACAAAATTATTTCCAAAAGATACGAGAACTGGTAATATATCGGCTGCCTTAGTGAACAACAAAAAGATCACCCTTTGTTAAATATATTTACTAATTAGATAAGCATGAAGTCAACATCAGCGCCATATCTTTCATAATAAAATTGTTTATATAAAACTTTTGTTTAATTTAAATTCATGAAATAAAATTCTCATCAAAACATACCCCTTTTAATTAATGTTGCAATTATAGAAACAGAACTTTTTTTACCTTTTTGAAGCAGGTGTTGCTTCTTTTTTGCGCTGAAATTGTAAATCGTTATCGCATATTTACAGTTTTCACAGGAATTTCGTAACTTTAGTAGTGGTATAAAATGATATACAAAAATTTCATCATTCATACAGTACAGTGTGTGCAAAACAAGAAGTGACGCAATATTTTATGCTAAACAAAACTCCAATGACAATAGCTGAGACTAAAACTGTTAAACACAATACATCTTGTTTATATAAGTTTATTGCTTGCTCTACCACTGCTCTGTCACCACTTCTGGTGCAACCATGTGCAACCAAGGGTGAATATGTGCTGTTGCAACATTTTACAAAATATTATTTACTTACTAAATGCACACATATATGAGATTTTTTTGTGCATTCTCTTTAACAGTTCTAGAGTTTGGCCGAAAACAAAAAAGAAACAACAGAAAATTGTATAAAACCCAATTCAAACCAAATAAAGCTGTTCGCAGATCCCCTTTGGTACTTTTCTTTTTTATTTAATTTGTTTATATGGTTTTTTGTTCTGCCAGACAAAGTATTGTGTAACATACAGAATTGTATTTACATGAAACTTTTTGGTCGAGAAAAGCCGTACAAAAACTATTGTTAACAATTGAAATTTTTGTTTTCAGCTTTCAGTTTAGAATGGATGGATACTTTTTGACTAATTGTCAAAAGGAAGTGGGTGATAGTGCTCATATTTACGGGACCGTTGAAAAATTATAGTGGCAATATGAACAAAAAATAAATGAAAAAATTAAAAAATGCTTATAATGTTTCATTTCTAGTTTTGTTTAGTCAAATTTGTTAAAAGTAGTTCTTACAAAAGGCATGTTTTTGTAACACGTGAGAGCACCTTTGTTAAAGAGTGAACAGAGTGTTAGTTAGAGTTAATTTAGAGTAAAAATTTTGTATAGAAAATATGACTTTTGTATAGAAAAAAGAGTTTTGTATGGAAAGTACGATTGTTCGTAACTTTCTTTGAGAGAAATCACGGAGAAAAAAAATCCAAGGAATTTTTAAATAAACAGTTTAAATCGAGCCAGATATTTTCCTCAAAAAAATTCATTCAGAATAAAAAATTTTCATAAATAAGAGAGAGAACAAAATGCACATTTTGGTTTGGTGCACATTTTCAATTGTACTTGGTCAGCTCTCGGTTTTTAGTTTTTAGTCATTCTATCTCTTTCTGCTTCTTCGCCCAATTTCTCCAAACTGGACTTTAACATTTAATAAGACTTTTTAAATTATTAATCTACACAAAATTAACATTATTTTAAATATAATATTGTTGATGTACGTTCCAGGATATCTTGTTGAAACTGCAAGTATATTGAATGTTAACTACTTTCAGTTTTATCCCTATAAATGTTACACTTGATTAACATTTGAAAATACTTTTAACAAGCAAATACATAATACTACAATAAACACATTTTTATGAAAAGAAATTCGAACATATCTCCTTAAAATACCACTAAAGTCTAGTGCTAAAAGCTATTTTGTTATTATACTCAAATGAAAGATGTTTTTGTACAGATTAGTAATTTGGTAAACAAAAAACATTCGAAAGAAAGATATGTACTCCAGAAAAATCGGGTATATCACGTTAATATAAAATTGTTGATATTTGAAAAACTGCTGTATTTGGATTAAAAAAATAAGAAAAATAATATAATTACTTAAAATAAATTAAAAGTAAAAAAATTTTTTAAAAAACAAGCTAAAAAGAAAAAAAATTTTACTTTAAAAATTTTACTATCAACTTTTAACGTCATTGCACAATTTATATGATATAAAAGCATGTCACGAGATTTAGGTACTCGTATTTACCTAGTCTAAAAATATTAATGGTTAAAATCAACCACATCAAGTTATTTAATTTACTTTTTTTATCTACACTAGTAAATGTCGCGACAAGCTTTTATATCATATAACTTGTGAAATGACGTTACAAGCTGATAGTAAAAGTTTTAAAGTAAAAGTTTATTTTTTTCTTTTTAGCGCATTTAAATGAAAGCTTTTTTTTTAAAGGTTTCTTAAAGCACCAGCAGTACACAGTCCAAATGTGGGCTGTTCATCCATACAAATTTAAAGAGCTTTAAAATTTTGGACATTAAGAGAACATCGTTTATTTGACTTGGACTTCACAGTACAGACCATAAAAAATGTGTACCGACTTCTGGAGCACTCCTAAGTCTTTACCTTGGACTGTTAACGTGTTAAGTGTAACGTGGCTACTAGACAAATACATTAAGCCGCAATAAAATATTTGGTCTAAGTCCCACGTTGTGAAAGTTTAAACCCAGCCATTAAGGTCAAATCTAAAACTTGGTAAATTGACTAGAAAAGCTATATATAGATAACCGTAATGGGCAAACAGCTAAATATATTCGCAGGGCGGAAAATTTTTGTTCGAAAATAAAATTTATAAGAATAAAACTGAAAAATAGCAATGTTAAAATTCTTGGCAATACTAGTGAAATATACTGAAATGCGCACACATATGGCCACATACAAATGAAAGGCAATTTTGTGTAGATTACGAACCCTGAGATATATTTTACGACTAGACTCTAGTAGTTCGATTCACTAACTCTTTTTAACGGCAATGATATCGTTTAGAAACAATAACAGCAAAATTATTGACAATAATTTTTGTGATATTATTGAATAGACAATAGGTGAGCTCACTATTGCCTATTCAATAAAACCAGTTAAAGCACGTCGCACAGTGGAGGATTTTGAAAAAAATGAAAACATATCTGCAGTTTATAAAAGGTCCGATTCTTATAAAATTTCATACGTCATTTGAAGAGTTGCTGTTGAACTTAAGTTTGGAGTTTGGGTTTTATATAATTAAAGAATGTGATGCCAGAAGACCCCAAAGTGGGTCATTTAAATTGCGTGTACCTTTTGACTGAGTTCTGCTTTTTTAACAAACATTTTTCAGAATTCTAAAGATTTTGTTATAAATCTACGAACATTTTTGCAAATCGGATAAGATTTGACTTCCAAATTAGCAAAACAGTGGACCAAGGTGTGTTAAAAAAAAAAGTTTACTTTTTTTAGTCAAATATTTCCTAAATTGTAAGCAGAAACCCATAAATGCAGTGGAGTTTTTTGCCTTTTGGATGGAAAAATCTACTTGAAAAACTCCTTTTTATCAGATCAAAAACATCAGCTTACCATAGGTTTGAATTTTTCATTAGGCCAAGCTCATATAATTTACGGTCTTGTGGCTCGGCCCCCTTTAAAAATATATAATCCGAAGTTAAAGATTAAGCTCAATATCACCTCTTTATATGCCGTATGGAATGTTTTAAGAATCGGAAAGCCTCTTTAGGAACTCCAGATTTATTTCCATTTTTTCCAAAATAACCCATTGTGCGTCGTCTTTTCTCACAAATCAAATAAATATTTTACAACAATATACACATATGACAGGTTAGGTTAGGTGAGATAAGCAGGGCAGTCACGACTGTGGAAGTGACTCACTTGGGTCCGTTGATTCGGTCCCTTTGTGTTACCATAGAGCAGACAGGGCATAGAAATTACGACTGCCCTGCCGCCGTGTCAAACTATCCCGATTGAACTAAGTAGGAGGATAGCCTGACTAGCCCTACATTAGCCAGACTCTCTAAGTCTGGAAATATGCTAGCGCCCAAGATTCTCGTCCTTAAGCTGGCTAGAGCCGGACACTGACATAGAAGATGGAGAACAGTTTCCTCCTCTTCCTCATCATTACAACTTCTGCAGTAGTCGTTGATTTAGACCCATCCTTCTGGCATGGGTCCCAATATAACAGTGCCCTGTGAGCACTGTTACTAATAGTTTCGTTCGATCTTTAACGAGCGTGAGCAGATTTCGTGTCCTGCTGAGGTCGTAGTGGGGCCACGTGGACCTAGCAACGCGACAGGTGCCTTCGCGTTCCCACCTATATTGTGCCAACCTGAATGATTCAAGCTGTATCAGTGATTTACAATGTGATAGAGGGATACAAACGAAGTAGCATATCATCGAGTTACTCAATGCCACGCCCTGTTTGGCAATTCTGTCCGCAATATCGTTCCCGGGACAATCTGAGTGTCCCGGAATCCAACACAGTGTTACTCTCGAATGTCTCGCTATCTCGTTTAGAGATCCCCGGCATTCGACAACCCCCAAGGAAGTGGTGTATACACCATTTATAGCGGCGATGGCCGCTTTGCTGTCGGTAAATATATATATCTTCCGATATCCTATATTACCTAAGCCATCTTGCCGCCCTAGTGATAGCGGAGATTTCACCTTGCAAGACGCTACAAACGTCCTGCAGCCTAAATGGGACTTTTACGTTGACGTTTTCCACATAGAAACCTCCGCCAGTTCTGTTGACCCTTTTGGAGCCATCCGTAAAGACTTTGATCACTCCATCAGGGTTGAGGGATGAGAGGTACTGTTCCCTGCTGGGAATAAGTGAGAGGAATAGCCCACCAAAGTAAGGCTTCGGTGCACAATAATCAATGTTGCTGTGAATTCCTTGATGTTATCGCAGAATCCTGGAGTGCCCATAATCAGTTCGTGACCATGAGCATATAGCGTTCAGCCTGATCGCCGAAAATAAAGTTAGCTGTTTTGCCATACCCTCCACCGGAAGCCAGATCATCAACGTAAAGAGTGCTTTCGTTGGAGTCGACCTGAGCGCACCTGTTATCAGGGTCGCTGCCAGCCGAAATATTTTATTAAGTGTTCTGCGATGAGAGTCTTTCTCTACAGCTTCCCACCAAACTAATACACCATAAAATAAAATGGGCTTAGCTACCGCTTCAAAGATCCAGTTGATCCCTCTGGGCTCTATGCCCCAGCTGCAACCAATGGCTCTTTTACAAGTATAGATAGCCACGAGGGCCTTATCCGCTCTGTACTGGGTGTTTCGATTCCAAGATAGTTTGCTATCTAGGATTACGCCCAAGTATTTGGCGTTATCCGAAACCGTTAATGTGATCCCGTTGAGTATAGGAGGCACAAAGTCTTAGACTTTGTACTTTCTAGTAAAAAGCACCAATTCAGTCTTAGCTGGATTGACACCCAGCCACCAATTGATGCTCCATTCACTAACGAGTGCCAGTACGGACCCCATACACTGAGAGATTGTACTCAGGTGCTTGCCAGAGATGGCTGCCGCCACGTCGTCGGCGTATGCGACAGTCTTAACCATCTTACACTCCAGACTTAGCAGCAGAGAGTTGATAGTCAGATTCCACAGGAGTAGTGATAGAACCCCTGCTTGTGGAGTGCCCCTATTTGCTGCCCTGTACTCAGTAACATTTCCAATCGAGGCGCTTATGACCCTATTTGTTAGCAGGTTCTTAATGAAACTGCAGATATTAGAATCAATCCCTAGTTCTATCATATTCAAGATAATGGAATCGGGTTTGACGTAGTTAAAGCCACCCTCTATGTCTAAAAAGGCCACCATAGTGAACTCTTTGTGTTCCAGAGATTTCTCTATGTGGCTGACCAGAGAGTGTAGGGCAGTTTCCACAGACTTGCCTTTGGTGTAGGCATGTTGTGAGGGAGAGAGAAGTGTCGCGAGTATAGACATTCTCAGATGTATATCAATAGCTCTTTCTAGGGGTTTGAGCAGAAAGGATGTCAGACTGATTTGTCTGAAGTCCTTAGGTTTAGTGTGGGAAGTCTTGCCACCTTTAGGGATGAAGATAACCCTACACCTACACCAGAAAGCTGGAATATAAGAGTAGTTTAAGCATTCTTTATATATTACAGAAAGCCATGGTATAACCAGGTGCATGTTTCTCTGTAGATCAGCTGGAATTATGCCATCTGGTCCGGGAGATTTAAATGGATCAAAGCCGTTAATCGCCCATTTTAGTCCGTCGATGCCCAGAGGGATGGTGACTGTAGAGGGCGACTCAGGGGTACGGCTTGTACCAGCCCCTGCTACAGGGGCTGGAAGATTGCCGGGGAAGTGTGTATCAAGTAGCACGCTGAGCGTTTCTTGGCTACTCAAAGTCCAGTTACCACATGGTTTCTGTATGTAGCTCGGTACAACCGGTGAGGTTGCCAATATCTTACGCAGGCGGTTGGTCTCAGAGGAACCCTCCACTCCACTGCAGAAATTCCTCCAAGACTTCCCCTTAGCGTTCCTAACTAGATTTTTGAATCTATTCACATAGGTCTTATAGCTCGACCAGTTGCCTGATCGTTTGGCCTCGTTGAATAGTCTACGACATTCGCTGCGCGACTGAGCAATTTCGGGACACCACCAAGGTGGTTTACTTTTGTCTTTGCATACCATAGGTTTGCAGGACATGCTTGTGGCATAGCAGAATGATTCGCTGAGCGTATCTACCACCGAGTCGATGTCCCCAATAGTGTTTATTGTGGGAGCAGAGATTAGGGTATTCAGAAGGAGATTGCTTTGCATCTCCCAGTTGGTTTTCTTTCTATTTACTATGGTATCCGGCCTAGATTCAAAAATCCCTATAGAGAATTCAATATAACGATGGTCGGAAAAGGAACAGTCGTCCGATACCGTCCATTTACTAATTAAGTTGGTGTGCTGTGCATTGACCAGTGTGATATCTAAAACCTCGCTGCGGTTTGGACAATAAAAGTGGGTTCTGAACCTCTATTAACTATTTCAAGATTATTACTAAAAATAAAATCGAAAAGACACTCACCTCGTGCGTTGGTGTTACTGCTACCCCAAGTGATGTGGTGCGAGTTGGCATCAGCACATGTAGTAATGGGCGTCCTTGTGCTTGCGGCTTTATACACAATCCCACGTAACTTCTCATTTGGTGGCCACTCTCCGTGGTCATGTGCCATATAGCTGGAGACTACCCAGATAGTGCCAGTGGTTGTCTCCAATGCCGCAACAACAGTATCCTCATCACTGTAATCAGATAAAATAAAGATACGTAAAGAGTTTTTAGCCAGTAAGCAAGATCTTATGTTACCTGTGCCTCTGGCAAACAGAAGCTTGTAGCCCCTGAGGCTTAGCCCAGAAACCCGTCCTTGGTGGAGCCAGGGTTCCTGGACAAATACACATATGACAGCCTTTATTTAAATAATTCTTGCAAAAAAAGCCGACTACGAAATAGACGTGGGACTGCCTATAATTTTTACCATAATGCTTTACTTTTACGAGAAGTAATTTTATGCGAAATTTCATAAGAATCGGCAAAGAAAAGTAGTTTAAATGAATATTTACTTCTCATGCGCGTGGTACTGCCCACTTTTCTTACCATAACATTTTATTGTAACGATAATTAAATGTGTATGTCAAGTTTCATAAGAATCGGCTTAGTAAAAGTTGTTGAAAAATAATATTTACTTAGAATTGGCGTGGCACTGCCCAGTTTATTAATCATTAATCAAACAGAAGCTTTATGTGTATGCAAAGTTTTTGAAAAGGCTTATGCATTTACTTCGTATTGGCGTGATTCCGCCCACTTTTCAATGGCACCAATCTGAAAGTATACCCACAGAAAGAAAAACACCGTACTAAATTCAAGTATTTTCTACTTACTTTGAGTAAGACTAATTTAAGTACGAATAACACTAAAATGTACTTAAGGCAAGACGAAAACGGGATAATCACGTAAAAAATCTTGAATCAATAACAAAATACTTAAATTATTTTAAGTACTACTATTAGAATAAACTTTTTCCACACTCGCAGTGTGTTGGTATTTGTATGCTGGTTGATAGCTTCAGTCGCATGTTGTGCTTATGTTGTTGTCTTGTTGTTGGGGCACGAACAATCAGAAGTTCGTGCACAGCCGGCTAATACCATACAAACGTTGTATTACATGCTGCTGGTTTATACTGCATTTTAGCCGTCGTTCTTTATGTACCGAGTTGTGTAAGGCGTTGGTTTACAAAACATGATGAGTTAAGTTGAATACCAGAAATGAACAAAAATAAATTTAATTAAAACAAGTAAGTAAAAATATTAAATTTATATACGAGTAAGTAGTATAAGTAAAAATTATCAAGTCTGTTCCAGGATTATTGAATAAGTAAAAGTTAGCCTGATTCGGGCTTGATTCAAGCAAGCGCGGGATTGATTAAATTACGCAGTTTAGGATTGATTAGTGTACGCGGCGGATTGATTCAAGTATACAGCGGGCTTGATCTACATGCAAGGCGACGTGTATCAGCTACTTGTCGGCTATGCCCAAGTAATAAAAATAAACAACAATAAGATCAGAACAGTGATTTGTGGCCATCATCAAGCAAACAAGCACCAACACAGTACGAGGACGACTGTGTATAAAGTTTATAAACATACTCGTACTTAAAATAAGAATTTTTTTTACACGAATAAAGGCTAAGTCAGGCTAAAGTTAAGTATTTTGCACTTGAATATTCCGACTTGAAACAATCTTTCTGCACTTCATTTCAAAAAAAACCGGATTACCGTACTTTTGACACCGCTTGGGATTAATGTAAGTATGGATGGACTGATTTTTCTTTTGAGTGTCCTTTTAAACAAAGAAAAATTCTGGAATCGGTTTAAAAATGGCGGAGTTTTGAGGGAACATCCATAAAAAAATTAAAAAATACATGACGAATTGAAAACACAGCGGAACAAAATGCACATTTTGGTTTGGTGTTGCGAAAACTACAATTAATTTTGTTTTTGTTTTTGTCAACATTAGTTTTCAATCTCTTTTTTGCTTATTTGCCTAATTTTTTCAAATTGGACTTTACAATGCAACAAAACTTTTTAGATTATAAATCCACACAAATATATATATTTTCTATATATAATTTTGTTGATGTACATTCAACGATATTTTATCCTAATAAATCTTCCATTTGATTAAAATTTTAAATACTTTTATGAAATAATTTCGAATTTATTTAAAATGTCCTAAAATAGGAATAAAACAAGACAAATATAAGCATTAAATGTGCTTAAAATACCATCAATGCTAAAAGCATCTGCGTTATTATACTCAAATGAAAGATATTTTTGTACAGATTAGTAATTTGTTAAGGAGTATTCGAAAGAACCATATATACTCCAAAAATTTTGGTATATTACGTTAATTTAATATTCACAATATTTGAAAAACTGTAAATAAGTTGTTTTTGCTCTATGTGGACTCAGAATACAAATGAATTTTAAAAAATAAGAAGAATAATATAATTACTTAAAAAAGGATACTTACCCGTTTGTATCTTTAGGATGTAGAAAATAAACTTAAACTTCGAGATAAACTCTAAATAATTCGCTGCATTTTGAATTAATTACTTATTTTAATCAAAACTTTGTTAACGCCTTGTGCATGATGTGTAGTTTGTTTTGTGGAAATTTTTCTGCTATATAGTTTTATTAAGGTTAAAACTAAACTAGCTAACTTTCAACATCTTTGGAAGATCAGACATATATCTCGAAACAACAAATAGAATTATTATACTTAAAGGAAACATATGATTGCGTATACTATCTTCTTGCCAAAAAACATTTCATATTTTAAGATGTAGCACTTAAACCTTATATGAGTGCCAAAATAAACACCTCTAACAGAGTGACAAGGATACCCGGGTGCCCATTAAAAACAAATGTGTATATACACTTTTTCTGTAATTTTTGCCCAAAAAATCACTTAAGATTCTGTTGTTTTGCTGGATTATCTAAAAAAAAGATAATTAGTGTGCATAGGTTTGCCGGATATGCTACGTTGATAAAAGTACATGGTGTAATATAAGAAGTACAATTGCAAGAAAAAAATACACTTGTTTTTCTTAAGTTAATATTCTTTTGTGATTTATTATATTTAGGCCGAAAAAATTTGTTTCAGTAATTCGTTTATTGATTTTGAGACGGATCATTCTAGAAAAAGTGATGTTAGTAAAAAAATCTACAGTATTGCTTTACTTTATTATACTAATTGCAGTAAATGTTTTTGGGTGTAAAAGAAAGAAGCCAAATGAACTAAAACAAATTTAACTACAGAAGGAACAAAAAGTTAGGAGTTCTCAAGAAGTTTTGGCTTCCTAGACCAAGAACCTCTGTAGCAAGCTCCTATTTAAGATGAAATGGATACGCGGGTACCCCGTCACTCACATAATAGTTAAAATTTTGATGAAAACACACACAAAAATTGGGTACATAATGTGAATAAAAAACGCGAAATTATAAAAACGCGAGCTGACTGGAAAAAAACTAGCTTAACATAGTAATCCACACGTAATCAACAGCTCATCAACACGTACAAAACAGGGGTACAATTTTTGGCACCAAAAATTCTGTTCCGCTCTGTAACCTTTCTTCTTTTTTGGAATTAGATTAATAACTATATATCTATTAGACTAAATGTACATGAAAAAATCTTGCATGAAATTTGTTGCATGAAACTTTTTTATTGGCTAATCGAATGGACAAGGAAGAAAGTTGGCTTGAAAAAGTGGAAGAAAATAAAATTTCAGTTGGTTTTTGTCACCTTTCTTTGCCAAATTTGCTTTTTCGTGCTTGCAATAAGCAAATAAAAAAGTTTCATGCAAGATTTCATCATGTAAATGTAGTCTTATATCTGTGCCTTGGTGCTAAAAGGGCCAATGTCAAAACAGTTACTTTTGAGAAAAGGGCAGTTTACGTTTAAGTTTTCTATATGAGTTCATAGCAACATTGGCTAGCAAAATCCTTATGAAGCTGTTCTGGGTTACATTACACATTGGCTGTTTCAGAAAATAAAAGAGAGTCAGAACAGAAACCTAATGCAATGATTAACTCAAAACAGCAAAATATTGACATTGGCCGTTTTAGCACCAAGACACTGATATAAACTAAACTTTTATTTATCAAAATTAAAGAAATTAATGAAAAAATACCTGTGAAGAAGGAAATATTCGTTTATTTATTTTTCTATTCCTTTTAAAAAAGTTGTTAACAAGAAGTTAATAAATCATATAATCCTTAATGCAAACAATAACACTTGTAGACAAAACTAGCTTTTATCTTATCATTAAAAGTTAGAGAATTTTACTACAGGGGCCCATTTGTTCAAGTTGTAAATCTTCAAGAAAAATGACCACAAAGCAGCAACAAATTTCATGTTGTTATTTTGTAGGTACTTTAATTGTAGATTTGTAAATTGTAACTTTAAGAAATGGAATCCAATTCAATTTAGCGAAAGCTAAGAAATAAGGTAAAAAGCGTAAATATTAGACCGGCGATACTTCACTAATATAATAGAAAATTTTGAATTTTTCTACGAGAATTTTTCGGAGACATACAGAAATATATCTTAGTACTAAACGCCAAAGATAGAAGTTTGGATTATCGGCAAAAAGTTGTATTGTTACTATATGCTAAGTTTCGTATATGCTAACATCAATCAGCTCATCAGTAGACATTTACACATAATGTCTGAAAATTTTTGAAAAAGGTAATTTCAAAGAAAATTAAAGGGTGCTCTAAAACATGTACGGAACCATTGATTATGGGTGAGTCGAACTCACAATTTGCTTAATCTATTCATTCACTGCCAAAGCAAATATTATGGAATATTTTAAAATCAATTAAAAATAATTGACGATTTAAAAACATCTTTTACTGCTACCTCTTTCTGGCAACTATGATTGAAATTTAAATAATATCGTGAAGACTGCGAATTTTTCTCATCAATGTATTTACGCACCCTCCGTTTATAAATAAGTTTGTACAATATTCATAAATAAATGTTCAATCGGTATCTGCGTTTCATTTTGGGTAAAAAAAAACATTCGAAATGTGTGCAAGAACCCATTAAATTAACATGAAATTTTTTTTTTCCAAAAATGTATATATGATAAAGGGTATATAAGATTCGACATAGCCAAAAATAATACTCTTATTATTTTCTCGTCTTATTTCTCTACTGATTTACTTGAAGTGTGTTGTATGAGTACATAAAACAAGTCGAATTTGGGTGAAAAATTACTTACTTTGTGTATAATTTATGATTATGGGTGACATTAATGAAATAAGGTAAAAAACTTTTACTACATTCATTATGAGTATTCTTTATAGAAATCTATCATAAATAATAATACTGTAATCATCAATTCTTTAAAAGAAAGTTAAGTAAGTTTTGTAGATTGTTACAGAAATTGTATCAAGAACTTTATCAAGAACTTTAAGTAAATGGCCGAGAGCTTTTGTGGCAATAAGTAAAATTGCTAAAGTCATATTTTATCGTTTTGTGGGACAGAACTTTTAAAAATTTAAGTGAATTTTTAGAAATTTATTCCTACTATAGTTAAAGTCGCTACTGCTGTGATTCTATTGAACTATTTCGAATCCAAGGTTTATACTTGGTGGAAGTAGATGCAAAGAGTCCATCATCAATATATACTTTTTAAAAGTTTTAAAAATACCATTTTTAGAGAAAATCGCCCTCGAACATAAGTTAGGTTAGGTTAGGTTGAACAGGCTGCCGGTTTCTAACAACCGGCCCACTTGGGTCCTTTGGTCCCTTTGTGATGCCTGGGATGGATAGTAGGGAAGTTCAGAGAGATGTCCCTCCTATCCCAGAGGTTGGGTCGGTGTTAAACCAACCCGAGTATCTTATGAATGAATTTATTCCCCTAACGTCGCATTCCCCCAGGTCTGATAGTTCCGGTAGTGACGGATTTCCCAAGTATGACGCCCTATTTGTATATAGTGCTGGACATCGACAGAGGAGGTGTTTGACAGTTTCTTCCTCCTCCTCATTCTGACAACTTCTACAGAAATCGTTAAAAGGAAGATTTAATCTTCTGGCATGGACACCAATAAGACAGTGCCCTGTTATGACCACTACGAGTATACGCAGCTGTTGACGAGGGAGCCCCAGTATGGTTGCAGATCTTGCGAAGTTATACTGGGGCCAGATGGATCTGGAAACCTCACAAGTGATTTCATTTGTCCATCTGGTTTGCGCTTCTCTAAATAGTTGGTGCTGAATTATTATTTTACAGCTTTTTAGTGGGACACCTACTAACCAGTCGATGTAATTTTCATGTAGGCGGGCACCGGCCTTGGCTAGACCGTCCGCGATAATGTTACCGGGCACCCCCGCGTGGCCCGGTACCCAGAAGAGCCCTAGGTTCGCATGTCTCGCCATCTCATTCAGAGATGCCCGGCATTCTTTAACCAATTCCGATGTTGTGTAAACACCAGATAGAGCATGTAGTGCCGCCTTACTGTCGGTACAAATTCGGATGTCCTGATCGAATATCCTGTAGTACCTTAACCAGTTGGCTGCCCTTTTGATTGCCGATATTTCAGCCTGAGTGATGCAACATTGGTTTGGTAGCCTAAAGTTTATCCTACGTTGCATTTTTGGGATGTAGAAACCCCCGCCCACTCCGATGCCCGACTTTGACCCATCGGTGTAGATCTCCAGCACATCCTCATATTGGTGTATGTAGTTTGCCTGAGAGGATGTGCCCGAGAAGTCCACCAGGAATCTTTTGTCGGGCATCAGAGTAGGCGAGCAGTAGTCTGTGTGGTCGGGAAGATCTGAGATTTGCCCTAATATCGTCGCATGGCCTACGTTACCCCGCTTCCATGCACCTGAGGCATCTAGTCTAACCGCCGAGTTCATGGCCAGTTGTTTTATCATGAGTTCAGCAGGAAGCCAATGCAGCATGGTGAACAGGGCTTTGGATGGAGTAGTGCGAGGTGCACCCATGATCAGCAAAGCAGATGTTCGAAAAACCTTTTCTATTATATTAGAGTATATGGCTTTATTTAAGGAAGTCCACCAGACCTCGAACATAAGGTTGGCATTATTTGACCTTTGAATATTAGATAATAATATCATGAAATATGTAATTTTAAAGAACCCAATGTAATATCTACGATAAGTAATTTAATATATATATATATATATATATATATATATATATATATATATATATATATATATATATATATATATATATATATATATATATATATATATATATATATATATATATATATATATATATATATATATATATATATATATATATATATATATATATATATATATATATATATATATATATATATATATATATATATATATATATATATATATATATATATATATATATATATATATATATATATATATATATATATATATATATATATATATATATATATATGTATATATATATATATATATATATATATATATATATATATATATATATATATATATATATATATATATATAAGGTTGGCATTATTTGACCTTTGAATATTAGATAATAATATCATGAAATATGTAATTTTAAAGAACCCAATGTAATATCTACGATAAGTAATTTAATATATATATATATATATATATATATATATATATATATATATATATATATATATATATATATATATATATATATATATATATATGGCATTATTTGACCTTTGAATATTAGATAATAATATCATGAAATATGTAATTTTAAAGAACCCAATGTAATATCTACGATAAGTAATTTAATATATATATATATATATATATATATATATATATATATATATATATATATATATATATATATATATATATATATATATATATATATATATATATATATATATATATATATATATATATATATATATATATATATATATATATATATATATATATATATATATATATATATATATATATATATATATATATATATATATATATTTGTCAATTTAGTAATTTCAAGTCACAATTAGTTAGCCAAGATTTTGCTGTACTAACAAACAGTTAGATCATTCGTACCAAATTTTATAAAAATCGCAAGGCGTAAGATCCAACATATTAAATCTGTTGTTTGATTATCAAAATTAAAAAAATATGTAGTAAATTCAAATTATTTTTATTAAGAGTGGAGTGTTGGAATATTCAAATCAGATTAGCGGAACGGATCAGTACCAGTGATTTCTACTGGCCGCTACACCGTCTCATCAGCGTTCTTGTCCACTTTTACCACTTATGAAGGTGGATGCTTTTTACAAGGAAACATCAGCTATTTAACTAATTTTTGCTAGCAAATAGAATACAAGACTTTTTTTCATGTAAATTCTTGCACTAAATTTAGTAAAAGTGAACAAGAATGCTGATGGCATCAACATATATTATTTTTAAAAATACAATTTTTGAGAAAATCGTATGCGAACATAAGGTCCATAAAAAGTGACCTCTGAATATTGCAAAATAAAATTAAAACACATGTTGTGTTGTTTTTATTCTTGGCCAAGTTGAAATTCAGATAATGTTAATTATTTATTTTCTTTAGCTAATTGGGCCTAACGTGTTTTTATGCCAATAAAAAACCAATTTTATTTCATATTTCCCGACGTTTCGTGAATGTTTTGTTCACTTTTTCTAGAGATTCGTCTATTTATTTAACAAATTAAAACATAAAAATTATAAATTAAATAAGTAAATTTCATCCATAGAGTACTTGACATTAGTGACCATCAATTCCACACAAAGAATATCCAAAAAATCACTAACATATTAGCAGCAAATAGTTTCCCTATTAATTTAATTAAATCCTTAATAGCAACATATAAAAGCACAACAAACATCAAACATGGTAACCCCAATAAAGATGAAAAGCATTTTTACAGTGTAAAATACATACCTGGTCTCACTGATTCTATGAATATGAAAAAAAACAATAAATAAAAATGACATGAGCTTTGCCTATAAACCTAATAAAACATTGAGCGAAATATTCACAAATACAAAAACAGCTATACCAAAGTTACAACAAAACAATCTTGTTTACGAAATTCCTTGTAAAGGTAACGACAACAACAACTGCAATTTAGTTTACATTGGAACTACTAAGAAAAGTTTAGAAACAAGAATGAATGAGCATAAAGTTGATATCAATAAAAAGAAAGAAAGCACTGCATTGTCACAACACATATTAAAAACAAATCACAAACCTGACTTTGACAACATAAAAATACTTAATAAGGAAACCAATGTAAGAAAGAGATTTATAACTGAAAGCTTAAGAATAAAACAAAAAATAAACCGAACAATGAACAAAAAGGAAGACACTGACAATTTAAGCGCTAACTACAGGGTTGTCATCGAAAACAGCGAACCTTTTTGAAAAAAGCTTTTCAAAGTTTGTGCAAAACATTTTTGCTTTATTTAAAAGAAACAATTTTTTAATTTATAACCTATAATTTATAAAAAATTTAAAACAATTTTGAGTTATGTAAAATAATCATTTTATTTGTAAGTAATTATTGTACTTTTTTTCTACTACTTATTTAATTTATAATTTTGATGTTTTAATTTGTTAAATAAATAGACGAATCTCTGAGAAAAGTGAACAAAACATTCATGAAACGTCGGGAAATATGAAATAAAATTGGTTTTTTATTGTCATAAAAACACGTTAGGCCCAATTAGCTAAAGAAAATAAATAATTAACATTATCTAAAACACATGTCATTTTGAAGGCCATTTTATACGATTTATAATGACACCTCAATGGAATATCTAGAATAAGTAGCTTTACGTATATGCAACATTTCCTGAAGCTAGCTTAGTAAATTTTTGATGAATTCTCCTATTTTAAAGTCTCGATATTTTGCGAATCAATTAAAGTAGTGAGCTAAGAATGTGCACTATTAATAAGTTTTCCAAAGGCATGTTGGACACTAAATTTTATCCAAGTCGGAAGAGGTAAGGTCCAAAGTGTTACTTTTATTGGTTGGTTTAAATGTTTTTACCCATATAATAAAACTCGATTTAATGATAATACTATTGAATGACGCAATAATACGAACAGGCAAGATTTTAGCCAATTTTTTTTATATTTAAAGAAGCGCTGTTGTATGTCATAAACAAGAGCTCTCTAGTGGGACATGACGAACAAAAATCATGCCTTTTTGAAGCGCTTTTCGAAACGGGAGAGACAACAACAACCAGGATCCTGCTCCGGCCGAAGCAGCGGTTTTTATAATTAAAAATTTGTATTCAAAAATATTTCAAGAAAATTCAATGGTGTTTAATTCCCCAAGCTTCATATATTTCACAGATATTTTCATAGAAATTTCCAATAACATTTTTAAACTATTTTAAAAGTTATTGAAATGCAACTCCGGCGATAGGTTGTAAATTTAACAATTAGTTTGCTCCATTAATTTTGTGGAGCTATGCTTCTTATAGGAATTGCAGTATATAATATATGTATATGGGTCATTCTCATTTCAAATGCTTTTTTCGTGTCCGTTGAAAGCATAGTAAAATATTTCATAAAATAAACGTGTAAAGTTTAAAATAAAAATAAAAGAAACTATGAATAAATTAAATTAATTTGCTGGTGTTTAAGCATTGTCTACATGCAACATTTCATTGGTGCTTTACCAAACCGTCAGTAGACTTCAAACACAATTTTGAAACCTTTTATCTTATGTACAGACTTTCAAAAACCATTTCAGAATTCACAAATATGTAAATGATTTTCAAAAATAAGCAAAGTAGGCTTTGAAAAATTATACAAAACCCAGCAAATAATTTTTTATTCGATATGAATCCACTTTATTTTTCACACCAGCAAATTAATTTCATTTAAAATAAAATTGTGACAATTGTGTAAAACAAAAATTTTTTGAAAATTAAAAAATACTGTCGAATACTGGCATAATTATGTTGCATATTTTTTGGATTTTTTAGATTTTCATTTATGACTTGGATAAGTGGTTCGTGACAGTAATAGCTGAAGCTCTCTGTAGACAAAATGACTAGTATGTGGTTAGAAATATACTAGTTGCTTTTTTATTCAGACTAGTTGCCTAACTGTCCTTTTTCCATATATCGAACTATCGATTTTAACATTAGGTTGTCATAGGAGCCCAACTAGTTCATTTGTACATAGTTATATGCTAGTTGAAGTACTAGTTATTATAGACTAGTGCGCTTACTAGTTTCTTTATTTATAGTTTTTTAAATATTAAAAACCATTTGCCTCAACCGAGGTGTGAACACACAGTTCTCATATCTCAAAGCATGTACTCTATCCACTGAGCCACTTTCTACTTATTATATTTAGAGCTAAAATTTTGTTTTATATATTTACACCTGAAAATATGTAAAAAGTTAAAAAAATATTTAAATTACTAATATCATTACAACTAGTTGTATGAATGTTACAAAACGTTATTGTTTGACTAGTATCGTTACTAGCCTCATTACAACTAGTAAGATGACAGTCCTTTGTTGACTAGTAACGTTAGAACTAGTAATATGACTGTCCCAAAACATAGCTAGTTGTACATTAGCTGCAGGGCTGTTTTAGCTAACTAATATTTATCTATAAACATAAACATATATATTTATATATATATATATATATATATATATATATATATATATATATATATATATATATATATATATATATATATATATATATATATATATATATATATATATATATATATATATATATATATATATATATATATATATATATATATATATATATATATATATATATATATATATACATATATATATGTATATAAAAGTGAATAGCTGTTTGTTTGTTTGTATGTTTGAAAGCTATGTACTCCTAAGCCAGAGAACGAATCTTGCTAAAATTTTCACAGTATAATACTGATGATCTGGAATGAAAAATAATCTATATAATTTTATTGGTAGGCGTGGCACTTCCCATATAGAAGAAATTTATATTTTAGGATATTTATGGAACTAATGCAGCTAAAGACTTAAAAATTTGTGTGAGTAACTATTTTTATAATGATTTTAAAGAGATATTATTAAGGAGTGGACAAAATAGTCCGACAAAATTTAGTGGGCGTGGCTAGTCCCACATATCTGCCTGTCATAAACTATCCAATCGATTTTGATGAAATTCAAAACATAGATAGATCTGAGTCTAGAAGACAATGGCTATACATTTTTGCAAAAATAGGACCACGAGAGGTGGTAGAGGAAAATTTCGTCCTCTTTGAAACTTTGCATCCGATTTGGATGAAATTCCAAACATAGATAGATCTGAGTCTAAAAGAAGACATATATTCTCCATTTTATCAAAAATAGGATCTTGAGGGGAGGTGGGGGAAAATATCGTCCTCTTTGAAACAATCTATCCAAATTGGATGAAATTCAAAACATAGATACATCGGAGTGAAAAAGAAGACAAAGGCTATACATACAAAAATACAAAAATAGGACCATGAGGGGAGGAAGGGGGAAATTTCGTCCTCATTGAAACTATCTATCCAATTTTGATGATATTCAAAACATAGATAAATCTGGATCAAAACGAAGATATAGGCTATATATTTTTTCAAAAATGGGATCACGAGGGGAGGTAGAGAGAAATTTCGTCCTCTTTAAAACTATCTATCCGATTTAGGTGGAATTCAAAACATAAGTAAATCCGAGTCTAAGGGATGACATACGTTGTTTAAACATGGGACCACGAGGGGAGTTAGGGGGAAATTTCGTCCTCCTTGAAACTATCTATCCGATTTTGATGAAATTCAAAACTTAGATAGATTTGGGTCTAACAAAAGACATAGGCTGTACATTATTCCAAAAATAGGACCACGAGGGGAGGTAGGGGGAAATATCGTCCTCTTTGAAACTATCTATCCAATTTTGATGATATTCAAAACATAGATAGATCTGAGTCTAGAAGAGCACATAGGCTATACATGGTTTCGAAAATAGGAGCACGAAGAGAGGTAGGGGCGATTTCTGCCTCTCTAAAACAATATAGCCGATTTGGATGAAATTCAAAACATAGATAGATCTAACTAAAAAAGGCATATGATATACTTTTTTCAAAAATAGGACCACGAGGGGTGGTAGGGCGATATTTCGTTCTCTTTTAAACTATTTATACTTATAGACAGATCTGAGCCTAAAAGAAGACATAGGCTATAATTTTTTTTTTAAATCGGTCAACCAGGGAAGATAGGGGAAATTTCGTCCTCTTTGAAACTGTGTATTTGGATGACATTTAAAACATAGATAGATCTGAATCTTAAAGAAGTCATAAGCTATACATTTTTTCAAAAATAGTACCCCGAGGGGAGGTAGGGGCAAATATCTTCCTCTTTGAGACTATTTAACCGATTTTGATACAATTCAAAGCATAGATAGATCTGAGTCTATAAAGCACATATGCTATAAACTTTTTAAAACATAGTACTAGGAGGGGTGTTAGGGGGAAATTTCTTCCTCTTTGAAACTATCTATCCGATTTTGATGAAATTCAAAACATAGATAGATTTGATTCTAGAAAAGCACATAGGCTATACATTTTTTTAAAAGTAGGAGCACGAGGAGTGGTAGGGGGCAATTTCTGCCTCTTCGAAACTATCGAACTGATTTTGATGAAATTCAAAGCGTAGATAGATCGGAGTCTAAAAGAAGAAATAGGCTATAATTGTTTTAAATTTTACCACAAGGGTAGGTAGGAGGGAATTCCGTCCTCTTTGACATTAACATTATTGAACCTACTAAGCCCCCTCTTTTTTAAAACAGACATACAACTCTTTTACTTGCCACGGTTGAAAGAGTATTGATCATTTCGACATAAATAATTTCCAACGTTCAGAGATAGTGAAAATACAATTTCTAAAGTAAGTGAAACGTAAGGAACTACGTTCCTAACCGGTCTCCCATGACACCGTGAGTTCTTTTTTTTTATTGTTGGTGTCCGCCGTCATTATATTGAGCGTTACGAGTTTTTATTACGCTTCAAAACTCAGTTAAATTATTAAAATTGCATTAACAACATACACTTAATTTACATTGTAGGTTTGTACTTCTAAATATTTAAAACTTTTGTGAACTTTATTAAATAGTATTATATTTCAAAACGTTTCATCAAACAAGCATTGCTTGTATCCAAAAAATGTATTGAGTGTTATACATATTTTTTCAAAATTATTGTTTTTAGTGAATACTTAAGGAGGTTATGTTAAAATATATCGAAGATTTTACAGCTGCATTGTATTGAGTTCCAAATAAAGTACTTCTACTGCAAAAAAAAAATTGAATTCGTATAAAAATGTATTGAGCGTTACGTAAAAAAATTTTTAAATATACTTTATCTATAAATTCTAGGACATTAAAAAAAGTTAACAGCAGCTGAACGGTAGAAACGAAATAAATAACATTTTATGTTTTCAAATTTCTGGTTTTCTTTAAAAAAAAGTTTGCTTTTATCTGACGGTGTGTTGTTACATTTAAGAAGAATGTGTTAGGTAGGTCATATATTGCTACAAAAAAATTATTTCAAATTGCCATAACTTTTGAATATAACGCTGAATACACAAAAATTTTAAAAAAATTAAATATATAATTATATTTCAGGGAACATTGAATGAGGCGAAAACTATAATAAAAATCCTATATATATATATATATATATATATATATATATATATATATATATATATATATATATATATATATATATATATATATATATATATATATATATATATATATATATATATATATATATATATATATATATATATATATATATATTAGTTACATTGGTAAGCAAACATTAAAAATAAAAATAAAAAAAACACAAAATGTACGTTTGGAATGAGAATGACCCATATCTACTAGTTTTGTGTAGTGTCTTAAACCTTGCGAACTTTATGCGACAGAACTTCTCATATGAAAAAATTTTAAATCTAAAGAAGACACTAAACCAAAACCATATTAATTGAAAAATATGAAAATTTTCATGGAGACAGGGTGACAGGGTTGTATAATTTTCCAACAAATTTTAACGCATTTCAATACTTCTACTACACCACAAATGGCGTACATCATCCAAAAATAGATCTAGCAGAGGTACCACCTAAATAATTCATACATATATATATGTATATATGTATGTATGCATGTATGTATGTATATTCTTATATATCCTTAATATGTAAGATAAAAACACAAGACGAATGAGTAATAGTAGTATACAAGGTTATATATGGATACATATGGACATACCTATTACACATATGTACATACATATTACACATATGTACATACATATTACACATTTGTACATACATATTACACATATGTATAACAGTTGCTTAAAAAATATCATCATCATTAATATCATAAAAAAGTGAAAAATAGGCAAAATTTACAAAATAAAAACGAAAAGCGAAATGAAAACTCTAAGAGATAAACAAAATATTATTGTTGAAAGACTTATCAAAAAATGAAAGAAAAAAAAACAAATGTTGAGGAAAGATTATTTATATGAAATTTATGACATTTTTTATTGTCGTGGGTTGTACGTACATACATACATAATATATATGTATATATTTTAAGACGTCTTCGAAAAAGAAGGGTTACTTCATATTTTTATGATGAATTCCGTGACAAATTTTTGTTGAATGTTTAAATTAAATTACAATTTCTTTTTTTTTCTACCCACGTCTCATTGCCTTAATATAGAAACGCCCTAACTCATTATTTTTCATATCGTTTTTTATATATCAATAGATTAGAGGTTCACGTATCGAAATGTGCTAAGCTCGATTTGAAAGAAATGAGTTAGGACATTTCTATATTAAGTTAACGATATGTATGTAAGCACATGAAAAATGTTGTATATTTATGTATATACATATACTTAAAATATATGAACAACTTATAATAATATTTTATGTTTTGTAACTAATTTAAAGAAGTTAATGTTTGTGGGAATTTATGGAACATAACGTTAAACTTGTGCAAATTATTCATAATTTAGATGCATATGGTAAATATAAAGACAAAACAAGGAATTTTAAAACAGTATAATTTATTTAGCATTTCAATTTGAAAAGTATAAGCAGCTTTTATTTGAGGTAATATTTATTCTGACAAGGGGGGTTACACATGAAGCGGACTATTAACAATTTTGGCTTAAGTTTACTTTCATTAGACTTAAAAGTGAACGCATTAACATACTAGTAAATGCAAAATAAAAGCCACTCTTCACCTCTTCAACTGATTTTCTCAAATTTTAAACTTTTTGCCATAACTTTAAGAAAAGAGATATTTTCTAAGCCAATTTTGGGTCGTTGAAAATGAATATGGCATTGATTTTTCTTAAGAAGTGTTTTCGAGATAGTCGCGACAAATGCGTTTTTCTGAATTTGCTTTAACTATTTCCAAAAATCTCTAGTACTGTTCATCTGAATTTTGGCAGTTGCATAGCTCGTATATTATACCACAAAATCGGCAAAAAAAATTATGATATGAAAAACTCATTTGAAGATTAGTGTTTTTTTATTAATTTTAAATTTCTTCATATAATTATTTTAATGCCATACTAGCCGTTTTTTCTGCTTATGGAATCTGAAAATTTAAAACCATGATTATTAATAGAAAGACAAAACTGGAAACTTCTACTCATATGAGTCACTTTACTGGAACTTGTCAAGAAATGCTGCCTTCGGAACTTCCAACTTTTCATGAGGTTCTAAGATATGGGCTTCTATTAGGACAGCAAAGTGAAGAGAATGCCAAAAATTACTCAGGAGCTAGAGTTGCAAAAGATATTTATTGAAAAGTGCTGGAAGAGTGGGTGCTAGCAAACAGTCACAGTTCTGAAGAGTATAGAGGAAAACTGGGAAAAAGGCCAAAAATATACCACTTGGCAGAGGAAAACTGAAAAAAGATCATTTAGGAAGGATTTCAGAATATCAGCAGAAAAAGAAGGAAGAGTTAATATCACAAATAAGTGAATTTATTTCCTTTCAGGAAGATGAATAGCGAACTAGTGATTGGCTTGTAAAAACTGAAGAACGTTTGCAAATTCCATGTCATGATTATGTCACTTCTATTGCAAGAGTTAGTAATTACAATACATTGCGCAATGTTGCATTGCATGCTGAATTAATTACAGAAGGAGATAGGAGACTTGTGGTTGATCACCATAAAGTAAAGAAGGCACAAGAAAAAGTTATAAAACTACTTGATGAAGAATTTCATGATCGATTCCAAACACGCAATATTGAGTGTATCTTCTTGATAGGTACTATGCCATCTCATTTCTAGGCAAGCTGTAAGCTTGGCAACATTTTTCCCATAATTCTTTCCCATATTAGAAAGGCCAAAAAATATTGCCAAGCTAAGAGGTTGTCTAGAAACGAGATGGTATTGTACTTAACAAAAACTTGGTCCTTATATTGATCCCAGTACTTATGTTTCAAGTTTCATTAATTTATGATTAAGTGGAGCATAGTTAGAAGAGGGGGATAAAAAAAGCTCGAATTGTTTCGTATAAATATACATACTGTGTGGCCGGAACTTGGCTTGGCGCACTATCGTACAACTAGATTAAAAGCAGATAACTCAAGTCATCAGTTGCCAAGTTTTCTGAAAGAAAAGTATTACACTGTTTGGAGTGAGCCAGGTGGAAGTTATCTTTGTCTTTTTAGTCCATAGAAAAACTTAACGTAAAGAAAACCTGCTGAAGTTATTGATAACCATCTTGTCGATGTCTTAAAGAAAAACACTATTGATAGAATTTCGCAGGCTATTGGTGATGACTCAACCAATGTAAACACTGGCTGGCAAGGAGGAATCATGCATTGGGTTGAGGGAAAACTAAATCGTAAACTCCACTGGCTGGTTTCTGCTCTTCATACTAATGAGCTACCTCTGTGACATTTGATCAGAGAGTTGGATGGAAAAACTCTGTTCAATAACAAGTGTAGTGGAACGATTGTCAAGCGCTTGATACTGCAACTAAACTTGAAATCAATCCCTTATATGTCAAACTATCCTTTCCAGAACCTTTGGATACATTGAGTAATCTCTGAAAGATCTCTCTAGAGATCAGGCTTATGGTTACTTGATAACTCAGGCCATAAGGACTGGTGTACTTTTAACTGATCTGACACAACTAGAAATCGGTCCAGTAACCCACTCTCAGTGGTTAACAACTGCAAATAGGATTTTAAATACTTCTTAATAAATAAATAACTTTCGCATATGGGCTTCAAAACATGGTCTAAAAGGCAATAACTTACAACTCATTGTGGAATACATTGTAAGCCAAACTAATTATATAACTTTCCACTAAATTCATAATTCAATTGTTAATTTCTTTTTGTCTTTAAAGTCAAATATCTTCTAAAGTATGAGAGATATGGAAAGACATTGGAGAACATTATATCTTTGTATATTTTACCTTACCACAAAACGCTTTAAATTTTAAAATCAGATAACATTTAAAAATTTACAAGCCGCAGAAGTTTTTTCGAGTCCCAGGTGGTCAACTTTGTCCCTCTGTAGCTCCTCTCTTGATTAAACCAGAAGGCCACCAAGACACGCGTTATAAAGCCACTAAAAGTTCAAGATTTATTACCATTTATTTTGCGAAATGCCCAACTGCGCACTGTGCTATTCGCAAAATTTAACAAGTTGGGCGCCCTACTGGTAACGCTAATTGGAGTATGCTGAATTCAGTGGTGTTAAAAATTAAAGCTTTTAAGACTTACATTATGCTGCCAGAAAAGATGGTCCAAATGATTTACGGCTGTATGCAAAAATACTTAAAGTAGCTTTGCCAAGCAACGTTGAGTAAAGTTGTACTCTAAAGAAATTATTATATCAAAATTTTAAACTAGGCACTAGAGATGGGCGCGTGTTACCATTTTCCAACACAACACGACAAGAACACGAATCCCTGATGTCCAACACGTACGAAACACGCACCCCCAAAATTTTCAAAACACGAGCACGATACAACACGCACGAAATCAAATCCAAAAACAAAAAAACATTTTTTATATTCAAAGACATATTTTTCTTCTATTTTAACGTTTCATGTTCTATTTGTATTTTTATTTACATATTTTTGTTGAGAAACAGTAACTTATCAATATTTTCGCGCAATAATCTTGTGCGGCATGCATCTGCACTCATACATATTTTAATCTGAAAATCGTTTCGTATTTTTCGTGTCAACTTTCCTCAACACGACCCGACCCAAATACGAACCAAATCAGATTTTCTTTCATGAACAGTTCGTGTTTAGTTGGGTGTGTTCGTGTCACAAAAAAAACACTACACGAGCCCATATCAAGTATGCACACACGTTTGTTAAAACTACTTTAAGTTGATATTTCGAAAATGCGTATTTCTCACCTTATGTGCGCGACAAAAAAAAAACACCTTAAAATGCCCTGCAAGGTACCCGGGTACCTATATGAAAGTTACGTAGAAAAAAGAATTTTCGCACTTTTTATGTAATTGTGAAATATTTATTGGATTGACAATATATATGTGTTGTCAATTTCATATATATTTTACATCGTTTAATTTGATTTTTAGTGCGAAAATGCTTGTTTTCTACGTAACTTCCAAATAGGTACCCGGTTACCTTGTTGCGCAACAGAAGGTGTTTTTTTTTCGTGCATATAAATGTTTTCTAATTTTATTAGAAACTTCTCCGTCTACATCGTTTATATAGACTTTTATTTATTTATGCAGAGCAACTAATAACTAACAAAAAATAGATAAACTTACAATGGGCGTATTCCCATATAAAACCCGTGCAGGTACCCGGGTACCTTGGTGCACATTTGAGGGGATAAGATTAAATTGATCTCTCACATAAAATACAAAATATTTTGTAGCTGTATGGCTGCAAAAATACTAAATATTCAGAAGTTTCAGATATGCAGATTATCAATATCAATTGAAAAATTTTGGTTGAAAACGCCAAAGGTACCCGGGTACCTAGGTGCGCACATACGGGTTAATATAGTACATATTAATTCATGTTACATCTTAAAAGAAAGCTTGAAGTTTTAGCTCTTAGCCTAAATTTATTATTTGTTTCATGTGATGGAAAACATCACCAAATTATCCAGTTGTTTCGAAATACATAGAAAAATTCATAAAAAATTTAAATAAATACATATTTTTACAATTATTAACACTAGATGCACATAGTACAAAATATGTTAGATAGTTTCCCGTGTAATACGGATAAAACAAAACATATGTAAGCCCTAAGTACTAGAGAAAGGAGCTTTCTCAATCTTGGGTGAGAAATATAAACAAAAAGTACAAGTGTGGTTGTTGATTAGGATAAGTGCCAAGTGTGGTAAATTTCTAAGCCACCATAAAATAAGCTTAGAGCCAGGAAACATTGGCTTAATGCCAGATATTTATCGCTTGACTTTGGAGGCTGAGTAGCCTAGAGTATAGAGAGCTCTGATGATGGGATTGTGGTTAATCCCGAAAACATCGATGTTCAGTTCGACCCTTACAAAAGTATTAGACAATTTTCAAAAAAAATAAAAATTTTAAATAAAATCAATCATCACGCATTAATGGAAGTCTTACAAGTTGTCGCGCATTCAGAAAAGAACAAAGAGACATTCCACTTTCGGAATACGCAACTAAAATACCAGTTTTGAGCGCTGCTAACAGCAATCTCTTTATGTTGTATATACATGTATGTATGTATGTAAGTACTACAAAAGTTTAAAAAGCTTAAGATGGATACGCGACAGTTTAAGATGATATAGGCATGCATGTATGTACAATTTATTATTTTCCAGATGGACATTACTTTTCAAGTAAAAGGAAAAGTACTTATATTTTGGATGCATACATCCAAAGTATAATGGATTCGTTTTTGGATATCAAGAGCAAAAATAAGTACTTTTTCTAGTAGAATTGTAATCAGTGTTTCAAATTTTGTCTGATTACTTTTTTGGTGAATTGGTAAGTAAATTTGTTTTGTATAATGTATGTAAAATCAAAGCAAATCGAAAAAAGTGCGATATTCAAATACTCATTTCATTCGAATAAAAGAAATTGTGTTACTTCTACTATGGTCATCATATTTTTATTACTTTTACTTCATAAAAATTATTATATAAAAATGATTAATAAAGTAACAAGTTATTTGACTACCCGAATGAAATTTGTATTCGTTTTTGTACATCATAAGCTATGAAGTGGTTGTTGGACACGGTGGTGTAACCAGTATTTATTATTAAATCACAAAATAATTAAAGTTGCCTTTTGTATATAATTTCTTAACAAAGTGTTCGCCTTAAAGTGCTTGGTAACTACTATGAACTTTAATGCTAAAGTGAAATATTTTTTTACATACAGCCGTTAGAAAATATACTGTATTGAGTTTTTGTAAAAACCTGGTAGGAGAATAAATCGGTGAAATCACCAGCTTTTTATGAATATTTTCGACGCAGATAAATGGTTATTTTACAAAACGAAGGAAATACTTAAATAAAAAGAAATCTGTTCGTAAATTAAATTTATGTTTCATACTAAAAAAAGGATTATTTAATGCTTTGCTATACTATTTTATTTTAATATACTTGCGAAAATATAAATCTTGCTTTCGAAGTACAATGAAATTAGTCGCACTTATAAGTATATAAGAGCGAATTTCATATGCTAATCACCAAAATAGTTTTTTAACACGTTTAACTTAACAATTTTTTAACACGTTTAACTTATTTAATTATTCTAAGTGTAGAAAAACCCAGTAAAACCATAACCTTATTTGCTATAAAAAATAAAAAAACTGTTAATTGTAAAATAAACACTAGCATATTTATTTTTGTTTTATAAATTTGCAAACTAAAAAGCTAAAAAATATTAACTATAATTTTATGCAAATTAGCACTTCAGTATTTTCAAACGATACACCTTCACAAAATACCATACAAAAAGGCATTTTCATCCAACATGTGCAATGTCTTTTTTCTTTTCTAAATCCTTGCATTTTATATAGAGCAAAAAGTGCAGCAAAAATAATAAATAACATACACACATAAAAAAGCAAAAAAAAAAGCATTATTTTGTTAAAAGTGTGTCAAAAAAGAGGAAACAAAAACAAAATTAACTATTATTTTTTTAAATGCAATATTTTAATTTCCCGCCTTGTTAACTTTTATTTGAATTTTATTTAGCATGTGTGAATTTTTACGATTATTTTAAAACTCTGAAATTCGTGTTTCACTCCAAAGTAGTTGGGAGTTTTAATTGGAAAAACTAAAAACAAAATACTCAACACTCGTTTCTATGTGGGTTAGATTCAAAGCAAATTCATATTATTGTCTCATCCGTTTTTAATAATATTTCTCGAACAGTACATAGAAAATACTAAAAATACTAAAAAATATCTCAACAATTTTATTGAGAAAAAATTTGTTTTTTCTTCAGTGAACAAATTGTTTATATATATCAGAGACCTAACCGTTATCAGAAATATGCAAAAAGTTGAGACATAACTGTTAAAATATGAGAAATATTTTTTCGTCTTTTCGAATATAATTAACAAAAACTTTTTTCTGTTGCTCATAACTTTTATTTTCCATTTATATTTTTTTACGTTGTTATTGAAAAATAATTTTTTCCGTTGCTCATAACTGTTATTTTATTTATTTATTTACGTTGCCTAATAAAGTTATTATTGGAAAAAAGTGTTTTACGTTGCTCATGAATCTTATTTTCAACATTTATTTAATTTTGTCATTCCTTACAATTTTAGCGAATTTTAATCAATACAAAATTTTTTCGCGAATTTCGCCATTTTCGCGATAGAAGTGATTTTTGGCCAGTTGATGAGTGTTTCACAGCTTACCAATTTTTAATCAATGCCAGAATTTTGTTATCATGCCGATTTTAGCAAGTATTTGCGATTTTTCGTCATTTTCGCAATTTGCTCAGAATTTTTGGCATTCCCTACATTTTTAACGGCTTTAAATAAGTTTTGAGAATGTTTCAAATTTTGCAAATTTTCGCGAACTTTCGCAAAGAAATTGATTTTTTTGCAGTCGCTGGCTTTTATGAGTTTTATAGATTTTTAATCAATATTAAACTTTGGTATCTTTCCACTTTTTTCGAGTTTTTGCAAATTTTCGTAATTTTCGCGATTTTTTCCTGTTTACTTTAATTTTTTAAATTTTTAGTGGCTTTTAATAAAATTTTGGGATTGTTTCCAATTTTTTGCAAATTTTAGCGATATAAACTGATTTTGTTTAGTTTTTATCATTTTCTCGACGTTGACTAAGTTTACGTGTTAATGCGCAGAGACACAGGACTTTGCTTAAGTGCTTTGCAGCTGATGCCTTGCCGCCCGTCATTGTTATTAAATAACGTAAAAAATAAATTTTGAAAATAAAATTCATGAGCAACGTAAAAAATTGTTTTCCAATAATAACTATTATTAGGCAACGTAAATAAATAAACGTTGAAAATAAAAGTTATGAGCAACGGAAAAAATAATTTTTTAATAATAACTGTTATAAAGCAACGTAAAAAATATAAATTGAAAATAAAAATTATAAGCAACGTATAAACATAAATTTTACAAATAATTGTTATCAACAATGAAATGAAAATATTTGTTGATTTATTGTAACTTTTTTAATTCAAAAATAATTTTAACAGTTATTTTTGGTCTCTGATATATATAAAACAATTTGTCTAAATATATTTACAAATTGTAAACAAAACAATTTACTAAATGAAACAAAAAGATTTACTGGATTTTTTGAAATATATCAAACAATATTTTTGTCTCAGTTTATAAAACAATTTTTTAATATAACAAAAAAATTTTGTCTGGGTCATTTATCATCATCATCGATTAAGCATTTATGAAATTTCACTTTGTTAAATGTGTTCAAGTCTGAATGTTTATTTACAGACTCTAAAAAATTACTGAGAATTAACGCAACGACACTAACGAATTGATTCACTCAAAACTCTTCAGTAAACAAACTTGGTACAATCGCATTCCTTTTGCTATACTTTTTATTGTTTTTATATGTGTGTATGTCGTACTCTAGGTTGTTTTTTACGACACAGTTTTTCTTGTTGTATTTAGTGTTTGCTGAAAATGAAATTTATTTTTAGACAAACTTTTGTTTCAAAATTTTTTGGTGATAATAAACATGATAAACGCAATATATGTAATTACTTTGCAATAAATACATCACCTTATACGAAAAAAAAATATTGTTTATTTTCTTTCTGCTTAAAAAACTATATCTCAAACTTCTTTCATACATATTTTTTATTCGCCGCCTTAAGATGTTATTTTACACATTGCATTATTTGTGATGATCCTGATGAAAATGGACCCTAGCAAGAATTTTCAGTAGACCCGAAAATAGCTGTTTGTGTAAATTTTGTCTATTGTGAGACTATGATGTGACTGCTCAAACATATTCCGCTCATTTTACAAGTAAAATTATCACTATATTCACTTTCAAAATTACTTAAAAAGTGATTTTTACCAACTTGTACCTTCTTCCTTCACAATATTGTTAAACTTTAAACTTCATTTACTACTCAAAATTATATTTTTATATTTGACTTATTCCATATAAAACCAACGAAAAAAATCAAGATTTTGGGAACGACCCACTGCGAATCGAACCAAACTGTGCACAGTAGCTACGTCTTGTACAACAAAAATTTCACCAAAAAAGTTAGAGGAGTATTTTCAGTATTTCCCAAATTATGATGCATTTATTGTATGAAAAATACAAAATATGCTTGAAACTTCTTTCATATAACTGGTTATAACTTTTTGATATCGAAGCTAGACAAGTGATTCAAGTCTCGTTTTAACCTTTATGTGCTCGGGACTGAAAACTTACGTGGGCAGTCGGATGACTACATTTGTAGTCATGTTATTTTTTGTGCTACTTTGTCGCTATGAACAAGTAAATAATGGTTATATAAATTTATTTTGATTTTATTTTTATGAATAGTTGAACAAAACTATTGTAAAAGCTTAAGTTTCTTTTGTTGAGCAGCATCTCGAACAGGTTTATAGTTCTTGGAAATTCGTCACTTGGCTTCCGTTTTGACAGATCCTCTTCTATATATGGCTCTTAGGGCATTTAATTTTCTTGTATATAAAATATTTTTTAATTTTCTTGAAAGAATTTCAATTTAGCATTCTTCTAACACAAAATTTCACTCTCGTATGCTAGGATACAATCTACATCTATTAAACTAACTATTTAACCATTATGTGATATCCTACGTATAATTGTACCAATTCGGATTTTTAATTTTGTATATTAGTTTATGTATCTACAGAACTGAAACTCTATGAGTGCCCCAATTATTTATCTGAAAATGAAATTATGGCATTTCTTTTGTATTTATATGTCCCGTACATCGATGGCGACTGGCAAACGTACATCTATCCTTCATTTCTATCCTTAGTACAATTATATCAAAAATATTGTTGTTGTACGCTATGTGTAATTTCCCTAGGGTAAATGGAACTGACACAAAATAAGTTCCGTGACTGGTCCCCACGTGATAGTGAGCAGTCCGAGTTCTAATACTTCCTATGAAGCGGACCAGCCACTTTTACATGGCGATGGCCTAGGATGGGCTTAATTGATAATTTGTATGCACCTTATAACTTGTGTCTGAACTGTCTTATAGAGTCCTAATCGGTGTAGAATAATATAGATTATATATAAATATTATTCTAAAATTCAGCTGTAATTATCGATTAATTTATTTTTTATTGTTACAAATCCAAGTAGAAATGGTATTTTATTTTTAAGCGATGTCTTTGATAGGACTCGAACCAACAACTTCCGACATGACAGGCTAGTACACTACTCACTCCACCACAGGGGAACTTATATTTCAATGTTATAAATACCAGTTAAGTTGGATTTAATATCTGAATATAGTTACGGAGCAGGTTGCTGAGTGGCAGTCTCATTGAAAAGGCAGTCTCATTGAAAATAGACAATTAATATTATATAGATACTATGTGATAAGCCTTAGAATCAGGTGCATTGAATTTGATCAGTGCCGCTTACTACAATACTAGCCGGAGCACCAACTAAATCGTCTGAAAACTGTTAATATGTGACCATTTACACAATATGTTTTTTTATACCATTTTCTACTCCTTATTTTTGGTACCAGTTTCATTTTCTCAAGTCATAGGACGATTGCTTCTGGGTCATTTGTCACCAAATTTTCCACAGGGTTACGAGAAAAAAATATCTTGAAACACGGCAGACGTGCTTGAAATGAAGTGATCCTCTATGTGCTCAGCATAGCATCGTCCAACATACATGTACAAATTGCGAATAAAGTTTGCGATGCAAGGCATTTAAAAACTTAACATCTCTTTTGTTTTTAATGTAATTGACTATATTTTCAATATAAAATACATAGTGGTATAGGTGTTCCAAGGATGTCAGTAGAAGAATGTCACAAAATGGTTAAAATAAATATATTCAATTCAATTAGGCAAATAATTTAGTTTTTATATCTAAGAAATTAAACAGTATTAGGTAGTTTAAGTCTAATTTTTTAATAAAGTTAAAAATGTTGTTTAATTATTATTCAAACATATTACCAAAAAGTTAATTAAATTTTTATTAAATACCTGTTTCTCAACCAACTACTTACTATAAATTCCTCTTGGTTATTCATTTTCGTCAATGAAGGGTTAAATTAAGAGAAAATATGTGGAAATGGAAATACTGCTTTGTAAATACGTTCTGTTATAGTATACATTTGGGTGTTATCAAATATATTATTCCATGAATTTGTATGAGAAACATTAAAAAATCGTAAAAAATTTTAATATTTCTTTACCTGAAAGTATATTTCGTTAAGGCGTATTTATAGTTTATATGTATGAGTAACTGTTGTGGTTTAAATAATATGGGTATTAAATTATTCTACAACAACTAAACACAAATACTAATAAGAGATTTATGATGATAAAATTGCAAAATGTTTAACAAGATGTACAGCAAACGCCTTCAACTTGATTTTCGAGATAACAATCTTAAAAGGAGGCTAAAAAAGTATAAAGCAAATGCTTGCAAGGCTCATAAAAACATAAAGTGGATTTAAAAAATTAACAAAATTGAGATTTCCTTGTTTATACTTTTTATTTTTATAAACTAAGTAACGAAAATAGCTTCAAAATTTGATTACTTATTTAAATTATATGCTTTATGCTTTTGTGGAGCTACTTTAATGAACCAGGTGTTTTCATTACAAAAACATGTACACCCACAAAAGAGACGAGAGGTTACTTTGAAGAATACTTTTTCATTTTGTGTATATATTTGATTATTATTATACAAACATACATTTTGTTTCTTACATTTTTTTATTATTTAGTTCATTGAATCTGCTATTTTTCGAGCTAATCAACCAAAAATAATACTTTTGTTTGTTTCGCTGCCAAAAAGTATAGAATATTTATTATTCTTATTGCTACAGAAAAGTCTATAAAAATATAATAAAAGTTTTTCTTGTGTAGTTAGTTGTTCATTGAGAACAGGGATGGCAAATGATATTTTAAAATTGTACCAATTGTAATCTAAAAATGTACTTTTTTTGGACATACTTTTACCAAAACAGATTTTGGAAGCCAGAAACATTTTTTAAGTACAGAAAATACCTTACTTTTCTGTACATATATTTGTGACAAAAGGGAAACTGCTCTTAAGTCTGATTTAGCTATTGCAATTTCTAATCTAAAATAGCTCACATACTAGCTATTGGAAGGTAGAACCCCATACATACATAGTTTCAATAAGGTTCCGAAAAATTTATTAAAATTAATTTTTTCTAGTCTCTAATATGTATCACGATCATTAAGAGCTTGAAATTATAGCGACGTTATTTGACAACTTTTAAACCAAACTTTAAATTTAATTCACATAAAATTGGCATATGTACGAGCGGACGAATGGTATAAAATATTTTATCGCAATAAAAGTACTGTAATAAGGAGGCTTAAAAAAAATATTAATTGTACTAAATAATCCATTGGTGTACCATTGTACTTTTAAAATCCGAATTGTACCAAAAATGGTACAATTGTATCAACTTTGCCATCCCTGATAGAAACACATGCAAACCTACTATATCGAAACAAATTACAAAACGAGCAGGAGTGAATAAAACAAAAATTCCCAGGAATTACGATACTTAGTAGAGAATTGTGCTGAACACAACTAAATAACATAAATAAAAATCATGATAGGAAATTGAATTTCTACACTTGGTAATATATTATATAATGAACAATTGTACGTTATACTAAGTAACTATAAAGGCAAAATATGAGAAAAACCTAGCAGACTGCAAGTAAGCATGGTACTAGTCGTACGAATAATTGAATTAAATTAGCAAGAAAGAATTGTAAGTTTATTATACCTTAGAAGAAAAATAGAAAATGTTTGTATGCTTAGTATACGCTGTAATTTGTTATTGAAATATATAAACTGCATTAAGGCTCATTTTGGAAATTGTACAGGGAACCGCAGGAACACGCTGCAATGATTAATTATACTTACCCCGAATATTTCATAAAACTCTTATTATATTTGATTTCGAACATATCTTTAATAAAATAACGTCATATAATATTACCGTTATATATTAAAAATGACTTGGTGTCTATACTTGCCAGATAGTTTTGATCAGTACTACATAGCACTTTCTGTAATTTACAAATCGATACAAGAAAAATGCTGATGTCGATAGTATAAAAAACGTGTTTTTAAAAAATTTTTACCTGGTGTAGCTTACCTTCCCACTACATATATATTTTTTAAATGAATGTAGCTAAACAACAATTCTAGCTTCTAATTATAAAAAAATCATAAAAAGGGTTGTGATTTATCTACTTAAAAAGTAACTTAAACTTGGTTAAAATAAGTTTTCCTATACACGCAGCTAATATTTTTATTTTTCACAAAACTTGGAAAACGTTATAAATTGCTAAAAAACTTACATCTTTTCAAAACAAAAAACCGAAATTAGATAGGAGTATTTGTTAAATAATTTGCAGTTATATTATTTCGTAGCTAACCCATTAAGGCCCGAGCCACGATCCCATTGAGCTATAATCATGAAAATTTTCAAATATGATTGTTTATACCTAAATAAGAAAAAAACTATTTTTAGGCAAATCGGATCAGTGTGAGCCCAGATAATCGCCGTTGCGAAAATGCAACGTTGGGCCTTAACGATATAAAAATCAAACGCATTTGTAAAAATTTTAATTTAAAATATTTTATTCATGTCTTTAGAAAAAAAGTAAAAAAGATATACATTTTATATTTAATTCAATTGCGTACGAATTCATGCAGCTTAATTAAATTTTCTTTCTCTTGGGAAGTGCTGGTACCGTCATCACTTGTTGGTGCATGCTTAACGCCAAATTTCAAATCACCTGGCAGTTTTAATTCCGTTCCGAAAATAATTTTAGCGGATGTTCGTGATGTCAAGTAATGCTCAGCTATATGCTAATAAAAATTTGGGAATATGCTCATCCCAGTCCTTTTGATGCACGCTTACTCCTCTTGGGTACGATTAAATCTCTCTACCATGCCATCAGTCTGTGGTATATACTTATCGCCATTTACTAAAATAGTCCATTACCACTAGAACATAATGATTTCCAGCCTCGCTGACGGGGAAAGGACCTGCTACATCCATTACTATTCGCTGAAATCGTGCACTCGAATTGCATTGTTGCAGCTATCCTCGACTTTTTCTTACTGGACCTTTTGCTGCGATGCACTGTGGGCAGTTTGTTTCCCAGTAGGCTATGGCTTACTGACATCCAACCCAGTAAAAACGCTGTTTTAGTTTCTCAAGTGCCTTTGTCACTCCAAGATGACAGCCACTAGGACCATTGTGGAGTTCTTGCAAGACCTTATTCATCTTGGAGGATGGTACAACTATTAGTTTGGAAGCCGTTTTGCCATCCGCACTTTCCCATACGCGGTACAATCACCCGTTTATCAGCTTCAGGTTGTTCCACTGAGCACATATAAACGCGAGAAAGACAAAGAAAGCAACACACTTTTTATCTGTCTTTCTCCCAGCTGAATAAAAAGTTGGGTATCAAAAATCGCCCTCTGTGAACCCTGTCCGACAATTAACATGCATACACACATGTTTTTATTATGCTGTTTTAAATAGCAAGTGATTGTATAAATATGTTTGCATTTGAAAATTATTCTACGCAATTTTAACACAATTACTTCTATGACACAAGTTTCTATTTCTGCCTTTAGTTATCACTTGAAAAACGACTATTATGAAAACGGCTATCTTAGTCCAATTGAGTTTAATGGTGGCTCTTTTTTTAGTTTCGAAATTTATGTTTTAACTTTGTGGAAATTTGTAGCTTTTTGTATGTTACCCAGCAAAAACTTGGTAGTTTGTTGCCGTTACCAAAGAACATACTTTTCAACCACAAACTACATACCGTCTGACTTACTTTACAGTAGTTGATCAATTACTTACTAGTAATTAAACAAGCCATTTATTCTCTTATTGGGAGAGTAGTAGTGTATCTGCTTATCAAACAGACTATAAGCAGTTTAACCTCTGGGGAAACAAAATGCATTTTTTAATTGTGTTCATATTTGTGTAAAAAAATTTTACGCCTGTAATAAAATAGTTGTGCAGTAGCCTAGTGAGCAAAACACTTGGCATAAAATAATTAAAGAACTGAAAATGGCATGAGTTCAATGCTTAGTAGAGAGATTTAATTTTTATTGTTTTATTTATTCAAAGACTTTTAAATATTTACATTTATAACTTTTTGTTTGTGACCCAATGTGGTAAGTACTTGCCTCCAATGATATCGCCATGTTGAAGTAATTGATTATAGTTCCAAAGTAGAAGTATTGAGGAGTATATTTATTAGAACTTTAACTCATTACTTTGCAATCCAATTTTCTTCTGGGTAAGTAAATTATCTTTATGTAATTAAATATTTTCTACAAAGGGTAGCATGGACATGAACTCGGCGGTAATACTTAGTAAATGGAAATAAGAAAATCTTTGATCACCACTCGGGCTTAAATATCGGCGACTAAGAAGGCAGTCAACTGGTTATAGTATAACACGGTATCCCGTTACGATATCGTTATATGTGCAGAGAGTATGGCTGCATTGCACGCTCTATCTATCGATATGCTGCATAAACTCTCAAAAGGAAAAGGAGTCCAGCTCTCTCGAGATATTTGAAGATAATTATAAATAAAAAACAGAAACTATTTCATACATCGTATGAATTTAGTTTTTAAAAAGTAAATTTATAAAAAAATAAAAATTCTTTGTAAACAAACTCTGAAATGTTTTTTATATTTATACAACAAAACTGTGTTGTTGAAGTAACTTTCGTGTTTTTAAACTTTTTGTAAGGAAACTACTTCAATACGAAATTCATTTCACTTTTTCATATTATTGATCTGTTTCTGTTTTTTATATATATTTCGTATTTATGAATTTTTTAATTAAACTCTATTCCATGGGCGTTTTTTATTACGCCGTAAATACTAATTTACAACTGAATAGCATCTTATTTCTTTCTTCTTTGATTAAATTTAAAATGCTTTTATGCTTTTTTTCATTTATGACTTTCAATTTAAGAAATACAAGACTATAGCAAAATTATAAAAAAAAACCTTAAAAACTGCGTACTTATACTGTCCTTTTTGTTGCTTATTATCACTATGCAGGCAAATTTATTTGTAAAAAGTCATTTTACAATGCATATAAATTTCCATGATGAAGAGCCTGAAAATACTCGAAACGAATTGTTGGTTGGATGAATGAAAGTCTTGTTAGTAATCAGCGTCGGTATTTGCACAAATTAAATTTATTTTCTCATTTTTTACTTTTTGCGTTACGGAAGGAAAATTTTAGATTCAAACTGAACTAGAAAAAAATTGTACATAAATATAAGCAAAGATCTAGGCACATTAAAACGAAATGAAGATAAAACGAAGACAAAAAGTAAAGTACCAAGAATGATGTTTCGATGTTTCGCTACATTGTATAACTGATATGAAAATTAGTTTACGGTTTTTGCAAAGTTTTTTTTTCTGCATCATTTTGGATAAAAAATGTATTTATTTTATAGGTGTTTTTAATATAAATATCAAAAAATTTCAATATAAATATGGTTTTGAAAGCACAAGACTTTCATGATTATTTTAGTTTTCACAAAAAACTATTTTATAAGCTCTTAATGAAAATAATGAATTAATAAAAATAAACGGTTTTATTTCAAATCATGATCTGTCAGAAAAAATAATAATAAAATTTGGCCCCCAAAGAAGTTTTGTAAGCGAAAATTTATACCTGCTGTTGTACCATCTGCTTGGAAACGCGCTTCAAGAAGTCATGATTTTTACTTAACTTGCAATGTTAGTTTGCTTGTAAATGGCAAATATTTCTAAAGCTTTTTCTACTAAATCCACTGACTTGATCCTTATGAAACTTTGCATACACATCAAAATTGGGCAGGGCCACGCCCATGCAAAAAAGTCTTCTCTTTTAGTTACTTATATTTAACTAATTCTTGTGAAACTTTGTACATACATTCAGATACCGTCACAATTAAAAAATATATAATAAAAAAGTGGGTAGAACCACGCCCATTTGAAATAAATAATCTTTATCAACTACCTATATCTACTTAACCGATTCTTATGAGACTTTGCACACACATTGATTTATTATGGATTAAATAATTTATACTGAAAGTTTTGTAAAAGTGCGTATGGTGGTGGGGGGTGATATACAAAAAATATTTGAGTGCTCATTGCACAGAAAATACTCCATTAAAAACGCCTGCTTACATAGATGACTTTATGAGAATGTTTGAGGCAAACCTTAAGCAAGCTGCTCTAAATGCTACTATTATAAATTTTTAGGGGGATATAATAAAATTTATTCAGCAGATGTAGAACAGCTTTTATCCGAAAAAAGAAGAGTTAGTAGAGAATGGCAACGCTACAGATCCCCTCAGCTAAAATCTATGCTGAAGAAATGTAGTAAGCAGTTGAAAACTCTACTAGAATATCAAAAAACCGCTTCTCTTCAAACATTTTTGAATAGGCTCCACGCAACACCTCAAACAGACTAGAAGCTATGGAGAGCAGCCCGAGTCCTCAAAAGACCAGTGATATATAATCTTCTATTGCGAGCTTCGAATGAAGAACTGACGCTGAAAAAGTTACTCTATTTGTAAATCACTTGCAGAAAGTATTTACTCGAAATATGTCTGGTACTATAGTTGAGGTGCCACCAGTCCTGGCTATACCAGATGTTACTTTGAGGTTCAATATTCGTGACATTGAACACTGTATTGCGGGCTTAAGTTCAAAAAAAGCTCCAAGCGCTGATAAAATAAGCAATAAAATGCTCTTAGAGCTACCCTGTACTGCAAAACGGATAATTCTATTTATTTTATTTTAACAGTATTTTGCGCCTCAAATGCAATCCCTCAGAATGGAAGGTTTCGCTGATTACCATGGTGGTGAAGGTGGAATCCAATAGGCCTATAAGGCTATTGTCTAACATATCAAAACTATTTGAAAAGCTAGTTATGAGTAAGCTAATACCCATACTAAATCGTACTGGACGCATTCCAGACAACCAATTTGGTTTTAGGAGACAACATAGCACGATTGAACAAACACATAGACTCGTGAATGTGGTTAGAAAAACTTTCGAGGAAAAGAAATATTGTTCCGCGCTCTTCATCGATGTTTCTCAGGCATTTGATAAAGTATGGCGCGAAGGTTCAATACATAAAGTAAAGCAAACCCTTCCCGAAAACATCCTTAAGCTTTTAGAAAGCTACTTAACTGAGCGAAAATTTTGTTTAAAGAAGGCAATTTTCTAAGCTGTCCACAACCCATTGAAGCCGGAGCTCCTCAAGGCAGCATCCTTGGTCCTGTATTATATCTGATATGTGCCTCTAACTTGCTGGTAAGCAGTAACATGCACATATCAACATTCGGTGATGATACAGCTTTTCTAAGTGTTCACAGAAGCCATAAAGAAGTTTCCCGTACAAAAATGTCTACACATTACTTTTACATTGTGCAGAGAAACCTGCCCACCTATACAAATAAACAACCAAGCTATACCTCAACACATCGTCTAAGATGGAAGTCCCACATAAATGCAAAGGTGACACAAATGAAATTAAAAACAGCTCAAATAAATTGGCTCTTTGGAAGGAACTCTACTCTAAGCATAGATTGTAAACATCTTCTATGCAACTCCATTCTTTAACCAATATGGTACTACGGAATCAAGTTATGGGGCACTGCCTCGGCATCAAATGTAGAAAAAATTCAAAGGCGACAAAATAAAATACTCCGTACGATTACAACAGCCCCATTTTATGTCAGAAACAAGCGAATTCATAAAGATCTAGATGTGCCGCTAGTTAAGACAGTGTTTTCTAAGTACGTGACAAGATGCATAAAAAAAACTGAGTTGCACACAAATCTCGAAACATCGTTAACTTTAGAGGCCACACTCGGTTGAGAAGGAGGGACACTCTTGCTTTTAGCCAAACACGAGAGACGTAAGAACCAAAGAGCCAACCGCTGAAACAAATATTTTTGTCTCGCATTGGCTGGACTTAAAAATTTAAATTTTAGAGTTAAGATTTGATTACTTATTACTTATTATTGATTACTTATTATTGAAGATACAATAAATAAATATAGCCGAAAAAAATTCAAGTTAAAAATACATAAAAATACATTTTTGGGAGAAAAAAGCAGGAATATCTCTAAACCATCTAAGATAATCCATACTTTTAGCTAGTTTTTGCTGGAACCTCTACTAAAACAATGCAGGATGTAGTAAAATTTTAAAATCGAACTAATAAATAGAAAATGAACTTCTTTTAAACTATTCACAAATTCTGTTTTAAGATATGCAGATTAATTTTCAGTTTCTTCTATAGCTTTAAAGTTTGTAGAGTTACGAAAGATGTATTTGCTAGAAAATATTGCATATCGTTTTGGATATTTAATAAGGCCCTTTCACATTGTAATACAAGCTTTGAGATCTTTTTTTAGATTTTGTAAGACGAAAATCAAATCAAAATCAGTATGATGTCAAAAAATTTTAAAGAAAATTTTCTCATTACATTTTTTTCTACACAATCACATTCCAAGTAAAACGTAACATAAATAATTTGCAATAAAGCAAATTTTTTCGTACTTCTTTTTCTTTATTTAAGCTGGCAAACAAATGTACAACTGTTTTTGTTATTCCTATGCTTCTTTGTGCAAAAGACATCCCTGATAAAATGAAAAATGTGATTGTTTAGAACATTTCCTAAAAATACTGTACTAAAAATACATAATAATACTGTCAAATTTCTTTAAGTATTATTTGACAAATCATGACAATGTGTTTTCACACTGTTGGACTTTTACTTAAGATTTGAGTTTCTGACAAGTATTAATACTAAATCTAATACATAGCCTGAAAGCCGCTATAGCAAAATCGTACTTCAGTGCGTATAAGCAATATGCATGTTGACCTAACTGTCATACGTATGACTTTATATGCCAAAAGCCATTGCATACTTTTTGGTAAATTAATTCAATTAGCATAATGTGTTGTTAATGATTTTTCCTCACAAACAGAAAAAACTTTATTGAACTACATGTATTCAAATTTTGAGTCTTTTAGAAATACGCTAAAAGCATTTATGCATGTATTTGTTTTTGTGGTTATCATAAATATTTGTTCTCATTAAAAGTATGGAAGAAAATAATAACACGTTTTGAACTGAAATGTTGGCTTTACGTTATATAAACAACTAACAAGTATTAAAATCGTAGCTGGAAATTAGTTCACGTTGCAAATATGTAGAGGCAAAAAGATGTGTTTCGCGGCAACAATTAACCGCTTGGTTTTTGTTAGCGTAACCATACATCACTTTAAAGAGAATAGTTTTTTGATTGAGTTTATGTAAAAATATGCAAAATTTTTTTTTAGAAAATTTAAGAAAAATTGCGCAAAAAAATTTATAAATTCATTAAAAGTTTAACATTAGGATAAGTACATTTTTCGCAAGTTTTTGTTAGGGTTGCCACTAACATAAGTATGTATTGGGATAATATATTTGAAAATAAATAATTAAGAAATTTATTATTTGATATATTGTCAACGTTGTATGAAGGCATATAAAAGTAAAATTGATTCATATCGAATAAAAAATTATTTGCTGGGTTTTATATAAGTTTCAAAGCCTACTATGCTTATATTTTGAAAATCATTTATATATTTGTAAACTCTCAAATGTTTTTTAAAAGTTTGTACATAAGATAAAGGGTTTGTAGATGTTCAAAATTGTGTTTAAAGTCTTCTGATGAGTTGGTAAAACACCAATGAAATGCTGCATATAGACAATTGCTTAAACTCTAGCAAATAAATTTCATTTAAAATGAAAATAAATAAAAAATATGTATACAAATTTAAATATTTTTATTAGAAAGTTTTTCAGAAACAACACCGTGTTATTTGCAACAAAAAATCGCATTCACTGTTTAGGTGTTGTTTTATATGTCTTACGACTTTTTCAATAGCCGTACCTTTATTAGGTCACATTAAAAGATAAATTTTGAATTCAAAAAACAACGTAGAAGATACTAAAATCAGTGTAAAATATTTAAAGTGCAATAGGCCAAAAAAGGCATTTTTCGAGCAACATTTTATAACAGATTCAAGTTCAAAATATTTCATTTTACCCATATGTGAACTTGTTTTGTGAGGACAGCGAAGGGTCGTCTATAACTTTTTTAACCATTGAATCTGCAGCAAAAATAACTTTTTAAAATGCATGTAACTCTTAAAAAATTAGTAGAATTTAATAAGAATGAGTCTAGCAGTTTTTGGTAAAATTAGCTTGAAATGTTTGTAAATAGTTATAACAGTTTATCTTTCATTTGAGGCTTTAAAAAGCTTTAAAATTAACGCTACAATATTTTTTCTATTTTTGTTTTTAAAAATTTTCCTAGTTTAACACTGTGCCAATAAAAGATGAGTCGTCAAATCAAAAAAATTATAATAATAAATACGTTGTCAGGTGTAGAAAAGTATAAGCTCTCAAATGCTAAAAAGAAATATTTAAAGATAGCAAATTGAAAAATTGAATTGTTGCCAATAAGGTCAATATACCTGCCCCAACGTGCGTTATGGCAAATGTATAGACGAGAATTATGTGTGTGTTTGTGTGTTTAATATCATAGGAGTGGTGGTACCATGACATTCGCTATGTTCATTTTGTTACTCTAGTTACTCTGATATCGGCTGATATTATAGAGATAGCTATTACGATTTTCAGGCAAATGAACGCGGCAAGTAAATGCGAATAAATGCCGAATATAATTCGCAAATGACTGTAAAAATAATAATAATTAGTTAAATTATGTAATTATAATTTTTTATTGTAATGACATCTTGATTGTGTTTGTAAGAAACTAATTTGTTATTAAAATAAAATTCATTTAAAGAAATATAGTTATTTTAGCTTGAGTTTCCTTTTAATTTAATTTTTCAATTAAATTATATTTTTGTTTAGAGCAAAATATGAAATATGTCGACAAAGAAAAATTTTAATGCGCGTAGGGTTGAACTGGCATGTTTTCAGACCACTCGGTCTCCGTCAGAATTCTTTACCGCGCAGACAACTCGACTAAAGTCGTTGGTGTCCAATCAGTAGTTGAATATCATTGACCCTTAATAAATTCATGCTGTCACTCTTGGAGGCGTTTTTTCAGCTTTGTTTTATTTATCTAAACATTAGATTCTAGTTTTCAGTTAATCTGTTTTCTTAAGCACATTTTCTACAAAAAAATGTTGCTTTGTTCGCACTTTTTAATGAAAACTTACAATATAGTGCTTTTTCGAGGAAGTTAGATTATTAGAAGGATTAATATTTAATAATTATTAAAGGAATAATAAATATCAATTTTTTTTTGATACAAACTAAAAAAATTTAACATTTTTCCATAATAGAAAATACCATAAATTTTTTCAAATTAAAGAGTGTCACGAAATATATGAAGCTTTATGAAAATTTTTCATTAATGCAATGAAATCTTACGTTAGCGCGTTGTTAATGACCATATTCATTGAGCCAGTGAAGAAATGTACAGCTGGCATGAAGATGTATGGTCCTTGTGGATGTAAATGTAGATGTGGTTAAGTACGATCATCTGATCAAAAATTTTATGAAACTTTTTTACCAAAGGCAAATATAGCCGGTGAACATTACAAACTTTTTACAAGCAAAAAGAAATGATGAAAGCATTGGATAATATCATACAGCGCTTGAGAATTTAAGTTGGAATTGTGATTTTAAAGAATAGGAGAAGAACTTGTCAAAGACATTTTTATTTGTGTCTTATTATCATAAAGATCTTGCATCAAAGAGAGACTTCTAAGTGAAGGACGAATACAACTTTGTAGACCTGTGGAAATGGCGAAAAATATGAAGTGCGTGTGGGAAGACTCATCATTCCTGCAATGTGCACAAAGGAAAATCTTTGAAATCCTTTGGGGGAGTTCGCAACTTCTATCATAGACAAAATTCTTTTCAAAAGATGTGTTATACGAAGCGCAAGTTATATTATAACAGGCACAAATAAATACAAACTTTAGAAGACGATGAAGAAGAGAGTGATGATCAAAAATTTGTAGGTGTAGTGAAAGTCGAACAGGAAGTAATTGGATCAGCCAACTTCAGATCACAAACAGCTCTGACGAAATAACAACATGCAATGGAATTAAAACACAAAAGCAAATGGTTCGTTGAGATTAAAGTGGTAAACAAATCTTTTAGATGCCATATTGACATAGGTGCACAAACAAACATATTGTCGGTAAATACATAGTATCTTAAAATTAAAAATTTTGTTTAATATTCTGATAACAAAATTCTTACATTCAGTGGTGAGAAATTACACCTTATTGGAAAACTTTCTTTAAAATTTATCTACACTGCTGTTTTCTACATACTAGATATGATTTGCGTTAATGTTAATAAAGTGTCTTACAATTAAATGTGAAAGTCACTCCAGTCATTGATCCTCCTCAAAGAATACCTTACAGCCTGCACGATGAATTGAAAATGGATTTAGATCGCATGACAAAAACTGGATATATCACACCGATTTCCGAGCCCACCAAATAGGTCAATTCAATTGTGCTAGTTAAAAAATCAAATGTAAAAATTAGATCATGCCTTGATCCTAGAAATTTAAATGCAACAATTTAAATATAACATTTCTCCTTCCAAAATATAGAGGATTGCAAGTCGCATTTGTTGGGTTCCAAGTTTTTCAGCACTTTTGATGCAAACTTAGTGTTTTAGATAGTACCTTTACTCGAAAGCTCATCCAGATTATGTACATTTAACACTCCATTTGGAAGGTATACGTTTTTGAGACTTCCCTTTGGTATCAGTGCAGGATCTGAAATTTTCCTTGGGGAATTGCTTCGGCTATTCGGAGATATTAAAGAACTAATCATTTATATTGGGACTTTTTGATTTATGCATCTTCGAGGCAACAGTACGACAAATTTTTGAAAGAGGCAGCACAGCGAGCTACAAATCTGGAAATAAAATTCAACAAGTTAAAATCGAGAATTGGTTTGAGGAATGTACAATTTATGGGACATATCTTCACTGAGCAGGGCCTTATTGCATGTCTTAGAGGTACTCAAATGAAGTATGCCAAAATTGAGAAGGAGACGTTCGCTATATTAGTTGGATGTGTAAGGTGTCATTAATATATGTATTTATGGCATGAACGTTATTGTTGAGACGGATTATAAGCCGCTTGTTAGTTTATTCAGGAAACGCGAGAGGTTACAGCGCTTTATGTTGCGACTTTATGTTGGATGTAATAATATATAAGCCAGGAAAGTATATTTTCATAGCAGACACACTAAGCCGATATCTCTGCCCGCTCAGTTATCTAAAATGGATAGGCATATTTAATTGCACTTCAACCTTCTTTTGGAACATATTACTGAATTGGATACATACAAGAATTTGGATAGAATCGGGCATGAGAAGGAAGAGGACAGAGATAGGAGAGTATATCAGATAAAGGTGGCACAAGAGCAAAATGGCGACAATGCTTTACTATAAGATTAGGGATGACTTGAGCATGAGAATCAAATAGTGATTCCAAACATTTAACGAGTTGATATTTTATCAAAAATTCATGAGGGTCACTTTGGAATAAAAGATGCCAGAGTATGGCTCGTGGATCACTTTTATTGCCAGGCATGAATAACGTTATATTCAATCTGATATCCAGCTGCGAAATATGTTTTTTTTTAAATGGCGTTGGTATCTCATGAGATTATTGATATTTCCTGGTACAAAATTTGGATCGGACATATTTGAGTTTAAAAACAAACGTTATATACTAGTTGTTGACTATTTTTCAAAAAATTATTGAAATAGAATTATTGTTGAATGGTTACTCTGCCTCTCAACTTGTGACTTAGTTAAAGTACATTTTTTTAAGGCACGGAATACCAAGTGTTCTTGTATCTCATAATGGTCCGCCTTACAATTCCAAGGAGCTTCGAATTTTTTTATAGAATGGGGTATTGACCATACTAACTACAGTCCTTAATTGACACGCTCCAATGGTTTGGCAAAAAGGTCTGTGCAAACAATTAAAAAAAGTTTTAGTTATTTTGTGTAAGACAGCTCGGTGTTGAGTTTTAAAGGGTTAAGGCCGTTAGGGATAGGAGAAAATATTATTTTTAAAAAGCTCCGGATTCTACTAGGTCTCGGGATTTATCAAATGATCTTGCGGACAACCGATATCATATACGTTAAGGGACTTAGAACGAAAAAACTATAGGCGAAACAGTTAGTTTATAAACGAATGAAGGGTCAGTCAAATGATTGTTTACTTTACCCGATATTTGGGGAGCCATATGAGCATGAGAACATAGGAACTACTACTTCGAAAAAGAAAAATTGTATTAGGATTGAAAACCAGGTGAAAGAGAAAATGGACTAGCGCAAAAAAATATGGAAATAGATAGGTCAAATAACACTATATCGAGAACAGTCAATAACAATATGTATGGGACAGGATCGGGCAGCCAAATAAGACCACCGATTAGGTTTACATATGATTTGTTCGTATTTACGCTATTTTATTTTATTATAAGATGAAGGTTGTTGTAATATTATATAAAAGTTAAAATGTATACGTTTATACAGCTCTGATATTTATTATCATTGTATACATATCTGCTTTAAGTAAAATTTGATATTAAGCAGCAAATAAAGCATTTTCACATTTTGGTTATACAAACTAATGCGTAAAAGCAAAACTTGCTGTAATTATTTTCCGCGTAAAAAAAGTTATCTTAAAAGATACTTAGCAAATACAAATTGTTTGCAAAAAAAAAATGATTTTACGCTAATATATATTAGAGTACGGTTTTTAAGTGGATTAGAGCTTAGTAATTGTCTAAGTGGCACTAAAATTAACTTTAATTTTACTTAAAAAATTCATATTTTAGTGCGCGAATATATGTAAATACTAACTTTACCTTAGTCGAATTATGTTTACCTGCAATCTGTTTTAAAATCAAACGCAAACACTTTTCCTTACACAAAATTTTTCACGAAAAACTAGGTTTCTCTCGTAGAAAAATCAGTATCACGTAAACTTTTTTTAAACCGAATTGATTTGAAATCTTAGAATAAAAAAAATGTAGGTATTGTTTTACGTGGACATTTTAATTCTCAAATACCGCCAATGTGAGCGAAAACGTTTAAATTGGTTTGCACCATTAAACTCAAAACAAATTAAAAAATCGGTCTGTTTTTTTATTATTAAGAAATATGTTTGTTTTTTTAATTCCTTTCATAAAATATTTGAATTCATTTAATAAAAATTCACCTCAGCATATTAAAAGCTTTTTATTGTCAGAAGAACAATAGAATACCATGACTATTTTATTTAAAATAATAGGTCTGTTGTTTACTTACCCGAAGCTACCCACACTTAGCCGAAAGCTCTTTTTAATATAAAATTTGTATTTAAAAATTCTCCTGGGTAAGTTTGGGTAACTTTGTACAGACTGAATATGACAATTAAAAAGGTGTAAAATATATATGACACGAAAATTTTTCATATATTATTAGAATACGGGTATACAGGTTGGGACGCGTATATGTATATAAACATATTTTTATTCAAATTTATATAAATATTTTACAACTCAAGCCTTTATTTTGTTAAAATTCTTTAATAACAAATTAAATGCGCTCCCAAAATCTAACAGACTTATCACTCTATGCAAAGTTACTTTATAGGCCACCTGTCATTCGTATTGAAAAAAATATAATAAAAATGGCTGCAGACTTTATAGTAAACAAAAGTTAAAAATACAGCTATTACAATATAACAACAAATAAAGCCATTAAATGTACAAAAAAGGAATTGGTAATTTGTTGAATACCGATTTTACGTTTTCGCCCTTTCTATTTTATTTTTGCAGCATGTATCAGCTTAAAAATGCAACTTTATATTAAGTAAAGCAGAAAAAATATCATCAACTTTTGTGTAAATTTTAAGATGGTTATCTAGCACCATGTTGTTACCAGAAAAATAATGTTTTTTTGCCCTTTAAGCGGTTTTGTGTTTTTTGTGTTTTTTTATTATTCAATTTCAATTGAGACTTGTATAAACACAAGTCTCAATTGAAATTTGTATTTTTTTATTTCACATTCATACAATAAAATGCGTAAAGCACAATATTTCTTTATATGTATATTAACAATTTCTTTTCCGCTATAAATTTATTTTCATTTGTAAGTTTCACTGATTTTGAGTGGTTGTCAATAGGGCATTTTTAATGTTTGATTTTTTAGTGCATGAGAATTGATAGTTTATTTGTAAATATTTTCTGACGTCTTAGATATAGTATTACTTCAAATTACAAGAAGTTACTACTTTAAAATACTTAAAAATAAGACGAGGGTAAAAAATGGACATTTTGGTTTTGTGCCGCGAAAACTATAATTGATAAAACATATATGGGCCACACCATTTTCAAAACTTCCCTAAAGTTATTTTGTCAACTCTAGTTTTGAAAATATCGCGGTTTTTATTTTTTTAGTCATCCAATCTCTTTTTTGCTTCTTCGCCTAATGTTTCCAAACTGGACTTTAAAATGCAACAAGTCCTTTAATATTATTAATATAATTTCGTTGATGTACGTTTCAGGATATTTTGGTTTATTCTTGTACATCTTACATTTGTTAAAATTTTAAAATATTTTTACCAATCACATGCATAATACTAAAATATAATAATTTTTATGAAAATCTTTGGAATATATTAAAAATGTCCTGAAATAAGAACAAAACAAGACAAAATTAAACACAAATTTTCATTAAAATACCACCAAAGACTAATGCAAAAAGTAGCAGTATTATTATACTCAAAAGAAAGATAATTTTGTATAGATTAGTAGTTTGTTAAAAACATTTTAAAGAAAAATATTTTTACTCCAAAAAAGGGGTATATCACGTTAATATAAAATACGCGATATTTGAAAAACTGCAAGTAATAGAATTTTTTTGCTGTATTCGGGTTCAGAATACCAAAGAATATTTAAAAAAAAGAAGAATAATGTAATTACAGTCAAATTCCAATAATTCCTACCCCGATAAATCGTAATTCCCGATAATTCGTAATAAACTGTCGGTCCCTTGAAAAAATCTCGTTATTTGGTAAAATTTTCATACATTTTGGTCCCCTCGCTAATTCCTATTTTTTTTTAAATAAAATCTTCTTTACCTCGTATAAATCGTAATTGTTTGCTAACTACCACTTAAGGCCCCTGGAGACTATCAAAATAAGGCATCAAACATTGCATATGTGTGGGTGTCGTGTGATTGTAGCATTTGAAAGAGACGTACAAATAAAAGCTTCAAACACAATTTGTATTTTGCCGTTGTAGTGAACATATTGAAAAAATGTCGGACGATGAATTATTGTTGACTTTGTGTGCAGTGATGTTGAAACTGTTTTATTTACCTTTGTGAAAATACCAAAGCAGAATTGAAAATTTTTTATATTCAAAGTTCTTGCGGTAAAAGCACAACACAATTGAAAAATATTTGCTTTACTTGCAATATTATATTTTTTATTTTATTTATCTTTTTATTTTTTAATGAAAAAAGAACACAACACAGGTGAAAAACACAAAACAAATTATTTTTCTTTTAAGCGGCCTGGAGACTATCAAAAAAAGTCATCAAACACAAGGTTGTGTGCGTGCGGTCGTTGTTTTTCGGGTACACGTATTTGTTGTCGGCTCTGTTTGAAGAAAATCAAAAAGTTTTGATTTTTATTTTGACGGCTGATTTTTTGTACGTCTCCATTTGTGTTTGACAAAAAAATTTTATTTTTCTGTGTTTTTCGTCGCAACAACATCGCGGGTAAACAGTAAAAGAAAAATAATTTGTTTTGTGTTTTTCACCTGTGTTGTGTTCTTTTTTCATTAAAAAATAAAAAGATAAATAAAATAAAAAATATAATATTGCAAGTAAAGCAAATATTTTTCAATTGTGTTGTGCTTTTACCGCAAGAACTTTGAATATAAAAAATTTTCAATTCTGCTTTGGTATTTTCACAAAGGTAAATAAAACAGTTTCAACATCACTGCACACAAGGTCAACAATAATTCATCGTCCGACATTTTTTCAATATGTTCACTACAACGGCAAAATACAAATTGTGTTTGAAGCTTTTATTTGTACGTCTCTTTCAAATGCTACAATCACACGACACCCACACATATGCAATGTTTGATGCCTTATTTTGATAGTCTCCAGGGGCCTTTACTGTTTACCCGCGATGTTGTTGCGACGAAAAACACCGGAAAATAAAATTTTTTTGTCAAACACAAATGGAGACGTACAAAAAATCAGCCGTCAAAATAAAAATCAAAACTTTTTGATTTTCTTCAAACAGAGCCGACAACAAATACGTGTACCCGAAAAACAACGACCGCACGCACACAACCTTGTGTTTGATGACTTTTTTTGATAGTCTCCAGGCCGCTTTATAATTCGTAATAAAAACAACAGAAAGAATGATTTTTTGTTTACCGCTATTTTTTCCGCATGTTTTTGCTTTTGCTTGTGTGTGTGTTTATTTTCTTAAGATCAGTTTGTTACTTGAATAATAAAGAAAAATGTAAAAGCGCATGCATAAAACTCTGTCGGTGTTACAAGAGCAACAAATTTTTGCAGCCATTGACAATGGAGAGAAAAAATAGACGTTTTTATGTTTTTTTTAATCGTTTTAGTAAATAAATTGAAAAACCTCGGTAATTCGTATTTATTTTATTTTAACGCCGTTAAATCGAAACCCCGCTAAATCGAAAACCCCTATAATTCGTAAGAAATGACCGGTCCCTTGCTATTACGAATTATAGGGATTTGACTGTACGAACAAAATTATTGAACTAGAAAGCCGAAATAATAAAAAAATTTTCAGACTTTACCTATTCAGTTCAAATAAAATAAAAATTACGTAAAATTATACATACTCATTTGTACTTTAGTATGTGGAAAATAAGCTAAAACTTCCAGCTAATCTCTAAAAACTTCACCTCAAAAATTGGGGTTATAATGTGAATAAAAAACCGCGATATTTCGAAAACGGGAGCTAACTGGAAAAAACTAGTTTAATATAATAATGAGGATTCATCAACACGCACAAGCCGGAAGTCGAATTTCGGGCACGAAAAAGTCTGTTTCGCTGTATTATTTATTATTTTGAGATTTTCTGAAACAGACCAGAGTCTATGGTGGGAATCGAATCTACAATCTCCACACTGATAGGCTACCACACTAACCACTACCCTACCGAGGCACCGAATTTACTTTTTAGTCCAAACTGGTTATATAGATTCGTAACGTTACACAGTGGTTCCAATTGGAAAAAAGATATGTATCTTTGAAACATGCGATCCGATTACAAAACGATGTAAATTTCATAGAAGAGGACCTCAGATTTCAAAATGTTGAAATTTGGACCACTCTATTGAAACAAACATTGAACTACATACAGGCTATCAAAGTTGACTACCTCTGGCATAAAAAACCTTGTCGGCCTAATAACTTTTACAAATATTATACGATTTTGATTAATTTGCACTTAATGTAAAGTTTATAAACAGATAAAACAATTACTGTTTTTTGCCATTACGATATATCACTAGTTTCAAAGATATCTGGTAATAGCAAAATTAAAAAAAATATATTTAATGACTCTTAACGCAATTCCTGATTACATGTATATAAATTGTTTCAGTTATCTCAAGTCATGTAGTCGAAATTTTAAATTAATTGCTTAGGAAAAAACACCCATCGAATTTTTTAAATTTCTCTATAAATTATATTAGATATCGAGGGCTTATATTCAAACAGTGCTAAATACAAACAGATAACCAATGGATAACCAATATTGACAGATTATATGACAAGTGTTTGTATTATTAGAGAACTTATTTTGCAAAGCTTTAGTATTGCCAGAACGAAACGATTTTTTGCCTTCCTAAAAAAATTTTGTGTTGCAGATAGCACTATTTGAATATAAACCCTCGATATATTTAATGTAATTAATCTGGCTTTTGACCAAGAGAGCAGTTTTTCTAAAAAGAGAGCAGTTTTTCTAAAAACAGTTCAATAGTATTTTCTTTATCTGTTTATAAGTTTTACACCAAGTTTAAATTATTTAAAATCGGATATTATTTGTAAAAGTTACGAGGACGATAAGGTTATCGAAGCCCGAAGTAGTCAACTTTAATACCCTGTAGCTGAATGTCTGTTTCAACTAGGTGGTCCAGATTTCAACATTCGTAAATCTCAGGTCCTCCTCTATGATTTTTGTATATATCGTTTTGTAAACGGATTGCCAGTTTCAAAGATATAGATTTATTGCAATTTTTTCCAATTGGAGCCATATACTCAGAAAGAATAAGACATAATTAAATGGGAATAAGATACTGGTTTGAGCTTTTCGTATATTGAATGAGCGTTTTTGATATATACTTATGTAAAAAAGTCAACTAAAAGAATTTCAATCATATTTCACAGAGTCACCTAACACGTGTTGATAAGTAAGATCCACTTGAGAACTGATGATCGAAGTGTAGTGACTTCCGAAAACAGGGACCGAGTAGTCGCTTTCGATATCGAGCTGATTCGATCGAGTTTTCTTAGTTTGAGATTATGGCATTCGCTATCGAACAATATAAACACATTGTTCGATATTCAATGTCATAATAGCACTAAATTAAGGAGTCTGCACCATGTAATTTGCTAAACTCAAGAACTAGCCGTCCAACGTAATTAAATAAAATGCCTTCAACTAAAATTATCTTTAAATTATGCTCTTCTCAATTCTTGGCTAGCCATAAAATTATAGAAATATTGAGAAAGTTTAAAAAAAAATACATTCTCCAAGAAAATTTTGAGTTTTTTTTTTAATTCATAAAAGATTTCAAATGAATAAAATCTTAAATTTAATTCTTAAATTTAAGCCTACACACGAAAAAAAGACAAGTATTATGTTCAATAACTCCATGTTATTGAAAAAAATATAAATTTCAATACCATTTGTTATTAACTTAATACAATATTTCGTTTTATGTATTTCTTTTCCATACCGGTTATTACTTTTCTTTTCATACATAAATACTTAAAACAAGTTTTATCTTATAAAAATATAAATGGGATATGGCTCGGCTGTAGAGAGCATGCCCTACGTCCGGGAAGGCCGTTTCGCATACCAGGCATGTCATAATTTTTTTAATATATTTTTTTCTTTTGAAATAATTTTGTTATCAATATAGCGGAATTCTTTATCACAAGAAATTAAAATATATTATGGAATAGCGCGATTTTTGTTATCAAAAACTAAACTTATTTTTTGTGTGTACATATGTTACAAATAAAAATAACCACAATTCATTAAGATCGATCAATAAATTTGGATTTTATTTACAATTAAGTGAGAGAACTCAATTGACAAAAATTGCTATTACCATGTATGAAAATCATAATTTCTAAAACGAGGTGCTACAAATCAATTGTAAATAAAGTAAAGACATATGGTTCATTTAGCTTGTAACATATGTAGGTAAATAATTTGGGATTTAAATTTAAAAAATTATTAAATTCAAATTTTTTGTGAACTAAAAAAAAATCAATAAAATTTTTTTTGGAAAATGTGTTTTTCCCAAAGCTTTCTCAATATCTTCAAAAATATAAAGCTGGTCAAGCATATTTTAAAGATTATTTTAGTCTTAGTTTTTGGTATTTTGTTTAATTAAATTGAACGGATACTTCTCGAGTTGTTTGGTGCCGCCTCCTCAATAGCAAGAATTATGGTGCAGCCTCCTCAATTTTCTATATAATGAAAATCTCGAAAAACAGAGTCAATTCAAAAAAGTAATATATTTGTGCTCCAAAACATGCTTTGAAGTTTATTAGCAATCAGCGGCTTATAAAAATTTTTGAAATTTCGTTTACTTGAAAAATTATCCTATATATTAAAAGGTTATTTCCCACTAGTAATTGTATTATTTAGTTCCTCTGATCTTTTTTTTTAACGTACACAGAAAATAATAAACATTATTATAATGATGTGGCCTTACGTTCCTTATACGAATTACAGGACATAGTGATTACGGACCAATGAAACATTTTGAAATTAAAACAAAGCATTTTACTAAATTTACAAATTCATTTGCTGAAAGGAAATGTTGTATATTTTTCTTTGTATATATTCTTTAGTAAAAACCTCGAATTCAAACAAAAATTATTGCAGGCTCATTTACAATTATGGTGTGAAAATGTTTTTTAAAAGCAAGTAAAAGAATTTGTGAATTCAAATAAATTTTTTACTGAAAATGTACCAGTAAAAAAATTTTGTAAAAGCAAACAATTCATTTACGTAAAATAAAACGGATCTTTTGGCGTTTTTAATTAGAACAAGACCACAAAATTAAGCCTTTAAAAAAACGTTTGTCTGAAAATAAAATTTTAAAAATTTTTTTCTATGAATGTATATATTTTTACCATCTTCGTAAGAACTTTTTGTTATAGTTTTTGTTAAATTTTCCAATAACAACAATCAAAACCCTACAGAAAATCTGTATTTTATTCTAATGTCATTTTGCTATAAGTTAAATGTATATTTTGGCAATCAATTTGTTACACATCTACATACATATATGTTTAAGTATATACATACTTATATTTTTTGTTCAATTATTTTATAACAATAATATTATTGCTTTCGTAGATATTTTTGCGTACTATGTATAACTTATGTAAGTATGCAATATCAATTTTATGTATGTAGTGGAAAATTATGCTGGAAAATAATTCTTAAATAAACCAACATATAATGTCATTTATAGTTTCAAAACAAAGGAGTGGTTAAGAGATAAAAAAATTAATTTTATAAAAACAAATAAAATTTGTTTACATAAGCCTTAGGGAATATGTAAAATATATTATTCCCTCATATAATATGTAGCTATATGTGTTCTTATAGTAAATGAAAACCGAAATGCTAAATGATTTCTTGAAAACAAATTCTAAGCCATTAAACATATGTAAATGGAGCTTTTAGTTGACAAAACAATTGCTATTTTGAAAAACAAGAGAGTTTATTTATGACTTTTAGTGGGCCAAACCCTTAATATGTAAAACAAAATTTCGTGCAGTCATCCAGGGGGAAAATTACGGCATTCGATATCGATCGAAGTTTGTGTTGAAATTGTACAGACATTTCGATCGATATCGAAATATTTCAAAAGAAAGTTTCCTATATAGGGCAATCATATTCTCTACTAGTGGAAAAGGCAATAAGCAGTTAGTTAGACTACAACATATATCCACAAGTGACTAACTTCGTTCATAACTTCAAGTTGAAGCAAAAAAATAAGTAACAAATTACCGATAAAAACCACAACATAGTTGCGAATGAGTAAAGTTCAAAAGTGTGTAAACTAATTAAGAGTACTTGCACATATCATGCTTTTAATTAAAGACTTATATTCTATATATATATATATATATATATATATATATATATATATATATATATATATATATATATATATATATATATATATATATATATATATATATATATATATATATATATATATATATATATATATATATATATATATATATATATATATATATATATATATATATATATATATATATATATATATATATATATATATATATATATATATATATATATATATATATATATATATATATATATATATATATATATATATATATATATATATATATATATATATATATATATATATATATATATATATATATTCTATATATCTTAACCTGATGTGCTTCGCTATCCCAATCTTGTGAAGATATAAGAAAATGAATCCATATTTTTTTTGTACTGCCATATCATCCATCCTATGCCACCAGGATTTTGTTAAAAAAATGGAAATCAAATTTGGAGAGTCTCCAGGTATAGGAAACTACAAATTACTTTGTATGGTGGTTGCAAGTCTCTCCCTCTTAACATACCACCAGCTTTCTTTGTAAACCGCATTCTAGGTATAACGTAGAACAAATTTAGAGAGTCTCGCTTTGGTGGTTCTTCAGATATAGGAAAATTAATAATTATTTTGTATAGGTGGTACCCGTTTCCCCACTACTATAAGTCCAAGATTTTGTTGGAAGTTTTACTTTGTTCTAAGAGCTATCCACATCAAATTTAGAGAGCTTCACTATTATATCTCTGAAGACATAGGAGCATTAATAATAACTTTGTATGAGGGGGTAATCTTTTCCACCCTCCTATATGTCCAAAAATTTTCAGGGACTTTTACTTTGTTCTAAGAGCTACCCACATCAAATTGGTGGAGGCCTGCTATTATACATCAGAAGATATAGGAAAATTAATAATTACTTCGTATGGTTTGTATCCGTCTCCCCCTCCTATATGACCAAAACTATGTTGGGATTTTTCAAATTTACTATTATAGCTTACTATTATAGTTTTGAAGGTATAGGAAAATTAATAATTACTCTGTGTGGGGGGTACCCATCTCACTACACCTATTTCCCCCAAATTTGTCAGGATTTCTTACTTTATTCTAAGGGTGATCCATGTCAACTTTTGAGAGATTCACTAATACAGCTGTGCAGATATAGGGAAATTAAGAAATTATTTTAATATCCCGATCATCAGTAAGACAGTGCTAAGATTTCAGTGGTCCTACCGTTTGGCTTTCTATAAGGAACAAACAAACAAATAAACAATTATACAAATACAATTTTTTTTATATTTTTATATAAAGACATAGATAGATAGAAAATATACGGCGGGTACTCGTCTCCCCCTCCTATGAGTTAAAGATTTTTTTGGAACTTTCTCTTTGTTCTAAGAACTATTCACTTCAAATTTAGAGAGGCTCACTGTTGTAGTTCTGCAGATATGGGGAAAATTATTAATTACTTTGAGTGGGGGTACTTGTCTTCTTCTCTTATAACAGTAAGTTTTTGTTGGAGCTTTCAGTTTGCTTTTAGAGTTATTAACACCAAATTTAGGCAGTCTCACTATTTTTGCTGTGCATATATAGAATATATATATAAAAATATATATATAAAAAATTAATAATTACTTTGTCTGCTGAATATCCGTCTCCTCTCCTATACCTCTTAGTTTTTGTGGGAACTTTCAGTTTGTTCTAAGAGTTGTCCACATCAAATGTAGAGACCCTCATTATTGTAATTCTACAGATACAGGAAGATTTTGGGCGGGGGGAAGGAGTGGGGGTACCCATCTATCCTTTCTATACCTCTAAGTTTTTTGGAACTTTCAGTTTGTTCTAAGAGTTATCTACAACAAATTTAGAGAGCCTCCTAATTGTAGCTCTGCAGATATAGGAAAATTGTTAATTACCTTGTATGAGGGTATCCCTCTCCACCCTCCTATACTTCAAAGATTTTCTTGGAACTTTTATTTTGAGCCTCACTATTGTAGTTTTGCAGATATAGGAAAATTAATAATTACTTTGTATTGGACGTAGTCTTCCTTATCCACCCACCTATACCCCCAAGATTTTGTGCAAAATTGCATTTTATTTTTGAAGTGCCCCATGTAGAATTTAAGAAGTTTCACTAATATAGTTCTGTAGATATGGGGAAAATAAAAAAAATTTTGTGTATGAGAGGTACCCTTTCCCAAAAAAAAATTGAAAAAAATTGTAAGGCAATTCCAAAATTTCAACTCGATCGGTCTTGCCGTTGGGCTTCCTATAGGGAACAAACAAACAAATGTACAAACACAGAATCATTTTTAGATATATAGATATCGTCCCTAAAATAAGAAAAACTCGTTTTTTAGATTCGTTGCAAAATGGGTAATTTCTCATAGAGGATTGAAAACTCAATAAGAAAAATTTTAAAGTTTGCACAAATGACGAGTTTTTGTGCTTCTCTGAAAACGATCGATTTGCATTTTGGATAGTTGGACATGGTAGGAAGATATGTTCTGTACAATTTAAATCTTACGATATTTTTGTGAAATAATATTTATGTATTCATCTTTCGCTTAACCGCCACACAGTGGTTCCAATTAAAAAAAAATGGTAATAAATGATGAAACAGGACTAAGTCTGCAACTACAGGCAAAAACGCGGCCAAATAAACAGGCCCAAAACTAAGTCAACCGCAGTAGCTTCAAAATGCTCTCATATTACTGTTTATTTTCTTTTTTTCTTATATTTCGTATGAAAAATGTATGAAATTTTATTAAAACACGGCAACAGTGCTGTTGGTAATTTTTTTTCCAAAAATCGTCAAATTTGAGAAATAACCCTAGGGGGAAGGGAACTGACACAGAACTTGTAACGTGACTAGACCTTGGGGGATAGGGACCTGTTCGAGTTCTAACACTTTGCATGAAAGGGACCTATCATTTTAACATGGCTTTGTCATAGGAGGGAGCAATTGATACCTTTTAGACATTTTGTGATGGGTCACTAGACTGATCTAAAGAACTGTGCCAGTAGTAGTTTCTATAAAACTGGTTTCGCATATAGTTCCAAGGAAAGTAGGAGTGTATTTAGTTTACATAAACCCCTCCCGCTCATTGTAACTCATCTGGATTTAATTATGTTTTAATTAAATGTTTATAGCTTTTTTATTTTATTTATTTTCGCTATTGAATTTTATTCAATATGAAATTTATTTATATTTTTATTTGATTTTTTCTTTTGACAACCAAACCAATCGTCATCTGATGTCATTCTACCAAAGCCTAAAAAGTAACTGCATGTAATGTAGTGTGAAAAAAATTAGCGGAGCTCAGTGTTTGATGCAGTCTTGCGAAAGTGAAAATGCAAGTTACCGTAGCCTTAAACCAAACCAATCGTCATCTGATGTCATTCTACCAAAGCCTAAAAAGTAACTGCATGTAATGTAGTGTGAAAAAAATTAGCGGAGCTCAGTGTTTGATGCAGTCTTGCGAAAGTGAAAATGCAAGTTACCGTAGCCTAAAACCCTAGCACATTTTGTTTATATATTTAATTAAAAAAAGTTACGATAGCTTGTATTTGCACTTTCGCAAGACTATTTGCTTTAAACACTGAACTCCACTATTTTGTTTTTAATAAATGCAATTAAATTGGCATTTACACCTGAAATGCAATTTTTTAAATTCAGAATTTTATTACAAAAATTTAATTAAAACTTTCGCAGATATAGATATAAATGTTTATAAATAAAAGAAAACGAAGACAATATTTTTTAATTTTTACACAGTTTTGGAATATTTATATATGTTAAGAAATGCCGTCTAGTTTGACCAGTAACGGTACATTCATATTTTCACAAGTCATAGGACAGGTACTTTTGGAACAATTGACACAAATTTTCCGCAGGGAAAATCGTCAAAATCGTCAAGGTTTCGAAAATTTTCCTCAAAAAATCGTCACACTAAAAATAAATTGTTTTATAAAAAAACAACGTTATTTTATAGAGATAAAACAACAATTTTTATAGAGAGGAACAATTCAATTGTTTTGTTAAAATTATAAAAACTTAACAACTCAGTCCAATCGTAAAATTAAGACTATCTTAATTTATTTTTTGGCCAATTTAAAGCTAGATTATGCATATCGATTGCTTAATGTTAAATAGGCGTCTCTCGATTTTTTTCGTAAGCGTGCTTTTAACGTTTGATGGTAGCCAAATTCTAAATACATCCTCCCTAAAGAACTAAGTAAGCTACTGTTGAAAACAATAGTTTTATGACCACTTAAAAATTATTTCTTGTTTAGCAGAAAGTAACGTATTGTAATATTTTGAATTTATAATGTTGGAGCCTACGCAACTTTCGGTAACTGTTTACTCGTTAAATTGGTAAAATTTGCCATATATTTTATTGCTGTGAAATTTATTTTAAAAAATTTTGACAGCTAAATTTTTTTGGAAATTTTACCAATTTAACGAGTTAACAGTTACCGAATGTTACGTAAACTCCACCAATGATTTTATACCTTACGCAGCTTATGAGACAGGATATTTAAAAATTTTATATTTTCTAAAATATGCAAAGTTATAAGAAACACAAGTTTAATGCCGACATACTGGTATAAATGCTTACACATTGCAGTACATTTTTTCACAACAAGCTTTGTTTTTAATTTCATTTTAATATAACCTTCAGATTTTGAAGAAGTTCACAGAGTGTGTTAACATTTTCCACATATGTGCAATATTCATTAGAACTACCCTGAAGAAAGCCAGGGGCCAAGTGTCTCCAAGTCACCACTTTTGTCGAAATTGGCGCTACTCTTTTCTGCTGTGTGCGTCTAAAAATTAAGTTGATGTTAATTTTTCCCTTTTCCTTGGAATATTAATCATGCACAATTCTTTCTGAATTAAACCTTACGAATCTTAGCCTAAAAATCAATATGGACGCAAAAGCAAAATACTTTTGAAATAATCATATTAATAAAATCGGGCAAGATTTGAAAAAGTTAAGAGGCTAACAAAGGTTTTCATGCCCGACGTGGTCACCTTTGACACTCTGTAGACCACTGTGTGTGTGTCAACATTCTTAGAGTTTAGATCTTTGTCTATTATTTTTACATATATAGTTTTGTAATCGGTTCGTACGTTCTATGCTGCATATGCGTGTCCACAATCTCTTTATGTGCAAGCTCTAGAATGATTACCGTTATCGAACTAAAAGCAGAATGTATTAAAAAAAAAACAAACCCAAATAAATGTCTGAGAATGTTTTTATTATTTCGGCTTTCTAGTTCAATAATTGAATTAATGTAAATTCAAATTATTTTTATTAAGAGTGGAGTGCTGGAATATTCAAATCAGATTAGCAGAACGGATCAGTACTACTGATTTCGACGGCCGCTACGCTCGTCATCATCAGCGTTCTTGTTCGTTTTTACCACTTATGAAGGTGGATGCTTTTTTCAATGAAACATCAGCTATTTAACTAATTTTTTGCCAGTAAATAGAATACAAGACTTATTATCCATGGTAAATGTCTTTGTATGTTTTACTTCCCCTCGTATGAAATTTATATTTTAATTTCATGTAAACAATAGCCCTATTCACAATCTTGTGCAAATGGTCTTGCATCTTAGCATTTGCAAAATGGTATAGTATATTTATGCTCATCACTAACAATTGTTAAGTGGTGAGTACCAATATGCAATGCCATTATGCAAATGCTACGATGCAAGACCATTTGCACAAGATTGTGAATTGAGCTATTGTACTTACTTGAGTAATGTCATTGGCTTGCCATGACATTACTCAAATCATTGTTTTAAACTTTGCACTTTCAGAGCACAAAAAATTAAATTAAAAAGAAACATTATGTTATATAAAAATGCTTGTTTAGGACGCGTATATAAAACTGTAAAGTTTTGTTTAATAATGTTTTTAAAATTAAGTACTAACATTTGTTGTCTATTAATTGGGCTATTACAATATTACTTCTAAGTTCTTTTTACTTTCTGAACACTTGAATATTTAATGTACGAAAAACTTTGCAGTAAAATTTTTCAAACTGTACTTTTATATGTTAAATATGCTAGCAAACTATAACTTAAGATTTTAACACATGTGTGCAAAGCTTTATTTTGCGTACCTTTGCTTTTTCGTTTTTAAGGTCTGTCGCTTTTGTTAAAGTGTCATTATCAGTAGAGATATTGTTATATTCAATCCCCTGCCTATGATGTGCCATAACAATGTTGTCTTTATTTTCAGATGATTGTTTTTTGATGCTGCAAAATTTTAGCACTGTTTGCACAACTTCGGAATAATATTATTTTTTAGACTTTTTAAGATAGCTCTACCTCTTACTACTTCTACTTTATATTAAGTAGTTGAAGGACACGCCACATTGAACACACAAAAGCATTAATGAAAAAGGACCAAAATAGTACTGAAGGGCATACAGAAAACATATGAGTATGTTGTAACAAATATCATTTTAACAACCACAAAAGGACATAATGATACTCATATTTTATTAATTTTTTCTAAGAATGTCTTAAATTTTTGCAAAAAAGGTTATATTTATACATGTATATGTATATATTTATGTATATAGCAAGCTTTTTTCAGCTGGATTCTCTTGTGCTGAAAGACTTTTTATAAGAATAAGAAAAGTTCAAGTAGTTGTTTTTTACAGAATTTATAATTGTATACAAACAAATAATGTATATATACACATATAAAGTTATTTTTCAATTCTAATTATTTTTATTTTAAAAATACGGGTGGAACCAAATGATAATACTAATTAATCAAAAGTTAAGGCTAAAAGGCCTATTCTCAAATTTATTGTACTTATAACTCAATTGCTTTTAGTTACTGGCATTTTTAATTGCGAACGGATTATTTTTATTTTCCCAATTTTTTTATTTACCTATAATAAACTAAGTTTTTTTATGAATCACTTGAGTAAGGAATTTTAATATTAAAAAAATTAGGCCATGTATTCCACATCTAATCGACGAATGTTATTGTAGTCATAGACTACATAGAGGACATGATACAATAATACTGTGGAACAAATTCAAGTTAGCAAAAGTTAATTCGATTCTGAGAGTGAGGGGTGAAAATAGAGGCTAAATTAGAAGACCCGTATCGCGGCGTTTGTTTATGTTAGTTCGAATTTTTTTTTTAAATCGAACTTTGAACTTTGCAGTCAAATGCCGATTTTCAGCATATTGTTTATATGGTTTTTTGGCTATAACTCGTCGACTAGTTGATATTTTTTAAATCTGTAACAGCCAAATTATTGCTAGAGACCTGTGCAACAATTAAAATGTTCTAAGAAATTGATTTCGAAAATTTTTGTGGTGCTTATGAAGCAAAATGTTGGAAAAATTATTATTTTTTCATCCTTTTTGAAAATATTTTCCACAAAACTAAGTCTTTTTTGCTTTCTGTTTGATCTATAATACGCTTCCCAGTTTCTTCAATAAATTTCATTTGAAAAGAAAACAATCATAATACAAAACTTGCGTTTTCAAACTTAATATTAATTTACTTCTCATTTTTTATGTACCAATTTTGTTCAGTGTTGGTTTTGAAGAAACATTGAAAAAGAAATTATAAAAATATGGAAAAATATATAATTTTGAAATGTTAGTTAGGAAAAATTTTAAGTAAAAAAATTAAATAAATTAAATAAGTTATTTGGATAGTTGCCGTTTAGCAGGCGGCTGTGGATCAACATCAATGCTCTCTCTAATATCTTGGTCATCGTCATCATCATCAGAAAGGTCGATAATTTCGTCCAATAGATATTATAAAATTTCATCTTTGTCTTCCCCTTCTTCCTCTTTTTCCTCGTCTTCCTCTTCTTCAAAGGTGTTTCTATACCACCAAAAAATTTCAGCAAGTATTGCATGTGGAGATTTCTTTCCTCTGTACCTGAAACGAAAATAGTTTTCAATCATGTTTAAATTGTGCACTCTGACAAAGATATTAGAAAAATCAAGGAATTCAAAATATGCACACTATATAGTTACCTTATTTCAAATGGAAGCGCAGTTTGGTGATATCGTTTCCCTTGATCATCAAATTCAGTTGGCAACTGTTGAGCGAGTTGGTCAAGATGCTGATGCAAGATATGAATTTTGTACGACATATTAACCCCAATTTCATCGAAAGCTGCCAACATGTTTACAACAGATTGCCTGTAGTTGTCTTTGCGTTCTTTACCCAAAAGTCCTTTAATGACTGCTTTCAATGCGTGGCATGCATTTAATTCTCGGTCTGTCAGAACCTGGTCAAAATCTTGACTACTCATTAGTTTCCGTATGTCGGGACCATTAACAACCCCTTCCTGAAGTTTGGCGTTACTTAGTCTTGGGAAACTGTCTTTTAAGCGGTTGAATACTGCTGGTCTTTTTGCGATACATTTCAAAAAATTTTTAGCAATGCCAAGTTTATTGTCGAGCAACGGCAACAAAATTTTCATTTCAGGAACAAGACTTTCGTATAGCCTATTGTCTTTAGGCCATTTCCGTCCAATGCGACTATTCCAGTTATTCTGTTTGTACTGGTTTCTTCCTTTAATACCTTCTCCGCATCGTGAATCCCAATTGCACAAAAAACACGGATATTTTGGACGCCCAGATGCTGTTAAGCCTGTAATCAATGAAACTATTTTGAGGTCGCAGCAAATGCGCCACTGGTCTTCGTTATATTTGACTACTTCCAGAATGTGTTTCAAATTATCAAAATTTTCACTAGTATCAGTGCTATACGCAATCGGAACAGGAGGCATTCTATTTGTCTTGTGCAAAAGCACAACTTTTAAGCTGATTAGTGAACTATCTTTTTGGAGTTTTCGATATGCTGTTGCTTTGGTACCTTTTGGCAGCAAATTATTTCCTTTCAAAAATGAAGCCAGTAGTTCTGATTTTTTCTGAGTCAAACATAAATTTGCAACAATTCCATCCAATTGGTTTTGTGTCACTGGGATTGGGTCCTTTGATGTTCCATAGGATGTACCTTTACCAGGGTCGTATTCTGAGAAGAAATCCATGGATGTAGCAGCGGTGGTTGTAATACTGATATCAATACTTTGGTATGTTAGCACTGGAACGAATTCTGAGTGCGGTAATGGTAATTCGACACTTGCCACTGCTACATAAGTTTTATTCTTTGCTTTCCTTCAATTCAAAGTTTTATGGTAGTTGATACATCCATAGCAATTTTCTTCTTGAAACGGGCTGTTGTCTAACCACATCATTGGTATACAAAAAGGCATAGCCTTCTTCTTTCCACTTTTCCATTGCATAAGAGTTGAATAGCAATTAAAGCAAACTTTTTTAGAGGCATAGCTTACGTCAGGGATAAACTCTTGCGAGAAATATTGTTTATAGGCTTCCAAAAAAATCACTCGCATTGCCACATTTTTCATCACTTGCTATGAAACGTCCACAAACCTTACAAAAATTGTCCATTTTACATTTTGGTTCCGACATTTTTAATACAATATATAACAATGTTTTTATTTTTTTTATTTTTATGAAACCGATGCACTTAACTTAAATCACTCACAAAATGAAATAAGTTCCAAAAAAATTAATAGTGAATTTTATCACGACCGAGCGAAAATTAAAAGACATCAGCTTCGGCTGAGTTCCGAGTCTTAGCTGATCTTTTTTTTCTGAAATTAGTTCGCTTGTACCAAGGTAGATTGATCAGGTACCACTACAAACAATAGATTTTTACACATGTCTGGGAGTTTTCTATCAACAACAGGCATGGGTTAGTAAATTTGAGAGAGCTTATGAATGTGTGCGACTCACAGTTAATGGATTTGACATTATTCTGGGGTACTTCTACCAACAAAATACATGTGTTTTTTGGTGTTGTATTTGTTTTAGTTCTGGTGTTACCTGTAATGAATATGCCTTGGCTTGTACGAAATAAAAAAAATCGCTGCCTGTGCGGTGGTTGAAAACAAAAAAGTTGTTTTGTTGGTATAAAACACCTTTAAAGAAGAGGAAGACGAGGAAGAAGGGGAAGACAAAGAAGAAACTGTGAAGCATATTATAGATCAAACAGAAAGCAAAAAAGACTTAGTTTTGTGGAAAATATTTTCAAAAAGCATGAAAAAAATATTTTTTCCAACATTTTGCTTCATAGGCACCACAAAAATTTTCTAAATCAATTTTTTTTAAATTCTAATTGTTGCACAGGTCTCTAGCAATAATTTGCATTTTACAGATTTAAGAAATATCAATTAGTCGACCAGTTATAGCCAAAAAACCATATAAACAATATGCTGAAAATCGGCATTTGACTGCAAAGTTCGAAGGTCGATTAAAAAAAATTCGAACTAACATAAACAAACGCCGCGATACGGGTCTTCTAATTTAGCCGCTATTTTCACCCTTCACTCTCAGAATCGAACTAACTTTTGCTAACTTGAAATTGTTCCACAGTGTAATATAAGGTAAGACTACCAGCGCAGTTGTATATGTTAGTTTATATTTCCCAAAGTTCAAATTCGATTTATCAGAGAAACAGGCTCATGAAAAATTTGGGGCGGCAGCTAAACAAGAACTTTTACAACAAACCGCCCACTACGAATAAATTTTTATATGAACATTTGTATATGAAGCGTAAAAATCTCTACTGTAAAGAACAACTTTGTATAACATTTAGTTAATTAAAAAAATATTGAATTTTTCACTGCTTAACAAAATTTAAAAACAGTGGTATTTTCTTGGCAAAAAAGCAATTTTTCAAGAAACTAATGTTGCAGTTGTATACAGAACTGTTTCAGTAAGAAAAATCCATAATTTCTTTTTGTAAAAATCCATATTTTGTTCTAGAAAAAGTCTAGTGAATTTATTAAATTATTTTACCATGATAACTGATGAACATATTCATGCTACTCAGTGGCTTATGGGTGTAAGATACTTTCACTGCTAACATTTTAATGCCGTTTTAATTAAAAAATTATTCAGATTGCATATCTAATTTAGTAGATAAAAGCGAATTAAAATGACCTTATGAAATTCTGCGTTTGCAGGGGGCAAATTACGGCATTCGATATCGATCGAAATTTTGTATTTAAATTGTATTGAAATTTCGATCGATAGCGAATGCCGTAATATGCCCCCAGTTTTCTTTGAAAAAAAAGAAGTTAGCTCCGTCTACCTTCGTCTTCTCGCTAGAGCCAAATGAAAGGTGATAGTGTATTCTTTGAATTAACACAAAAAAAAAAACATCAGACATATCGATGAAAATTGTTCAATGGGAAGCCAAATTAATTATGTGCTTGTATTGGTAGTGTAAGTTGTGTTCAGCGTTGCCGCTGAAAAAAATTAGTACAACATTTTTTTCGTTATTTCTTAATAGCTGCAGGTACAACTGATTTAAATAAAGAGGGAAAAAACTTTTACAAAGCTATAAAAGGTAGACTTAGCCTACTATTTTAGCAAACAAAATTATTCAAATAAAAGTTGTTCACAGAAAAAAATAAGTTTCGTTTTTGATAACAAAAATCCCGGTATTCAATAATTTTTTTTCAAATTTCCTGTGATAAAGAATTGCCCTATATTGATAACAAAATTATTTCAAAATAAAAATAAATATATAAATTTAAAAAATGTTGACATGGCTGGAATACGAACCCGGGCTTTCCGGACGTAAAGCATACACTCTCTAGCTGAGCCATATCCCATTTATTTTTTTATGGGATACAACTTGTTTTAAGTACTTATGTATAAAAAGAAAAGAAATAACCGGCATGGAAAAGAAATACTTACAACGAAATATTTTATTATGTTAAAGATAAATGTTATTGAAATTCATATTTTTTTTAATAACATGGTTTTATTGAATATAATTCTTGTCTATTTTTTTCTGTGTTATGAAAGTATCAACAGTTGTAACGCTGTATGGCTTTGTATTTTATTTGGTTTTACATCTGAAATTTAAATTCTGGCAACAAAATACATGTTCTGTTTTAATGTTGTATTTGCTGCAGAGGCAATTTACCTCTAAAATAAATATACCTTGATTACACTATACAACAATTTCGAACTTTATTCAAAATTGCGGGGTTCTATAAACATATTCTGGTAGAGGATGCAAAAAAATATACGTGTGTCGGCGTTTTGCAGGATCCCATCGGAATTTTATTTAGGGGGGAGTTCAAATTTCCAGTTTTGGCCTGTACGTGCAGCATATCTGTTCATAAAACTAAGTATTCTTTACATCTCAGGTATATAGTATGCTCAGCAACTTTGTAGCAAATATTAGCGCAAAAACTTTTGTGAAACATATTAGCCCTCTAGCTATCCCACATAACGTTTATTTTTGGCTTGTTTCTAACAAATTGTAACAAATATACCTAAAAAGGGGGACTGTGGGAAAGAAGTGTTCTAGAAAAATTTTGGTCATAAAGTTCTACTATAGGTCTTCAAAGACAACCAAGCTTCAGACTCAACCTGTACGCCACAAATCATTGAAAACTTAAACTACGTTTAAGGGTTAACTTCATACTTATTCACAATTAGTACTCGGCATAGGAAATCTTGTAACTTACGTTTCAGCTATAAGATGTTCTCAGCACCTTTATGTAAAACATCACGAAAAACATTTTCCTGGAACATTTTAAACATGTAACTCTTCGTTGTATGGGTCTTTTTTACATTTCTTGTACATAAAAAGCTCAACACATCTTATACCCTAAACTTAAAGCTTAGAAGATTTCCTATGCCGAGTGCGAATTGTGCTCAAGTACGAAATTAACCTTTAACACATTTTAAGTTTTGAATGATTTCTAGCGTGCGAATTAAGTCAGTGAACTTGAGTCTCTATAAAAACCTATAGTAGAATTTTATTCCAAATATTTTTCTAGAATATTCTTCCACCAGATATCGCCGCTGAAAAGGAGTTTTTGTATTCAAAATACATGTAAAACAAATTACCGAATGTACACGTAGTTGTGCTTCTATTTGTATCAGATTGAATTATTCATTTGTTGAATTAAAAAATAAATAAATAAAAACAAATTGTATACAAATTAAAAGGAACCCTTACAAAATATTTGAATCTGTGCTGGATATTGAAAAATAACAAAAAGTCAAAGGTTAAATTTTTGCCTGTACACAAAGTGTGTTATTATGCATTGAAGAATAGGATGCCAAAAATCAATAATAATGTTTTTGTATTTCTTTTTTTTCTTCTCTTACCAAAATATATTCTTCGAGGAAAATAACAAGCATTTCGTTGTTTTTGTTTTTATTAATTTAAAAAGGGTTTTCGTTACATATTTTGAATAGAAATAAACAGATTGTTAACATAATTTATATTTAACAAAAGCTTAATGCTCCTTCCTCACGATTTCATTTTCAATCCCTTGTAATTATATCCGTCACCAAAAGCGCTGTATATACTGAATATACACTCCATTTGATACATATTTTTATGTCTGTTTCAGACGAGCTCTGAGGCCAAAGCATGTTTCGCAAGCATTTTGTGTACGATGGAGAACGATGGATGTAATTTGAAATCAAGATGAAGACGATTCGAAATCGACGCTAAATGCTCCTTCCACTTGATATAAGCTGATTCAAGCTGATTCAAGGGCCCAGAAATAGGCATTTCACCAAATTCTGAATACTAGTGTATGCACTCAAATATTTTTGTGTTGGTGCATATTTTTGCATATTTTGTCAGGGCGAATTAATTTTACAAGTTAGCAATAGAGAATGACACCAAGTCATACAAAAACTATACTTTAGTATTTACTAGGGTTTCTACGAGGAAATTTTAGCAATTTTTTTTTTGGTCTTTTACATTTGTTTACATTGCGCACTGGTTTCAAATAAATTTTGTTTGCATAAGTTCTAAAAATAATATGAGAGCCTTCAATTTCGGCACATTTACATATAATGGCATATAATACAAATGCAAAAATAAAAATAGCCAGTCGGGACACTCCTACACTACACTCCAATTTAATACTTGCAATTAACGCTAACCGTCGTTTTTTGTTTGTTTTTAATTTAATAATTTAGTTTTTTATCATTTGAAAGTAAAAGAAAAGCTATAAAATCGAAAAACAGGCGTGGCACTGCCCACTTTTCTAGTCAGAATATTTAATGATCCCGGGATACTAATGTGTGCGCAAGGTTTCATAAGACCTGGTTAAATAAAAGTAGTTGAAAAAGAATATTTACTACTTTTGGGCGTGGCACTAGTCACGGTTCTAATCATAATGTTGTAGTGTCATGTTAACCAAATGTTTATCTATTCAAAGTTTTATAAAAATAGGTTTGGTTGAAGTAGTTAAAAATATATATTTTTTTTGCATGGGCGTGCCACTGCCCACTTTTTTCGTAATATAGTATTAAAACGATACTTAATGTATGTGTAAATTTCATAATAATCGGTTAAGTAGAAGCAGTTGAAAAAGAATATGTACTTTGTACAGTGGTTTCCCTTATATGGAAAAGCGGTCAAAAATCAATATCTCCAAAACTAAAAAAGCTAGGGTCTTCAAAATTTTTCAGCTCATTTCATGCCCGAAGAACTTTAAGTTGACAAATTTTTAGGAAAAAATATTAACAACTGTAGCCACAGTAACCATTTGATCTTTTAAGGGTTAATTGGCTTATAGATCTGTTTTAAAAATGTTTGAAATAAAGTTTTTTAATATGGGCCTAGTATTTTAATATGGGCCTAATGCTTCATCAATAACTTGATCTTGCAATTGCACAATTCGATTAGCCGTATGATCAAGAAGAGCTTGTAGATCGACCTCTGCACTCGACTCTGTAACAGTAATGTTTTCTGTGCTTGGATAACAAGTTTTCTTAGTTGCCAAGATATTTTTATAGCCTGGGAAAAAATTTTTAGATATTTTTTTTATTCACAAAATCTTTTATAGTTAAGTACTGTCGCTTAGTAAGTCTTGTTTCAACGAAAAGAGACAAAACCTCGTAATCCTCGACATTGTGTGTCGGGGGAAAGTTGCGGTTTTGTAAAACTTCGGTTAAAGAATTATCAACTTGACTAATTTTAGACATTTTACGCCTCTTTGTTCTATCTGAACACTTAAAAAATTCCTTAACAGGACGACCACGCTTTTGGCTAGGTACAGGTTGTTCTTTTTCAAGGGATTTTGCTTCTAGCTGAATGGTTTCAAAACTTTCAAACCATTTTTTATGTTCCTTCAAAATAATTAATTTACTTCGATGATTTTTCGTCCAAAGCTTACCAATCTGCTTACAAAGGCTTTTTAAAACTTTTGTTAAATTGCTAAGGTCGAATTTAGTTTTTTCTGCATTAAATTTTTCCTCCATAATTTGAAATATTTTGTTTGCTTTCGAATGATAATTACCAGCTGTAGAACTCCAAATTTCAAGCACATACATTCTAGAAAATTGGCACTGACAGAATAAACCTTCTATTTTAATTTCCATATTGATATTTTTTAAACTTTTATTACTATCGCGAAAACAATTAATTATAAGAATTAAAATTTGACCTTTGTTTTGACACTTTTCAAATGCAATGAATAAGCTTCACTTAAACTGAAAGTCAAATACCTTAAAATTGCAATATAAAGTTTAAAACAACAATTTCTTAAAAAAAATGTTTCTCTCTATTCATAACTGTAAATCAAATACCATAAAATTGCAATATAAAGTTTAAAATAACAACAATTAAAAAAAAATTAGTTTCTCTTTACTCATATTCTTAAAAAGAAATAGTACAAAAAAATGCGATTCACTATTTTTCGTCGGATGACTATGTAAATCACACCCATATGCGAAAATATGCAAAAACCCGCGGCCACAATATTTTTTAATTTAAAGAGGGATAAAAAACCTACAATTTGATGCATAAGGCGTTGTGGGCAGATGAGGGCCATATCACTAAAAGTCTACGTGAAAAAGAAGTTTTTGAAAAACGTTAACACACACGGTCAAAAAAGTATTCTTCAGGGATTTTTTATGGGCTCATATTTTTGCAGCTTTTGTAATTTAATTTGATAGAAAATAAGTTAAAATTTAATGTTTGTAGGTTTTTTGGAAACTTCTGCCACAATATCGCGAATAACTTTTTGGATAAACTTAAGTTTTCTTTTATGACTATGCAACCACAATATATGCAATATAAACACACCTCCACTTTCAACGGACACAAACAATAAATCTCGCCAAAAAAAAACAAAAAAATTTTTTAGATTCATAAAATTTAGAGTGTTATCAATAAATTTTGTGCAATATAGCTTTAAAAAAAACAATAACTTTTTTGATTTTTGGCCTATGGGAGAAACCACTGTGCGATGCTGCCAACTTTTAATTGGAGTAAATCTGAAAGTACACACTTTAAAATAAGAAAAAAAAATTAAATCGCTTCATAAATGGTAGACTTCTGAGCGAATACACATAAAAAAATAAAATACATGACGGCCAGTCAAAAATTGTGCTAAAATGAAACCGAAATTTTGGGAACTTGCCTCAAAATGCAGCTGGGATCTAACTACACACATATAACACACCTTTTGGCGAACACTTTCAAGTTCTTAATTTCATGCAAACTCGTGCACTAACACAACTTTTTTTCCACGTTATGTTGACAAAATATTACATAACTACAAAACTTACTAATAACGATAAAGACAAAATAAATAAAAACTGCAATTAGTGATTTATATCTACTTACATTGGGCCCCAATTTCCATTATATCTCATTTAAAATTTTTTTATTTTCACATTTTTATTTAATGTTATTATAACACCGCTTTGGTAAATATTTTTAACACATTTTTAAAAAACACATTTTTTGAAAGCACGTCCCACTGACATTGTGACCACCTACTTTTTTAGTTGCATTTGTTGATTGCTTGGAGTGTTGGCATTAAGTAAATGTTTTCACTGTCTTAATTTTCTTGTGTTTTTTTTCTTTAGATTCTGCCAACAAAATTTTATTTGGGCGCATTGCAACTTGTGTTTTTTACTTAAAAGTACAACTTTGTAACGTTCTTCATTGTAAAATGTCGTTAGAACAAATGTCATTTCTAATGCTGCGTACACACTATGCCATTTTATGACATCGCAAGCAAACATGATAGTGTGTACTAGCGGCAACGTTTGCCACTTCCAATGTTGTTCGCTGTACTTGCGCGTGTAATGTGTACGGTTGTCACAATAATGCGACAATATTGCAGTCACTAAACAAAATGACAGCATGTTGTCATTTTGATGCACTGAGTTGTTAACTAGAAGTATGACGCCACAAAATGAATACAAAACAAATGTACAATGTGTACGAAGCATAAGAAACAAAATTTTTAATATTAAACAATGTTATAAAGTGAATCCAATTTGATTATTTGGCTAATGTTCGTAACGTTATATTCAGAAAGAATTGGACAGGATTAATATTCCAAGGAACAAGGGAAAAATTAACATCAACTTAATTTTTCAACGTACACAGCAGAACAGAGTAGCGCCACTTTCGGAAGCCGCTACACTTCCATCGTTATAAAGTGTTCACTCGTTGTTAATATATTATTGGCGGACGACCCAATCAGATGTATAGAAATATTTGGGTACAGCCAAGGATTACGCGCAATATTCCCTTTGTCGGAAAAGGCTTACATACGCAGGAGGAAATGTTACTAGATAGCTGCGACAGTTGCGACAAGTCCGCGATTCCTTAAATTATGTCAAGAATTAAAATATACTATCAACCTAAGAAGTCTTTTGAGGAAATATTAGCAAGACTTGCGCCTCTGGGCTTGATTTCCATCCATGCAATTACTAAAAGCAGTTTTATAAAAGAACGACTTAAACAAATCAGATTTGAGTTGGGAAAAAAATCCAACCACCGTAAAAAATATATATTATCATGTATTGAAAATGTACAAAAATAATTTATATCAGATATTGGAAAGCTAGTGATTCAATATGGTAGGTTTTTTAATGTTTTTGATAAGTGGTCCAGCTTTAAACAAAGACTGTTTCTTAATATATGCCTGTACGTTCCAAATAATAATATAAAGTTGAGCCAGTCATCGCCTAGGATCAAAGATTAGTTGAGAGAAATTCCAGAAGTATTTTTTTTTAATTTTTTGTCACGCCCCTGGATACCGCCCTTTAGTTTTTTGTACACTGCGTTGCCATTTATGGTCCGACGATAACATATTTCATATCGTTATTCATGGCTTGACTATGGCTTTATTTTTGCCTGTGCTGTTTTCTAATCCGACATCAAACTCTGGGCGCTACTAATGCTACCTCAGATCGTTTCCCTCTTATATCCAATTTCTTGCATGTGGCAAGAAAGCTCTTCTAAAATTTAGTATATCTAGTTTTTAATACAGCCACTTTTATGCAACGCCTTAATAGTAAGCCCCCTTTTTTTATTTTCACATATATATTGCATTTAAGCCAGGTCGATCAATATATAAAACAAAAAAAAATTGCCTTACTCACTCCTTAGAATGAAAGTTATATCAATAACGTTTATAGAAGAGTAAGAAATTTTTTTTGCCACGCTCCAAAATACAGCACTTTTCTGGTTTTTTAATAAACGGAAAACGATGTAATATTAATATGTATGAATAAACGAAACATTAAATTAATGCTGGGGCGTGGCATAAAAGTAATTATGTTAAATGGTAGAGATACAAAGTTTTAGAAGGGCTTTTTAGTCAATTGCAAAAAGTGGACATAAGATGGGAAGGATCCGAGATGTCATAAGTGGTGTCCAGAATTCTATGTCGGATTAAAAAGTCACCAGAGCCAAAAGTAAGCTATAAACAACGATATGAGACTTGATAAGATCGGGTTTTAAATGGCGGCGATATATGTAAAACACAAAAAGTGCTATATTTTGGGGCGTGGCAAAAACAAATTTATTTACAGTATATGAAACGTCATTGATATAGCTTTCATTCTACGATGTAATTTTTTATTTTATTTTATTTGACCTGGTTTGATGTAGTATGTACCTAAAAAGAAAAAGGGGCTCACGTTTGGGGCGTGGCATTAAAGTGAGAATATTGAAAGATAGACATACTAAGTTTCAGGAGCGATTTCTTGTCACGTGCAAAAAAATTTACATTTTGGGGAAGGATTTCAGATGTCATAAGTAGCGCCCTGCGTGTGATGTCGGATTAAAAATTTACCGAAGCGAAAATGTAGATATAGCCATGCCATGAACAACGATATGTATTATGTAATGATCGGACTACAACTGGTGACGCAGCGTACCAAAAATTAAAAAAGGGATATCCAGGGCTGTGCCAAAAAATTAAAAAAATATTTTTGGAATGGTTTGCAACTAACCTTTAATCCTAGGGAGTGGCGGGCTCAACTTTTTTTTCGAACCACCTTAGAGTACATTACCATTTAAAACTTTTTAATTTAAGATTTTAGAAAGACATGTTATGTGCAATTTCTGATGGCCTTAACATAATGCAATCTTTCGTCAATAACAGTCCTGTTCCTGAAATTTTCTGTTTAAATCATGTCATACACCTTGCTTTAATTGAAGTACTTTACAAAAGAAGTGAAAATGCAGAATTATCCGATGACTCAAACAATTCCGATTGTGACGAGGATTTTGAAGTGCCTTATGATACTATAATTCTAAAATATGCTTATACTTTAAAAAATATAAGAAAAATAATAAAAGTTTTTAAAATGAGTCTATTAAAAACATCTTCTTTTCAACGATATGCTAAAGAAGAAAGAGGAAGAGAAACTCGTTTGGGATGCAGCATAAGGACCCGCTGAAACTTAAGAAAGTTGTTTGAAATTTTAATAGACTTTAATTTAATGCTTACATTTGTAGAACGATGATTACACTCCACAATAATGAAAATGTTTCGGAGATCAAAATAGATAATTCTTATGTATTTTCATCAGCTGAATTTAGAAAACACTATAAACATTTTCGATTAGCTCGAGTTTTAAAGATATAGTGACCTTAATAGTTTTATATATTACAGCATTTTTTGTATTCTTTGTATCATATATCCGGACGGGTCCTTAAAACTATAAAACTATATTTGAGTTTCAGGATACCTCACTAGAAATGCCAGGATATTGAAAATTGTGTGAGTTTGCTTCAATCCTTAAAATTTTAAAACTTCAAACAAATTATCATTTCAATGGTAAGCACAAAATATATATTGAACACTTTTTTTTATGAAAATTGGAAATTCATTGGGAAGGTCCAGAAATATTTAGAACACTATTTTTGCTATAGAACAGTGTATTTTATATACTGTAAACAAAACTATATATATTTTTTGTTTTGGATGAATTTATTCAGGTTTTTGTAACTATACCCTAATGTCTACAGCCTGCATACTTTCTTGCTGTCTGTAGACATAAGAGCATACTCACAAAAATTAGAAAAAATTAGGCTAAAACAATGATGTTTAGATATTCTCCAGCTGGGGAGCAAATGGTCTCAATTAATGACTTCCAATGGGCTCTGTTGTGTGCTGTTCTTATTGCCTCATTCCATGAAAACCATGCAGTGGTCAGCTCACGGACGATTGCGATACGCCAAGTTGCGACGCCAAGAACCTTGAGGGTTGTACTGCAGCTCTGCCTTGGCTATCTTGTTATCGCATCGCAGTGTATGACCAATCCATCCAAATTTTCTTTTCAGGATGTCGCACTGGATTGGTTGTTGGTTCGTGCTTCGGATCAGCTCAGCGTTACTTATTGTAGTGGGATAAAAACATCAAATAATCCTTCGTAAGCAACGGTTAGTGAAGACTTGCAGTTTTCGTACGTCATTCTTGGATAGACCCCAAGTTTCACATCCGAATAGGAGTATGGCTTTCACATATGTATTATATACTTTGGCCTTCAATTGTGTTGATATCTCGGATAATACCCATATTTTTTTTTAAACAATGCATGGCATGACGGGCCTAGTTGATTCGCGTAGAAACATCTTCGTTTGCACCGATGTTCGTCGTGATTGTGCAGTCTAGGTAATAGAAAGATTGTACATCTTCTATGGTGTTATTGTTGAGAATTAGACAGGTGGTATTGCTGGTATTTATTCTCATTAGTTTGGTTTTCCGCAAGTTCCTAGTGGTAAAAATACCCATTACGCAATCGCTGATGTAAGCAATATTTAGTAGCTGCTAGTGATGACGCTTTGGCTTATTATCCCACTTAGATTTATTAGAAGCGTGTCATAGGCTACGATTTCAGTACCTGTCGCTACTGTGCGATTACATAATGGAACTGTAAGCGAGCTTGTCGTAGAAATATAGTCCAATAGTAGGCCACAATTTTTTACTTTAAACATAAAGGGATAAATTCTATGAAATACAACGAAATACTCACATACACAATGCAAAATAGTCAAGCTATTATTAGTAAATGACATTTAAGATTACACGTACATTACAATCTAAGTACTTAGATGCTCGCTTAGAACGTCATCCTGACATCATTGATTATTATCTAAGTACTTCGTTTCATTTGCCACTGGGCTTATTCGAAAACTAACTTTGAGAGCCTTGTTATGGAGAGCTTTCAGTTTGGTCTCTATATGCTCGAACCTGTGTGCTGAGACATAAATCATCAGCATAGTCAATATCGTTTAGTTTTGAGAAAGGCGTCCACTAAATGTCGTCTGGTGCTTCAATGTTTGTTCTTAACATGACATCATATAGGACAAGCAGGAAAAGAAGTGGAGATAGAACATAAATATACAGATTTATGTACATTATTATAAAATACAATATTCTATAGAAATTGCCAAAATGTTAAAACACTGCCTTAAGTACAACTCAAAATATATTGATTTGAAACCGAAAAACACTCGCAGTAATGCTGCCTGTAGACATAACGGGATAATCACAAACATTACAAAAAATTTGGTTGAAAAGAAATGTACATACATAGAATTATTCCCTATGTAATAGAGAACACTTTTATCAAGCTATTCCTACAATTTTAAAATGATGTAGTAAATACAACTCAAGAAATTGTGATATGAAAATAAAAAACACCTTATGCCATTTGTAAATTTAAGAAAAAAATCGAAAAAACTACAACAAATTTGGTTTAACACCTAAAAGAAATGTTTTTTTTTTCAAAATGTTTGTACGATTTAATAAGTAGAACTCCACATATAAGGATTTGAAAATGAAAAACGCACTCAGGTGCAAAGCTGCTTATAACGATAAGGCTGAGTATTTTAGATAAAGATTAGCCATTAGATTTAAATTAATATTTTAATGTTGTTTTTCACTTGTTGATTATCTCATTTTGTTTGCTAGTTTCAACTACCAAAATTGGCGGTTTAATTCTACTGAAATTTTTCTTAGATTCTGATGAAATTTTCCACAGAAAATTCTCTTATATTCTGATGTAATTTTCTTCATCCATTTTAATGACTTTCTAGTTTTATTTTACAAATTTGTCTTGATAAATTTAATTTAAAATATCAAATATTTTTTTGGGTATAATTTCGCACACACAACAAAAAACGTTCTTTTTTCTTCTTCTTATGCATGATGTATTCATTATTTTGATAACATTTTGTTAAATTTCCTTAGATTGCCATACTAATACAAAAATTACTGTCATTTCGTATGGCAATGCTAAAAAGTTTAAGCTAGAAGTGAAAAACTTTCAATTATATTAAAGTAAGATTAGATTTATTTTAAGATTAACTAATTAAGTTATTAATTACCTTTTGATCTCTATGTGAAAAACTCAATCTAAAAGTGTCATTAAGTGACTGATATTTTATGTCATAACTTTATCACTGGTGATTGGATTTTTGAGAATTTTGGCATTTTGGATAGATAAATCTCCTCGTAATTAGCAAAAAAAGTTTCATGAAAGTAGCTATAAAATAAGTTACATATGGTTGAACAAAATTAAAAACATGGTAATAAAGACTTCTGTTTTTTAAGATTTCAGTCGCTTTGAGCACACTCTAAACATTTTTTAGTCGGTTCAAAAATTTATACACATTAGTTTTAAGGCTATTGAAATATTTCGAGGAGGTGGGAATTATAATCTGATCACTTTTGAAAATATAGGGCGACCATAATGTACATGTTTATGAATTTATTTGTTTTTGTTAAAAAAATTTTCTTTTGGCCTGAATGAAGTTCTTGTTTTTTTTTTAATTTTTAATGTTGTATATATTAACCCCCGACCAAAAAAGAGAAGTGTTATAAGTTTGTAGCGTATGTCTGTGTTTCTATGGATCTGTGTGCCTCTGTATCTGGCTTGACCGATTTTGAACTATTTTTTGTTTGACAGGTGACTTTATCGAGAATGTTTTTAGCTACGTTTGAAAAAAATTTCTGCAGCCGTTTAGAAGTTATATCCGTTTTTCTGACTGTATCATCTTAAATCTTTGTGTCTGTCACACGGTAACTGCCAAACGGCTTGATCGTTTTAATTTTATTTTTGTTATTTGAAAAATGACTTGATCCCGAAAAATTCCCGGTAAAAGTAAATTTTATAAATTAAATAGATTTAATAAATGAAAATTGGCAAAATTTCGATTGTTTTATTTAATGTAAGCATTCTTTTTAAATACAAGTTAATATAAAATCAATTCTAAAACAAATTTTTAAAAAAATTTAAGTGAATTCAACCAAATAGAGTTTATAGTTATTACACAGTAGGAGATTCTATAAAGACTAACTAACGACTATATCGCAATTAGTTAAACATTTTATTTTAGGGACTAAAAATCAAAGAAGTTGCAGTAATGTTTATTATTTTCAGGACGATTCTTATCGTTAAGTACTAGCAAGTTACATTATTATACTCAGTTGAGCTGAATTTTATATATCCTGAGCTACAGTCTGTATAAATGTCTTTGATTATTCATTTTATTTTTCTTAAAACATCTCCTTCAGGGTTTCAATAATTGCGTCGACATATAATGAGTTTAAGTAATGTTAACTCGAAATTTTTATAGTTTATATGAGCTTAAAATTTCAACCACACTTTCCAAAACTCACTAGTTCTGCGGAAAATCTCTCACAGTTCGTTTAATATCATATTATTTACTTTATGAAATGATTAGAGAGCACTGTAATCATTGATATTTACACAAAGTATTCTACTTTGCTCTGTTATAGTGATTAAACGACACTCATTACTAAATTCAAGCAAAAATTTTTCTCGGCTTAAGAGAAATGGTATGACGTCAATTTCTTTAAATTTTTATGAAATTTCCGTATAAGTTTGAACTGCTCACATTTTTATTTTGTATTACCAAAAAATGCATGGACATTTTACTGCCTGTTTATCGATGTCGAAGAAATTCTTCCTTTCTTACAGTTACATTTGAAACAAGGACAAAGTTTTAAAATTTGTTTTTGTTTCAGATGAAATTGTAAGAATGAACAATGTTCTTCGACGTCGGTAAACAGGGTATTAGTATTTAAACAGACGATGAAAAACATAGCAACTTTAAAAGAGAATTTTAACAATTTCATCGTATGAATTTAGTTGTACAGTCAGCCAAACGAACTTTTGTAATAGTACAAAAACATTGAAAATTTTGATATTAAAGAAAACCAGGATTATAATACAAATTTCTTATATGAATCAATATAAATTTGGCGGTCATGTACGCCATTTTATAAATATATATGGCAAAAAAGTTCATATATTTATGAAATAACGTGAACTTTTAATTTCCCGTTTTCCCGGGAAATTTTTGAGATTTTCCCGGGAAATTAAAAGTAGACTTTTTCCGGGAATTCCCAGTCGGGAGATCCCGATTGCCAAACTCTAGTCATAATGTATTTTAGAAAGTCATGGAGTGCCACCGCTCAAATATTATAAAACAAAACACACGCATATTTAAAAATCGATTAGGTCTGGCCAGGCTAATATGCCAATCGGATGGTTAAGCTTATTTCATTTTTAAATTAATGCGTTTTTACTATAAAAAAGTTGTGCGTATATGGTGACCAGACAGTAATCATGGGTTTTCTAATTATTATGTTTGAAACTTACAAATAACATCCAGCTGTCGAAGTATTCAGTAAGATTGCCGTTAACCCATAGCTTTACGCCTGTACGTGCTGTAGAATAACCTTTTGTAAATACGAAGTGTAAATTTCATCGTCATCGAAGTGTATATTTTTCCCGTGATTCTTTGCACCTCGAAAAAGTTTGAGCGTGTTTAAGCTCTTTTGAACATTAAGCTACAATCCTTACACAGATTGGAGATAAGTGAAGAAACTATAGGTGGCTTATCAGCCCGAAAAAGTAACAGAAATGTTGAGCGGTAACGATCAGCTGAATTGGAGAGCGGCGGTTTCGTTTGCTATTGGATTTGGGCCTACATCTGTATAAGATTCTGCTGACGCAACAACTAAGTCCGGATGGGCATGAACTGCATCATGAATTCGCTAATTCAGCGCTGAACATGCCAACGAAAATCCATATTTTAGCCAAAAAGCACTGATAGCGAAGCAGAGGTAGCAATTTTAATGATGTGCTATCCTTTACATAAGGTCATATATCCTTAGATGAAATGCAAAATCACGTAACTATAGTTTTTTTATTTTATAGGAGAGGGAAAAAATTAAATAAAATGCTTAAAGGACTGCAGTAAAGTCTCTTTATTTTCGTTTTTAGTTTGGCTGATTTTTATGTCAAAGGTTTTATAGGGACATACATTTCGAAGTTATACGCACGTTACGTGGTTTCGCGTTTCAGCTCACGATATTTAGAATCAATTTCATATATAAGCCAGTTGTTGTTTTATTCAAATTTATTTTTATATCGTTCTGTTCTAGTCAACCTATGCCGCCACATTTCTTAAAATATTGATTAAAAATATGTTGATGGGAATATTTCGCAAATATTTCTCAGATTTTTGTGAAGAAAATATTTATGTTCTTTAGCACTGCGTAAATAATGGCAATATAATTAATCATTTGCCAACAATAAAAATAATGATTTGCGTGGCTCATTGTATAAAAAATAAAGTGCCATTTGTGATTTGTTGTTTAAGCATTTAAAACTTCATTTTGTGAGGTCTAATAGCTTTGGCAGAGTTATTTGTCATTCAATTTTATTTATGTTGATTTTGTTTTAATATATTAATCATAACTCGCAAGATGAGGGTCCTAAAAACTAATTAACCTTACGATTTTTACACAAATAGAAAAAAAACATAGAGAAATATTGTAATTTTAACAACTCCTATCATGCAATGACATGGTAATCTGTGATTTCAAATATTTGTATTCATTGACGTAAATATTATTACACATTTGGGGCTTTCATTTTATGTAACGGTGGTTCATGCTGCAATGACTCAAAAAGTAAACAAAATAAAGACGAAAACGTGAAAAGAAATTGAAGTTATTGATTAAAAATGAGTTACTGAATCTTAAACTTTTTAGACTTACACAGGGTACACTCAAACCATGTAGGTCCATAAGTTTTCTAACTGGCAACCTCCATATAAAACAAATAGTATGGGATCTCACCTAACAAATAACTCCACCCATCTGCCAACCGGATAAAACTTATTTTATTGCGCTAATATCATATAAAACAACACATCCCACATGGGTATCCTATTGAAATCAGGTCCAAACTATGCTTAATTAAAGGTTAAATTGGTTTTTTTTGGAATTTCGGACGATTTGCCAACCGGATGCCACCAATGCTATTTGATAGAACAGAACATAAGGAACAAGAAAACATAGGGTTGCATTTCATTTTCCGGTCAGTTCTTAGGGTTGCCACGGTTTTAATGCGTGTTTTTTTTCATTTGCAACCATCTGCCAACCGGATAAAACCAATGCAGGTCGATAGTACAGAGAATAAGAAACAAAAAACATTGGGTTGCCTATCAATTTCTGTTCACGTCTTAGGGTGCCACGGCTATAATATTTTAGCTGATACTATAAATATACTTGTAGTTATCTTTTATCTTGAAGATATAACAAAAATTATATAAAATCTTTATTAGCAAGATGGTACTATTAGGTTGACCAAGTAAAATCTATCTAAATTCGAGGTTGCAGCATTTTAAAACAATGCGGAAATCATTGAACGTACAACTAGCTAGAAGAGAGGAAGTAGCATTGCAGTTACTAAGGACTCATTATGAGAACGCTGATTACTTTTTTTTTATAAAATAAGATATCCCCACTATCTACAATATTTGCGGAGCAGGGTCATCGTTGCCACTTTACGGACTTTATTCGCAATATTATAAACGTATGTATAGGCGTTTTTTTACAAATCTTATTTTATTTTAAAACTAAGTCGAGAACTACTAATTTTTTTTAGTCCTTCTTTGAATACATCTCTGTAAATTTTTTTTGTAGAACTACATATATTTAATATGCACTAGCTAAAGTAGTTTACCTTTTTCATCCACCTAAAAAAAATCAATAACACAATATAATAAAATAAAGATATTTTATTATAAGGATGTAATAAATTAGTTTATCGGTCATGTTCTGAAAACCATTTCCATTGCGTTTTGAAACCGCAAAATTTCAAGAAAAAATTCAACTAAAACGGTCATTTATTGCAACTTTTTAATTTATTTTTATGTTTTAAATGTTTCAGATATTTTATTCGAACTTAACTTCGAATGCACAAAATTGTCCAATTAAAAGAACACTGTTTTTCTTTTTTGTGATTTTGAGATTTCAAAACGAAATGGTTTTCAGAACATGGCCGTATATCTAAATCTAGGATCTCTTTGGCATAAGATTCATTTGAACTATCAATATTGTTTTGAAGTTCCAGAGAACCATCGTCATCATCATTGAATGATAATTGCAGTATGTCATCAACTTGCAGAGGCATTTGATCACCAACAAACCATATTAGTTTTATGTAGTCATCGACAAGCCAGCCGCAATTTTCCGGCCATAGCTTTTACACAGTCTGCATCAGTAGCATTGAGCCACATTAAATAAACGAAAATTGTTCGTAAAACTGTTTGCTTCAAGGACTCCCAACATGGTGGGATCATGTTTTATTCGTAATATTTAATTTTTCTTATAAATGCTTCTTCTTCCTTTTTAGGCGAAAAAGTTTTTGAAAAGATGCAATATCTTTCGTCATTTACTTTGCTACAGAACTTAATGCCATACATTTAATAAGTAAATTCTTGAAACTAATCATTTCTACAAAGTGTGTTTATAAACAATTTTTATACTGGTGTGTTCTGTATTCCATACGGAATGAAAATGTTTGGAATTATCAAAGCATTGTTCTTGCAAATCATTATTTATAACAACAATGCTATGACAATACCGAAAATTTTTATTCCATATGGAATACAGAACATGACTAGTAGAACTTTAAAACCCAGCAAAAACTTTTGTAATTTTTGTAATGGGTAGTACTTTATTAACGGATTACAAAGTAATGAGTGGTACTTATTTACCTTATTACTATGCTTCAAATTAGAACTAATACTTAGTTTCCAATAAAATTAGTGCGTATTTCTATCATTATCTGAAATTAGCTACAATTTGTTGATATGTATTAATAAAATATGTAGACAAACACTTTTTGAGTCAACATGTGTTTGTTTATGAAAACTAATTTTTGTCGCTTAAACTTGTACGTCAACCATAGCTGAGTGGCACGTTGTCAAAATAACCTGGCACGTTTCAATTACATAAAATATTCCCATACTAATAGAACAATACATAACTCGAAAAAGTCTTTCTTTAGAAGAATATTTAATCGGTGCTATGAACATTTTTCTAATCTAAAATGTAATTAATTTTCATGAACATTATTTCCAATTTCAAAGAAAAATAATATCTCAGAGAAAACCCCATAATTTTTGTTTTTATTAATAAGCATTAAAAGTACTTTTTAGTAATTGTGGGCAATATGGAATTGTGAACTTAGAAAGCAGAAAATCTTTACTAAGCGAATCCACTAATTTTGACGTGAATATAATATCGTTGGACGTTATGGTATGTCATGCCTTAAACTATCAATTTGCGGTATACTAAATTTAGGTAATACTTATTAAGTTTACAGGCAATCAAGTGTTTAAAATGACAGCTAGAAATTTCAATTGATATTATATCCTTTCTAAAGTATAAATAACATCCACTTTTTTAATTAAAATAATTTCATAAAAAATATAACAAATTTACTTAGATTTTAATAGAAAATATAGCGTTGCTGTTAAAGTCTTAAACTACCAGCATGGTAAGGTTACAACTAATCAGATGCATAAAAAGTCACATGTATAACAAATGATATAATGTCCAAAAGAGCACAGTTTATTACTTTTTTCTTTCATAGTTAATTGAAGTGAAAAAAACACCAATAGTAGCTGGTTATATATCGTCACAGAAAATGGAAAAAACCCTGTCTAACATTTTAAAAGATTTACAGGAGAAGCATAAACTTGTTCAAAAAAAATATATATTGACAATTAGTGCAAAATGTTACAATAAATATATAAGTTTGTTGGCCCCTTTTTACTTGTATTGTAAAACTTTGCTCTAATTTTTCATTTAAGCAAGCTTTATGCCTCTCCTGTAAATCTTTTAAAATGTTAGATACGGCTTTTTGCATTTTCTGTGACGATATATATTTTTATATTTAATACATTGCCAGCAGTTTGTTTTTAATTAAATAAAATCTTTAGTAAAAACATTTTTATTTATTACGAATATTCACTTACCAGTATTATTTTTATTAAAAGCATTTTTCAGTATTAAATTCTTTTTATTCATTTAAAAACTTAATATTAAATTAAATATAAAGCCACATAAATGCTTCGAAGGATAAACTTAATTACCAACATCATATTTTTCATAAAATTCCATAATAAATTCAACGAATGAGAAATTCTGAGTAAAATATAAAATCCAACACTTCTTCTTATTTTTCATTTTTGGAGAGATGAAAGCAACATTAACACTTCAAAGTATAATTTCTTCATTCACTTACTACGACGTAGCAAGAGAAATTATCCTTATTAAAGAAAGCTTTAAGAAAGAAGATATGAAGAAGGAATAACCACAGATGTAACTTAAAGTAATGAATTTCTTACATCATACCATAAATTTTATTCTATCTTCGCTATATGTATGCATAGCTTAAAGAGTTCAGTTTGTGATAGAGTTATTAAGATGAAAAAGGAATGGGGCCAACAATCACACAAAGACATTAACTATATAGTTTTAATTTTCACTTGCAAGTAAGAGAAACTTTAAAAATCGTGTTAATAGTTTAAATTAATAAATAAAAGAGTAGGGGAGAATAAAGAAATAAGTGACTAAAATTCTATTAGTATGCAACAGTGGTGGACAAAGCTATGATAAGAGGGATTTCAGAAGGCCTTATTATTCATTTGGGTGTAGCGTCGCAATTAGGGATTCAACATCGTTCTTAAAAACATCGATGTTTCCACGATAAAAATCGATGTTAAAAAAACATCGGTAATAAAAACGAGACAGCTATGTTTTTATTTACTCATCATTAAATAATTTAATACTTACCCTGTGGGAAATTTGTGTCAATTGTTCCAAATGTAAGAATAATTTCATATGGACTAGGATTTAGACCAGTACTGTAGAAACTGTAACCCGCAGTATTCTTTCGATCAGTTTAGTAACCCATCACAAAATGTCTAAAAGGGATCAATGGCTCCCTCCTATGACAAAGCCATGTTAAAGTGATAGGTCCCTTCCATGCAAAGTGTTAGAACTCGAACCGGTCCCTATCCGCCAAGGACTAGTCATGGGACAGGTTCTGTGTCAGTTCCTTTCCCCCTAGGATATGTATGTACCAAGAAAAATTTTTTCCGAATTCTGGGGTCGGTCAGAAAATGAGCCGAAGTGGTTGACAAGTAAGCCTTTGCCTTAGAAATTTCTGAAATCTTTGTTGAAATGTCTGATATAATTATATACCAATTCTGAAAATTTTTTTTTACATAAATTTTTGACATAATTGACGAAATATTAATACATTTTTAATTTTTCTGATACTTTTTACGTCCTGTCGTCCCAGCAAAACTACTGCTTTGGCATAAGCGGGTTTGTAACTGAGAGTTTTGTTGGTGTAGCTCACAAACCTGATAACGTATTGCATGATATTTGTTCGCGATGACCGACTTTGGACCTTTTATTGTTGAACACATATTTCAGTGCATTTATTATACAATAAAATCGTTCTTTTGTTTTGTTATGATCAGATTTTTTATTTTTTTTAAAGAGAAGTAACACAATCAGGCAATTAATCGCTACCAGTTAATTAATTAATGTGTTACCTTCTCTGGGAAAGGGATAGTGTAGAGAGAACAGGTGGCGAAGTGGGAGAGTGATAGAAAACTTAATTCAACCCTGCTATTGCGGGTTTTTTTGTAGAGCAGAATTGTTTAAGCTGTGTAGCCATTTTAATAGTTCTTTTACTTCGCCGACGGTTCTGCTATAATACCGACGAAGGAGGGTGCTGTGAAGTGCATTAGGATATGGTAGTATTACTCGCTGCCGGTACTGCCAAAGTGATCAGTGCTATGTCTTCATCACTTTAACAGTCCAACAGCATGATGGTGTTGGCTTACCTGAAACTAGTCTTGAACTGAAGACCTCAGGGTTTGTAGTCAAACGCGCTAATACTCAGCCAACACTTTGAAATGACGGTTAAAAATGGCAAATTAATTGAGGCCATCAGCGCAAAAGTGGTGTAAACCACATTTTTTGTTTGTTGCTGTTCTGGTGTCACATACATGAAAGGAATGTATGTATATAACACCAGAAAAGCCATTAACCAAAAATGTGGATTACACCCCTTTTGCGCTGATGGCCTCAATTATTGGACGTTATTCTCAAATTTTTTTTTTCAAAAATAATATTTCTTCTTTTCAATATTTAAAAAAACAAGCTTTTAAATTACGGCAGCTTAAATTTTAGATCGATTACGGCATGCACGATATAGCGTTGTACGAATATATAGAAATTTTCTAAAAAATTCTAAATTAATCGCTTAAGAAAAAAAAACGCTTATCGAGTATTTCAAATTGATTTACAAATTCTATTAGATACATGTGATATAATTTATCAGGCATTTAATTGTCACCCAGCCGGCCATAAATATGACCATGAGAGCAGATTTTCTTAAATTAGTCATATTTTCAGAGGCATATTTATTAATTCTTATTTCTTAACTATTTATTAATAACATTAAATTAAAGATGTTGAAAATCCGCAAAGAAAAGAGATGATAACTTCAAAATGGCAGGGCGAGTTTTCTTCTAACCCATAGAAGATTTTGGATCAAGTCACCTTTCAAACAAATTTTACTAAATTAAAATCGATCTTCTAGTTTGGTAGCAACGGTGTCAAAGACACACAGATTTAAAAGGATTCATCTATAAAACATGTGATATCTTCTAAACGACTGGAGCGATTTTCTTTAAATATAGCTAAGAACACTTACGATTAAATCACCTTTTAAATAGAGAAAACTAAATCAAAATCGGTCCAGCCGTTTTGGCTGTACGATGACACATGAACACATATAGATACACAGACACACACTACAATTACCCTCTTTCTGGGTCGATGGCTAAAAACATAACAATGCTCTTATATTTAAAAGTTTCAACGATATATTGAAGGGGAATATTTTTTACGCATTTTTACTACCTGTCCTATAGCGACCTATTTATATTGAAAACAATAATAAAAATTCTAATTTGTTTTTGTTTTCAATATAAATATTTCCCATTTCGCAATTTTCCATTTTTTGGCCGACGCATGAGACGTATCAGTAATATGATGGTATGTGCTATCATATTACTTATACGTCTATAGCTTCGCGCTAAAAATGGGAAATTCGCATTTTTTTGGGAATTAAAAATTAAAAAAAATTCCCATTCTATATATCGTTAAATTTTTTTTAAATATAAGAGTATTGCCATATTTTTTAATAAACAGTAAATAATTCACGGCTACATTAATTGAGATAAATTAAAATTTTCTTCCAAATATTATCAAGGATTTTGTTTAAAATCAGAAGACATATTTTGCAAATTTTAGATATGCCATTAACGTAGATATTTACTAAATCAAGAACAAAGTCATGGCCAAAGCCAAAAATTTTAAAATATCTCTTGAAATATTAAGGATATTAATGAAACAAAGTGTATATATTTGTCTCTTAATAAGCTTTACAACATTTTCAAATTCATTGAAATCGGATACACCCCTCTACACACCCTAACGCTCACCGTATGTTTTCAAAAGATACTATCTGTTTCATCATTCTTAAGTCTTAGGTCCTCCTATATGATTTTACATACATCATTTTATCATCGGATCACAACTTTCAAAAGTACAGATTTAGTACATTTTTTCCAATTGGAGCAATTGTGTGTTGTAGCATATAAAAGCACAAATTCCACCTTGTGCGAACATCAAGAATCATTCTTTTTTATTTGCCCTATATATAATTTAGAGGCTTAGTGCGATAATTCGGTAAGCCACAGAAGCAAAATATTGAATAAATTGACTTTTAAGTTTAAACAAAAATTAAAATTGCATGTTTTTGGAATTTTCTACAGTAAATACGCAACATAATTATTAGCAAAATACTTTAATTTATCAAAAATGAGCACATAAAACAAATTTTTGACTTAATGTGGCTTACTTAATGTGGCCCTTCAATTGAAGTTTTTTTTATATTTTTAATTTAAAAAAATTTTAAGAAAAAAAGGTTCTTGTAAAACAATTTTAATAAACGAAACAAGTGCGAACAGATTAAATGAACGATGTCGACGTGTTTTTAGTTTTGTCAACGATGTACCGTCGATGCATTATCCTTAAAAATATCGAAGTTTATAAACGATACATCAATGTTTTCTAAACATCGATGTATCGTTTGCATCCCTAGTCACAATAGCCCTAAAATGTTGTGTGGTTCTGGTCTAAAATTAAAATCTAATTTTATGCAATCCTATAATGTAATTCATGAGCTAAATTACGAACGGTACGAATAAAAAATGTTGGCGAAGGTTCTCGGAAATGTAACACGGTTGCGGAATATATGAATCTAGAGTCCTACTGGATTTTGTCAAAATCTTGTTGTCTATAGAAACTACAACTCTGATTTTTTTCATATTGTACTAAAAAATAAGGTTTGTGTATTTGCTATTAGGTTTATCCTCTAGCTATTTTGGTTTTGAAACTTAATGTTTCTATGTAGTTTGACAAATTTAAACAAAATCCAAAAAAGCTTGGTGTAAACGGCATAAATTTTAAAATAGATTTCAATTGAAATCTACTAGATTTTGCTCTGGTGTAAATGTAGTATAACTTTGAAAATTTTAAATGTCTATATATAAGTGTCTGTATATTACGTAAGTATTTCCACATTTTTTGTTGCTCGCTTTAGAACACCCTTAAATTTTTAAATTATAAATTTTAGCTCATATATTTGTTGTAGCACCCAAAGTTTTACATATTCTGTGAAAATTTCAGGTCCGTAGCTCTTACGGTTTCGGAGAAAACAGCCTGTGACAGACAGACAGACGGCCAGACAGACAAACAGACAGACAGACAGAAATACAGACGGAGAGAGAAAAGAATAGGGTTCCTTTACACTGTTGGTGTATGGAACCCTAAAAATAGACAAGCAGTAAACAATTTTACATGATCGAAGTGCCCTACTTTGAGACTTCGTATTTCCGCTTATATATGAGAATACTCCTCTGGTATATCCATGTGAATATTGCCATGGCATATATCCGAAACCAGTCTGTTTATCAACCAAATTTTACGTGGGATGACTGATAATAGTTCTCCCTCCATCGCTATGGCACATATCGACCCAAGGGAAATTTATAATTCTGGTGCAATCGTTACTTTTCACTCTTGGTAATTGTTAAGGAAATTATATATTTTCTTTGCAAATCGGTCAACTTTGGATAGGGCAAAGCAAAATTAACGAGTTTTATCCACTTAACCAAAACCTCGATCAATTAGTCGGGCGATTAACCGGTTAAAGTAAAAACCTTATTAATTAATTGAATACCCCAAATAATAGTAATGCGATGACATAAAATTATTTTACAAAATTATTTGATCTTTCCTTATATTCCACTGTTCTGCTGCATAACTAATAAGTAGTGAACATCATAAAAAGATATAGCGCCAATTTTTATAAAAGAATTATTAAAACTATAGCGTTATAAAAAGCGATTTTAAAAATATTATCTTGTTAACAAATTGAATTTTATGCTTCAGAATGAAAGCACTTTTTAGCAAAGAAAAACTATAAAGTTACGAAAATTATTTCATTAAATAATCACTAAAAACAGAGGTGTGGTAACAATTGTGTATTATTATGTGTAGGGTTTTGTATTCATCTAGAAATAAATTTGAAAGACGGTACTGATTGTTTAAAAGAGTGTTTGACAGAGATTATTTTTGTTCATTTATTTTTGATATGATTTTCCATTTCTCTTGTGCGAGCGATGAATAGAGCTGTTGAAGTAAAAGGATTTTTAATGGAAAATAACAACCTTTTTAGATTATCATAGAGTTTAGTTAACGCATAATTTTGTATAATATACACCAGTGTTTGTTAACTAACTGCTTTATGTCAAAGTTTTAAAATGGTAGTCTGAAGAAATTTAAATTTTTGATATAATTTTGATACAATTGTGTTTAGAGATTAATGAGCTTGAATTTTGAAAAGAGAAAAATATTAGATTTTATTGATATAATTGAGGGTTTTTATTATTAACATGATAAAAAGAATGAAATTTGTTACATTTTGTCAACTTTTTATGCTTTAAGCCCTTAGAATAAGTATTCTTAGCAAATAATAGTTGCAATGTTAAATCTGTTGTTAACAAACAAAAAAGATATTTTTAACCTCTTATAACTGAAATACATGCAAATATAAAGAAGTTTGAGTCCTTAAATCTGTATTATTTAGAAAATATGCTTATCTATGCTGAACAGATATTTGTCAATTTTTTGTGGTTGGTGCGGTAAGCACTGAACAGATTTTCGCAACATTTTTCTCTAGCTTCTGGCAACACTGATGAGTACTTATGTAAGGCATTCATAAAGGCGACTAATATTGTGTATAAAATACAAACTTTGTGTAAAATTGAAATTGCTTTATGTAAATCTCTGCCAGAATAATAAGTAAGGTAACAAATAAGTAGAACACAAGCACACACATACTGTCTCAGATTCATTCACATGTACACATAAATACATTCATATATTTCGGAGAAAATATCTGCATTTGTTTGTGTATTTAAATAAACACTACTGTTGGCACTTAATTAATGCTAAAGTAGTGATTACACTGGTCTGCAAAAAAATCGGCCCTTTAGTGTATATATATATATATATATATATATATATATATATATATATATATATATATATATATATATATATATATATATATATATATATATATATATATATATATATATATATATATATATATATATATATATATATATATATATATATATATATATATATATATATATATATATATATATATATATATATATATATATATATATATATATATATATATATATATATATATATATATATATATATATATATATATATATATATATATATATATATATATATATATATATATATATATATATATCTATATATATATATATATATATATATATATATATATATATATAAGCTTTTTTTATATCACCAACAGTTGCAGAGTTATTCAGAATTTAAACGCCGAAAAAAACTTTTTCATGCAAAATAAAAAATTTTTTCGTTTTCAAAAACTCATCTGGAACCCAAACGGCATCCGCCAACATAAAAACGAACTCGAATACTTAATGATGGATAAACAAATTGATAATATGCTTAACTCTGAAACGCATTTGGCAGCTAAAAGCTTTTTTAAAATCAACGGATATACTATCTACGATACCCCCAATGTAGAGCTTGTGGTGGCTCGCTTTACTAATAAAATAGGGATTAAAATACTATTTAATGAATGATCATTGTGAAGACTACCCCGCAAAAAATAATCAAGATTTTGGAAGCAGTACATAATTGTCATGTAATACAAATGTGCTTCGTAGTAGTGAACAATGTATTGCCTGAATATATTCAATAATGTATGGCACAAAATGCTTAAGCTTCTTACGCTTTTCTTTTTCGTCCTCCTAAAAAACATATCCACTTACAGTGGTGCATACAAGAATGCGCTATTGTAAGGCAGAGATTATAAAAATATAAATTTTACGATGAATAACGACGAGTTACGATCTTAAAACATCAAAACAATAGTTAGATTTTATTTCATACTGAATGCGCTGAAATAAGCGTTCAACAATAAATTCTCCTAAGTGGGACTTCGTGAACAAATATCATACAATACGTAAACAGGTTTGTAAGCTTCACCAACAAATCTCTCCTTTTCAAACCTGCTTATGGCGAAGCAGTAGTTTTTGCTGGGTATCTTCAAGCAACTAACATCTGCATTGAAGCTGTTCAACCAAACCTGGTTTCATCAATTTACTCTCCTCTCAGGTACTCTATTACAGAAAATTAATATAGTAATTTTTTTAATTGACTAGTACCACGCTTTTTGGCCGCCGATACTACAACGCTAAGCACACGTTCTGGGGATCACGACTCATCACACCAAAAGGACGCGTTTTGTTTAACACGATTTCTGTTATTGGGATGCCAACTTACTGGCCAACACATCGCCGAAAAATTCCTTATGTTTGGATTTTTAAAAGCTGTGCCCAGCGAAATGATTCAAGTTGAAGCATCGTTAGATTTGTCTTCAGATCACTCACCAACTATTGTCACTATATATTCACATACAACTTTTTCACCCACTTGAAATTTGACGATAAAAAATACACGTATTAATTGGTTGAAATACAAAAAATGTTTGAGTACTCATTGCACAGAAAATATTCCATTAAATACGCCTGCTGACATAGGTGACTCTCTTAGAATGTTTGAGTCAAACCATAAGGAATCTTCTCTAAATGCTACTACTACAAATCTTCGGGTGAGATACAATAAAATTTATTCAGAAAATGTGAAAGGGCTTTCATCTGAAAAAAAGAGTTCGTAGCGAATGACAACGCTACAGATCCCCTCAGCTAAAACCTAGGCTAAAGGAATGTACTAAACAGCTTAAAACACATCTAGAATATCAAAAAACCGCTTCTCGTTAAAAATTTCTGAATGGGCTCGACGCAATGCCTCAAACAGACTATTCGCTATGGAGAGCAGCCCGAGGCCCCAAAAGGCCAGTGATATATAAGCCTCCATTGCGAGCTTTGAACGGAGACTGGGCAAGAAGTGACGTTGAAAAAGGTACTCTGTTTGTCAACCACTTGCAGAAAGTATTTACTCCAAATACGTCTGATAATATAGTTGAGCTGCCACCAGTCGTCTCTATACCAATTGTTTTCTTGAGATTGAACACTGTATTGTGGACTTAAATTCGAAAAAAGCTCCAGGCGCTGATAATATAAGCAATAAAGTGCTCTTAGAGCTACCCTATACTGCTAAAAGGATAGTTATACTTATTTTCAACGGTATTTTGCGCCTCAAATGCTATCCCGCAGAAAGGGATGTATTGCTAATAACCATGATACCAAAGCCATGCAAAGATCATACGAAGGTGAATCCTATAGGCCTATAAGCCTATTGCCTAACATGGTTTAGTGGGAGATATAGAAAGCTTAATTGATTTACAACCCTGCTATTGTGCGTTTTTTGTAGAGCTGTGTTGCAAGCCCCTCTGGTGTCAAGTGGAGGCATTAAGTTGTTTAAGCTGTTTAGCCAGTTTATTAGTTATTTTACTTCGCCGACGGTTTTGTTACATTACCGATGAAGGAGGGTGCTGTGAAGTGCATTAGAATATGTTAGTATTAATCGCTGCCGGTACTGCCAAGGTGATCAGTGCTATGCCTTCATCACTTTAACAGACCAACAACAACCAACACAATAACACACCAATGCACATGAGAAAAATACATGATGTTGTTAGCTTGCCTGAAACTACTATTGAACTAAAGACCTCAGGGTTTGTAGTCAAACACGCGAACTACTCAGCCAACAGCCGGTAAGCAGTAACTTACACATATCAACATTCGCTAATGATACAGCTTTTCTAAGTGTTCACAAGAGCCATCAAAAAGTTTCCAGCAAACTGCAGGAGTATATACCCCAGTTGGAACAATGGCTAAAACAATGGCGAATTAAAATTAACGAGCAAAACTTTCTACACATTACCTTTACATTATGCACAGAAACCTGCCAACTTATACAAATATATAACCAAACTATACCTCAGCACACTGGTTTAAAATATCTCGTTGTTCATCTTGATCGTCGTCTAACATGGAAGTGCCACATGAATGCAAAGTTGACCAAAATTAAATTAAAAGCATTTCAATGGAATTAGCTCATTGGAAGGAACTCTACTCTAAGCCTAGATTGTAAGCTTCTTCTATACAACTCCATTCTAAAACAATATATTCCTACGTTATTCAGTTATAGGGCACTGCCTCGGCATAATATGTGAAAAAATTCAAAGGCGACAAAATAAAATAATCCGTACGATTACGGCAGCCCCATTTTATGTCAGAAACAAGCGAATTCATAAAGATTTAGATGTGCCGCTGTTTAAGACAGCGTTTTCTAAACACGTGACAAGATACATTAAAAAACTCGAGTTGTACCCAAATGCCCTTAGCCCGAAACATGATTAGCTTTAGAGGTCACATTCGGCTGAGAAGAAGGGACACTCTTGCTGTCAGCCGAACACGAGAGACGTAGACAACCCAAGAACCAACCGCTGAAACAAATATTTTGTCTGGCATTGGCTGGACTTAATTTTATTGAAGATACAGTAAATAAATTTATCCGTTAATAAATAAAAAAAAATTTATATAAAATTAGGAAAACAAAAATTTTACATTTTTGTCATATAGCAGAAAGCTAGGTATATTGTGGAAAAATTTCGATTTCTTGACAATAAAGTAAAATAAAGTAAAAATCACAATTTACATACAACAGATAAAAATACAATAAAAAAATAAGACAAAAATTGGTTAAAAAGCTGATCTTTCCTTAAAAAAGCATCCACCTTCATAAGTGGTAAAAGTGAACAACGCTGATGAGACGGTGTAGTTGAATATTCGAACATTAAACTCTTAATAATAATTTGAATTTACAATAATTCAAATAATGAACTAAAAAACCGAAATAATAAATTTCAGAGAAACATTTAAAGTTATGTGTGTGTGCGCGTGTGTGTGTTGTATGAAAATCGCAATTTTTTTCAATTAAGCTCCCTCACTTAATTTTGAATATAATAAGCGGCTGTCAATCAATTTTAATGGATTACAGCTTATTTTATTCCTAAGACAACCAGCTTTCTGATAAATGGAAAAAATTTAATTTTTTTTGCCATATTATTTTTTTTTTTGAGTTTTTGAAAACGAAAAATTTAAGTTTGCTTGAAAAAAATATGTGTTGGCCCCTAATTTTTTAATAATTGTGAAACGGTTGCAAATATAAAAATAATATACTGTTGTACTTCTTGGAAATATTAGTCACTCCATATAAAAAAATCTGTACGAGATAAAAACAAATTATATCGGATTTGAATTTAGCGCATTAAACTTTGTATATTCGATATATTTTACTGAAATACTTTTTTTCTGTTGACCAGTGTTGTCCCTGCAGTAGTTCTTCATCGTCATCTATACTAAAACACTTATATATTTGTAGATGTGCAGGGTGTATGATTATAATAAGGCATTCATATTAGATCAAACGCATTTCATATATTCAGGTTAATTTTTCAAACAGCAGACTAGCTGTTTCTTGTAGCTGATGAATATTTGATGAGTTATTTCTCATATTCTGTAATGTGAATTCGAAATTGATGAAAAATTTATGAAGATTTGAAGAAGAGCAATTAAACGTATGTATAAATTTGGAATCATAATTTATGTAAATTGCAGTAACTATTATTAAATTTTGAGTATAGAATAAAGTAAAAACAAACAATACTCATAATTATTTTATTAAAATGTATTTAGGTAGTCTGTAGTTAAGATTTGTTAAATGAAATTATGTAATATTATGAATTGTTTTTCGACCACTTTATTAAGTATGGCGATTATAAAAACAAAAATATTTTTTTTTAAAGTAGCTTTAGCCAAACAGATTTATTGATATAATTCTATTCCCATATGTTTGTGTTGGATTTATCTTCAGATGAGGTTTAATATTCTGGAGATCGAAAATACTCGATGAAAACTCCTGGTATTGCTAAAATCGGAGAAGGAATGCTTTTCATGATACCCTCTACAGCAAAATGAATAAATATTTTAATTTTTAAAGCTATTTTGCGACTTGAACACCATCGTTCAAAAAATAAGGTTTTATTAATTAAACCGAAAACGAAAGTAGATCTTATAGACCTCCGAACCTACAAAACAGTAAGATTCTTATATTCTATCGCTCATCTGATTATGTTAAACATTTTAACAATACTACCAGGGATGCAAGATTTATTTTGACCCTTTTCGCCAAATTGAATTTCAAAAATCGCCAATATCGCCAATTTTGGTTTTTCTTAATTTTTACCAATAATATATAAATTTTTTAAATTTTTTAAAAATTAATTTAGTCCAAATGGCTAAAATTCGCCAAAAATAGAAAAAACCAAAATGTTCATTTAGTTTATTTTTAATGCAAAAATGATTAGGGAAAACATATTTAATACATATATACAATGTTTACATAACTAGCTTATAATTTGCAACACCTTATAGGAGTATTTGAGTGGTCCGATTTCTTAATTTTTACATATTTAGTGTGCAACTTCTATCCTACATGCTGAATTTCAGTCATCTAAAACTTTATAAAACGTAAGCTTGTTATATAATTTACAGATATTCATTCGTTGTAGCCGTCTAATATGCAATTTGTAGTATAGAAGCCAAATTTCAGTCTGTTAGGAGAAAAGTTTCCGCTTTCATAATTTTTTCCTGCTTATGTATGAAATTTCAGCTTCCTAGGGCTTTATGAAGTACCTTAGAATTATGATTAATTTCAGAATTCATGATTTTACTCCTAATATAAAATTGATTCTTATTTCAGTTCGAGTAACAATTACGTACAAATTATTGATTCTCAACCCTAGAACCATAACGATATTTTATACCCCGTTTGCACTAACAATACGTAAATTTTACGTACTGATCACAATTCTGCTTAAATGCTAAATTATTGCCGCTTTTTGTCATATTTTATTCTTTTTATATTTTTTAGTTATTTATTTTTTTACTTAAAAGCACAAACTTGAACAAAGCAACACAAATTAATTGCATAAAAATAAACAATAAAATACCTTGTCAATCATTGCAATAAAGCAAGCATAAAATCAATGTTCTTTTTCTTGGACCAGCACTCAGGAGAGGACCCCTACTCGTGCAATGCACTATGCTGGAACTAGAAAAATTTGTTGTGCGAATGTTAAGGTAAATTGTATGTGTGAATGTTAAGGTAAATTAATTCGGTATTATCAAAAAGTTATACTCTTCATGCTAACGATACGTAATTTTTACATGGTGACTTTTAGTGTTTTACCGCTCGGAGTGCGTAAACGACAAAAATGTTTTTTATTTGTGTGTATACAAAAACATATATTGAAGGCGCTTCTGGAATTTGGTACCGTTAGCTCGCCATATACTTCCTTAGCAAGAATTAAAAAAAATATACACATAAATTTTACGTACATTATGGTTCTAGGGTTAATGAGTATACTCCAAAATTTTTATATAATTACAGTTTTATTACATATCAAGAACAATATACATATATCCTCAAGAGTAGGGCAATTAAATTAGGTCAGCATTTCTTGAGAATGTACAGTAGAAGAGCAACAAAGTGTTATTTACATTCTTATATTTTACAACTCGTATTTCGCAGATGAGTTTTGATGTGTTGAAAATATTCTTTCAATATATATTGTTCGCATACATACATATGAATTTATAAAAATTCATACAAAAACAACCAGAATAAAAATAATGTTATGTTTTCATACTGACTAAGTTTCTCAAAAACAAAAAATCATTTCTCATCAATAATAGCCTGCAAAATCGCCAAATATTTTATAAATCGCCAAAATATCGAGAAGTCACCAAATCGAAAATTAATACGCCAAAGAAGTTTTAAAATCAGCAACGGTTTTCCTTTGCTCATCAGAATAGGTTTATGATTAATTATATTAGTTTACACTATAACTTCACCGCGATTGGTTAGTTTTTAATAAAATTGTTTACTCTCTAAGCCGTACAGTTTGCGATTTAAACGGGCTGAGGAAAATCTCTATCTAAAGCTGAATGGGTCAAAATCAAATGTTAGACTGAAGAGGGTCTTACTCACGACCAAATCGCTTATAGAGCCTCATCACCTGCTGAAAGACAAGCAAACTTGGGATGTGCTTCCAGTTGGAAGGACATAATGGATTATTAATCTACAAAAAAAATCACTAGCGTTTGGATTAGGGATGGGCAAAACATATCGATATAACGATATTTTCTCAAATATATATATTTTTTCAAAATATATCGATGGATTCAATTTCGATATTTTTTCAGCTTTGCTTTTGTTTTTCGTTCAGTTATTTAAAAAAATTCGACACAATCTTCGTTTAATTGAATATTCTTAACAAGACCGTTTGTTTTATTTATAATCTCTTTTGTATTCGAAAATTGTTCTCTCTTTGAAAAATAGAAAAATATCGGTATATATCGAAATATCGATCAGTATTTAAAAACATATCGATATGGATATATACCGATGTGTTTTTTCACTTGCCCATCCCTAGTTTGGATATCTTTTTCGTAGTGCAAGCATCTTGAAAATATGTTTTGTATCTGGCTAATTCACATTCTAAACGTACATTTTGTGCTTTTTTTACCAGTGAAACTAAATGAAATATGAGAAGGTAGGATTCGTTTGATACTTTTCGCCTCATTCAATGGATGCTGAAATAAAATTATATTTTTCGATTTCTTAACAGTTTTGTGTAGTAAGTGTTACATTGGCTTTTACGGTTGTTCCGGGACTGATTTTTGCAAAAAAAATACATCACAAAAATGAGTAAAGGGTCTGAAAGCACTGCACATCTACTGCCTTAAAACAAAAAAGGATAATAATCGCAGGACGAAATTAAACGTTATAACCACTTTTTCAATTTTGACTTGGGCTAACATGGAAAAATAAAAATTTTCATCTCTTACAATAATTCTTTACAAATTAAATAGTAGGCTAGCTCTTCTTTCAAATAAAACTCAATAAAATCGACCAACAATGTCAAAAGTTGTCAATTTCAAACCCTCAGGGGGGTAAAAGCAAAATAACCAGAAATTTGTAAGCAGGTAATTTTCTTTATATCGTTTCTACCCTTTAGCTTCTGTTAACTTTTTTTAACGTACTAAAATTTATAGTATATTTATATTTAAACAAATTTGTACGTAACGCTCAATATATTTATTTAAGAATTACAATTTTTTCAGACCACACACTTTGTTTTGAATTCAATACAATTCAAATGTATAATTTTCCATGTATTTTAACATAACCTCATTAGATATTCACTAAAAATTTTAATTATACCTTTATGAAATTTATTTGACATATTGTCATAATATTTTTTAAATGAAATTTATTTGCTGGAGTTTAAGCAGTTGTCTATATGCAGCATTTCGTTGGTATCAGTAGACTTCAAACACAATTTTAAATAGTTACAAACGCTTTAAAAACCATTTGAGAATTTACAAATAACTACATAAATGATTTTCAAAAAATAAGCATAGTAGGCTTTGAAACTTATGCAAAACCCAGCAAATAATTTTTTATTCGATATGAATCTATTTTATTTTTCTACACCTTCATACAATTAGAAATCCATCGGATAACAATAAAAGTATCTTTAAGGCAAAATGAAAAATAAAATCTAAGTTAAACCTTTATGAAATTTATTTGACATATTGTCATAATTTTATTTTAAATGAAATTTATTTGCTGGAGTTTAAGCAATTGTGTATATGCAGCATTTCGTTGGCACTTTACCAACTCATCAGTAGACTTAAAAAAAAAATTTAATTATATTCAAAAAATATGGATAACACTCTTTGCTTCAAAGGTATTGTTAACTTAAATTTAACTTCTTTTTAAAATGTTTCTTTTAAAACACATATTTTCTTTAAACAAGTACGTTGAAAAACTTAACAATAAATAAAGTAGTTAGCCTTACATTAAATCTGCAAATGCAATGCAAGCTTCAATTTAAAGCTCGGCTCAAAATTCACGAATAAAAAAAACTTACATTAATAGTATACTTCGTCGAAGCGACGAAGTGAGTTTCAAGAATTTTTTAAAAAACTTATTTCTTATCATCGAAGAGTAATGCATGACCACACACACCAAAAACAGACTGTCGGCTAGAGTTACAGAGAAAATTAGAGTGTTTCGTGAAAAGAGACAAAAGAGAACGCAAACATAAAAACAGTGTTCGTAGTTTCGCCGAATGTATACCGATCTAGGGTTAAAACTATAAAAAATATATTTTTTTGTAACTTTTAAATATTGAATCTCCAATAGCAAATTGAACTAACAATAAGTATTCAAATCTTAAAACTGAAATTGTTGATAATTAGTCCAGCCAATGCTAGAGTGTCCCTTCTTCTCAGCCGAGTGTGCCCTCTGAAGTTAATAATGTTGCGGACTAAGGAATTTGGATGCGATTCGAGTTTTATTATATATGTTGTCACATGTTTTGAAAACACAGTTTTTACTAATGGAACATCAAAGTCCTTATAGATGCACTGGTTTTCTGACATGCCGTTGTAATCAAACGCAGAATTTTATTTTGCCGCCTTTGAATTGTCTCTACATTTGATGCAGAGGCAGTGCCCCATAACTGAATATCATAGCACCAAATTGGTTTAAGTATTGTGTTGTATACAAAAAGTTTACAATCTAGACTAAGTGTTGAATTTCTTCCTATTAGCCCATTAAGTTGAATTGCTTCCAATTTCATTTGGGTCAGCTTTGAATCTATGTGGGTCTTCCATGTTATTGAAGCCATTTAAACTTTACACACAAATTGCTTATTTTTTTGCGAATTGTTTTTTTAATATCACCGGAAATGTCACTTGAAATCTTTCTTTCAACATAGCTCCACATATCTTCCATATCTTTCTTCTTGATCCATAAATCGAAAAATTCGCCAGTGTTAAGCTTCAATGTTTCAAAAATAAATAAGTTATGTGCTCAGCAGCAAGCGCTAGCAAAAAAATTTTAACATGAGATGAAGCCTGAGCTTCCAACAAATAACTGCATAGATATCATTCCTCGAAGCAATGCGTATAACATAAGTTCTATACCACAGAAATCAAAAAACTTTTTCGCAAGTTCACAAAAAACATGAACTAATAAAAACACGACATTTGACACTTAAAACCAACATTTTGTAAAATCTCTTTGTTTTTTTTTAACTACACACCTCTAGTATTGTAATCCATTTTGGTAAAATTTTAATTATAACACATTTTAAAAAAATAACTTTTTCCTTAATGCAACAGTTTAAGATCTTAATTTAAAAAAATTTAAATTTTAGCAGCTGTATATATTTAAGCTGAGCTGCAAACTGGCACAAATTTCTGGTATTTATACCATCGAAGTGTTAGGAATTGAATGGCGCTTTTTTTTCAAAAAGCGAAAGTTAAAAATTGAAATTGGACACGAAGTGCAGTGTTATGATTTTAAAGCTCACACGATGAAATTTGGACGCATAGTAGAACTTTTGAGAAACTATTTACAAGTACTAAAGTAATCAGACTATTAGATTCCCTCTGTTAATGTATTGGTGTGATGGTATTTACAGGTGTTAAGCCCAGTTATATCATTAGATCAATTAGAAGATTGCTTGTTAATAAGCTATTGTAGAAATCTGTCGTCAAATCACAAGTGGGTGATAAAGTATAGCGTGAGTATAAAGTGACAATAGTAAGTGAGTGGTCTAAAGATAAATCTAAAGGTGCTTCAACTTGCAATATTTCTCTGCGCACACCTACCCCAAAATCAATAACATCAGGTATTTTTCGGCGAATCAATATTTAAAACGATTTTGGAAATTTTGTCAAACAAAACACATCCCTTTATTAATATGCTTATTTCGAACTTATTTGCTTGTGAATTCAAATTGATTATTAGGCAAAGGTTCGTAACGTTTAATTCAGAAGGCATTTGGAACGATTAATATACAAGGTAAAATTAACAGCAGCTTAATTTTTTTTGTAATGAGACGAGATGTCCAGAGTGTATGCTTAGTAGGTAATTCATATAATCCTGCTTCTCCTTTAATCGGTTAATCGTTCAATTAATTAATCAAGGTTTTGGCTTAATCGGCTAATTGTGGTATTAATCGGCTAACCGATTAATAAAACTTTTTCACTAGTCAATTAATTTCAACAAATAAAAATGCATAAATTATTTATTATATTGAGTTTATAATTATAGATTATAAATATATATTATTATAGTTTATAAGTATAAAAAAACAATAACATAACAAACATAGAAATTCTTGAACTAAATCAAGCAAAAAAATCATAAATATGTATTAATTAAAAAATTAATAAGTTTATGAGATTATTTTATTAGTTATTTCAATAGCTTAAGGAGGTCTTCTAAAACAATCTTTCAGAAAAATATTTTATCTTAAATGTTTAGGAGTTAAGCGATTCTTTTCTTTAGTTAGGACAAAAATTGGAAAATTCCTTGCACTTATCGTAGATGTAGACAGAATATCTAGTTTCTCAGTCATTTTCCTGCATTTATCTAAACAAATAAAATCTACCATTATGCCATTAGAGTCCTGTTTTAATATTTTCAAATTCTTAACACTTCTAATTGATTCAGTTAATTCTGTTAAAAGATTTCTGCATTGATATTGATAGTTTCTTCTGTTGTCAGGCCATCATCTGACTCATACTGCCAGAGCCCAGCACCGAACATTTTAAATTCCTTAGTTTCCGTTTTAAAACACTGTTGCTAGAAAGAAATATTCCTGAGTGGATGTATAAAATAATTAAAATGTGTCTCACCTAATCTAATCCATAAATTTTAAATTAAATCGTTGGAAACAGTATTATTGCCTTTTATTAAACGATTTGACAAAAACTTAATAATTCCCTCAAGCTCAATTAGAGAATCCGAATCTTTATTAAGCTCTTTTATGACCACGTTCAAAAGTTTTAGAGTTTTACTTATGTTACGATTACGATTAAACACTTCGAAAATCGTATACTACAAAAAATAAAAATTTTGTTACGTCGTTTAATCGAAAGTAGCCAACCGTTAATCGTAAGTAGCCAATTTTAAATAAACCGATCAGTTAATTGGGTAGTAATTAACCGGTTACCCGATTAATAGTTAGCCGAATGAATACCATAATGCTTAGCATTATCGTTGCCAGCCGCCAAAAAACAACGTGGTCCTAATGATTTATAAAACGTACTGTATTGACTTTCAGTAATTGAAAGTCTTGGATGAGAATAAATCGATAAAATCACCAGCTTTAGGCGAACAATTTGTTCTAGTTTTGTGTTACATATGTTTTCTTTTCAACGGTCACGACTCAGGAACATTTTGTACTATTACAATTTTCCCCAGTTATAGGCCAATTACGTTAGAGGTAATTGGCACGACATTTCCCGCAGGGAAATGATTACTGGTTAATAAAGATTACCTATTACCAGCTATTCAAAAACAATTTTATTGCGAAAGTTTTACTCTGTTAACAAGATTTCCTTTTTTAAATAAATCACCACAATAAAACTGATAAATAATTTTACCTAGATAACCTTAACTTTATTTGTTTGGTTCATTTCTTCCCCTGCTGCAGTTTTATATAATATTAATGACAAGGATTCCGTTGTTGTTTTTCTCATGGTGTTGTGTAACAGATAGCAGTGAAAGTTTTAAAATTCATATCAACATTACATTGCGAATATATAATATATGTTTGTGATTGAAGAATAATATCTATCTCAAAAACAAGCATATCAAAAACAACAAGAATACAAATATATGTATATGATATCCGATTCTGTTTAACAAGCCTAAATAATGCCAAGCCTAAGACCACCCAAGACTGATACTCCAGAAAATTATGTGAAAGCTTATATGTATATATGCATATATGTAGGAAAACATGAGAGTGGGTATGTCCATGTACTTTGTTTATTACATAAGAGAATAAGGTGCACGTCAATAAGTTAAGTATTTACAAGAGGAAAAGCCTTTGGATATATTTGTTCAAATAATTAATTGCACGGACTTACAGTGAAATTCCGTTTTGAACAAAACTAAAATTTTTTTGATCAGTTTGATGTGCTAAAAAATACTGTATCCTCAGTTTTTTATTATTTGCAGATTTTTTATGGTTCTATCTAATATTTCCACTGGAAATAGCAGCATATTTCACCTAAACTCAATGTCGACTAGAGGACTGCACGAATATACTCGAAAGTACTCGTATGTATCTTTGTGTGTGTATACATGTGTGTTTTTGTATAAATGTGTGTATATATGTATGTATATAAGTATATTTGGTCGAGGCTATGTATGTACACACATATACAATCATGTATACACAAGTATATATTTATATATATATATATATAATTATATATATATATATATATATATATATATATATATATATATATATATATATATATATATATATATATATATATATATATATATATATATATATATATATATATATATATATATATATATATATATATATATATATATATATATATATATATATATATATATATATATATATATATATATATATATATATATATATATATATATATATATATATATATATATATATATATATATATATATATATATATATATATATATATATATATATATATATATATATATATATATATATAAGAACATACATCTATGCCGACCAACAAAACAGCAAGAGATGCATAACAAAATTACCTTGAAACTATTTAAAAATAATTAAGTAAACAAATCAGTGTTTTCCTGGTTATTCACAAATTATTATAGAAAAATAACGTTTTCTTATGAAAACTTAGAAAACAAAATCCTAAAAGCTCTTAAGAACTTAAATTTCAAAGTAATGTCCTTAGGAAAAGATGTGTTACGAATAAAATAAGCCAAAAATCATAACAGTCGGTAAACAAATGCTAATTTTATTCACAGTTAAGTAAAAGAGCTCAATATACAAAAACTTTACATTTCAATACACCAAACAAACACAAACACCCACGCAAATTAAAATGTTTCTGTTGTATGAAAATTTTTAATTTTATCAATTAAGTGCCTTCACTTATTTCTGAATAAAATCAACACTTGTCCATCGATTTTCATGATTTATCTCTCATTTTTTTTCGTAAGACACCTGTACTCTGACAATATATTTTAAAATTTTAAATTTTGTGCTTTTAAATTTTGTATGAGCTTTAAGAAAACAAAAAAACGTTTTTTAATACAACATCAAAACTCACTAGTTTTCGATACTAATTTGTGAATACATAAGAAACGACTAACTTGTTCACCTAATTGTGTTAAAATAGTGTTAGAAAGTTTTATCATGCATCTGTGGATGATTTTCAAAAAGGAACGTACTTTTCTCGAGATAAGGTGAAATATGCTCGTGTACCTAGTGGATACGCCCATAAAAAAATTCTTAAGTAATAGGAAAAAACTGGGGACATTAATCTAAGCGCACCAAACTGATTAGAAAAATTTTAGTTTTGTTTAAAACGGAAAGAAAAAGGAAGTCTGTGTTATTAGTATACAGCAATTCCATGTAAAATTATTCACTAATCGCTGACAGGCCTCCGGTTTTGACAAAATGTGGTACGTTTGTTTAGTTAAGTGTTATGAGCACACAACACAATACAAAGAACAAAAGGAAAAACTGAAAATTAAACCGAACTCAAGCCAAAATTATTTGAAATTTTTTTTTTTATTAACAATTCTAAAAATTATTCGACATTTAAAAATTTTTCTTTGCAATTGTTACAACTTTTGTTCTGCGGATGATAATTAAAAGATTAATTATGTTTTTTAATATTTGTACGTAATTAATATTCGAACTGAAATAGGTATAAGTCGGAAGTTATTATTATTCGGCTTAAGTTCAATAATTGAATTAATGTAAATTCGAATTATTTTTAAGAGTGGAATATTAGAATAACTAATTAGACTAGCGGAACGGATTATTACTACATTTCAACAGCCGCTACGCCGTCATCAACAGCGTCCTTTGTTCGCTTTTACCGTTCTGCTAGTATGATTAAATATTCTAATATCCCACTCTTAAAAATAATTTGAATTTACATCAATTTAATTATTGATTATTTATTTTTTTATAAAATTAAGGACCAAGCATGGACTTAAAATAATTTTTTTTATTAAAAATTTTCTTTCAAAAATATTTATTACTATTAAAATAAAATTTAATTTTAAATTTTTCAGAAAAATGCATGTCAATTTTTTTTAATTTTCTGTGTAGATACCACATATTCTTCGCTATTAACCCTAATAGTTTGAAAATGGCTATAAGCCCATTTTTTTAGGTATATTTTCTTTATTCATAGATAAGTTTACAAATTTATAAATTTATGCCCCAGCGCCTTAAAGGCTTTATATATATAGGCAGCTTGTTTATTACATTAAAAATTAACATAAACTTAAAAATAAAATAAAAAACTACAAAATGGTAGAAAAAGAAAAAACTTTGTGTGTATTTGACTTCAAAAAAAAAACTGAGGATGTTATCAATTCATTTACTTATAAGTGCTGCCTCTATGTGGAAAATTGTATATCGTATGGACGGGTATATTTCCAGATTCTGCAGAGGGGCAAACGGGTTAGGAAAATTCAGTTACTTCAATTTCATGTAATTTTTGTACACATTTCAATCATAGTCATTTTTGTATTGTATAACTGTCACATTGAATTGCAACTTTGAAAGAGAACTGCAAAAATCATTGCAAATTTCATAGTGTAAATTTAGTCCTGTTGTTTAAAAGTTAATAATTGATATTTAAAAGGCTCAATAGTTATAGCTCGTTTTTTATATCATATAATTCGTTATTTATCATTACAAAACGTGTATAACTTATACAGATATTATACAGATATTCAATTATAATTTTAAAAATTAAAGTCCAATTAAGAATAAAGGATATTTTTCACTCAATACATCAGAAAATACGTCTTTTTTATTAGATATATATTTGCGAAGAGGAAATCTGATCCGTGCAAATGAGGATGCTGTGTTCTATGAGTAATTTTTTACAATTATACCGATTAGTGTTCCATAAGATACATACTAAGAATATATATTATATACTCCGGATTTCATTCACTGAAGTCAAAAAAGCAAAAAAATGTAAACATGCATTTTTGTGTTGAAAATTAGCCAACAGCATTCTATTATATGCAGCCCTCTTTTATTCTGTATTGTTGTAAATATTGAACAACAACTATGCTTTGATAACTCCGAATATTTTCCTTTCGAATGCAATACAGAACGGGCCTAATAAACCATTTCTATTTTATTGAGTTTGAGATATTCTTGCTTTACTCGAATAAGATCAAATATTTTTCAGAAAATAGGAGTAAATTATGAAAAATAAACATGTTGTAGAGAAATCCGAAGTAAAAAAGATTTTTAAAAAATGGTTGCATTATTTCTTTTATTCTTTTTAAATCATGTTTTAGCTTTTTAGCATTATTTTTGATCCGATTTTGCTGCAAAACATTTTTAGATATGGCCACACTGATCGTAATAGTGTCAAAGAAATAACTGACAAATGCTATCAATTTCTGAAAAACACTCAAAAAGTAAATAAGAATTATTTCAAAAACTTAAATTCCCTTCAGACAACTGTTATTTTGCAACAAAGTGGTATTGTATTATTCATTGCCAGACAGGTTAAACCAAAAAAAAATTAATCGCGCCATTTAGCAAAATAAGCTTAGGTTGAGAAAATATGCCGGTTTGAGTTGTCGCCATACTATATAAGATTCATGAACAAAGTATCAGTAACATATATAAAATAACAAAAATAAGTTAGCTTTATCTATATGTCGCGCACGTTGTGGTATTAATATAAGCATGAGTTTTTGTGGTACTAGTATATATCGTGTGGTCTTCAATATTAATGTTGTTATTATTACAGCTTTTGTTTGTTTTACAGTTTTTTTTGTCTGTTTGTATATAAGAGCCTAAAAGTGTCTGTTCAAACCAGTGGTGTCAAAACATACACTATATTATTATGTGTTTGTGTATGTGTTTCGCGGGTAAATAGGTAAGCTGTGAGTCTCACACACTGTATACAAGTGTTGATAGTAAAAAACAGTGTTGATAGTAAAAAAGAGCCTAAAAGTGTCTGTTCAAACCAGTGGTGTCAAAACATACACTATATTATTATGTGTTTGTGTATGTGTTTCGCGGGTAAATAGGTAAGCTGTGAGTCTCACACACTGTATACAAGTGTTGATAGTAAAAAACACAATTTATGCACGAGTTCATAGGAAATTGAGAGAGTGACCATCACTGCTTTAAATACTTATTTTTTGGACACATAACGAAGTCATAATAAATGTTTTTATTACATACCTACTTAGTTTTTCAGTAACTTTGGCTATATTTTAACAGAAATTTGTGCGATGAGTTTTTTGAGTCTTTTGAAATTGCGAATGAGGATTACTTTGATTTCAACCTGTCCTAAGTTTTTTAATAAAACAAAGCTATTTATCGTTGTTGGCTTAGTCAGAAAACTTGGTAAGTCTTTTTTGTAAAATTGTTCAGAAGGGACAAAAAACTGTATACATTTTTATTTGGTTTACGTTTTGTAAATCTGCAAACGTAATTTTCTTCCTTAGTTCACCTTGTTTAAATATTAATAATTGCAGAGTTCAAAAATAAAGCTTTTACAGGCTTATAGGGTATTTTGGGACTTAGCACACTTAATTTTTATGATTTTCTTACAATCAAAATCAAATTCTTTCAAAATAGCGCGGTTTTAACGACTGATTTTGGTAGAAGGCACCAAAAATATACACATATGTACGTATATTGGCGTTTTGAAAGTATACATCTGAAATTAATTTTAGGTTGATTTACATTTTACTCCCCTTTTGCACTTAGACATAGCGACTCGTCATAAAAAGCTTCTAATCTTTTCGATTAAGGTATAACGTGAGTTTATTACTTTTATGTAAAACTCCACGAGAAACAATTTTGTGAACATATTAACCATCTAACTGTTCGTTATATGGATCTTTTAGTCGATTTCTTAAGAAGGTATCAAAAAAAGATCCGCTGCAGCGGTGATATAGCGGACTAAAATGTTCTGTAAAAATGTGGTGTTTTCTATAAAAGTTCTAAGCAACTCTTATACCTTAAACGTAAGGTATACAAGATTTCCTATACCGAATACTAATTGCAAATATGTACAAAATTAACCCTTAGTCCATGTCCAAACGAGTCAACTTTTGCTTCTGCAACTTTCTTAAATTTTCTTTTGAAGTTGCATTTGTGTCTATATAATGAAATTCTTGTTGCACAGCTAGTGTTTTTTAACAGAATTTGCTGTTGCTTAATATTAGGAAGAAGAAAACAAAAGAGAGTTGCTTGTACATGAAGCAGTGTACCCCTTACCAATCTTCTCACCTCTCTCTTCCATAAAGTCAAAAGTTGCGCAGCAAAAGTGGACTCGTATGGACATATACTTAGGAACATTTTAAATTATGAATGATTTCTTGCGTTCAACTTGAATTGGAAATTACAAGGTTTTGAAGACCTATAATCGATTTTTATGACAAATACCTTTGTAGAACCTTTCAGCCCGCTATATCGCAAATAAATGTATACCTTTATATACAATGTAAAATGGCATATTATAGTCATGAACTATGACATTTTCTTCGCAGTTCTTTAAAATGCTTAGGTATTAAAAGCAATTAAATTAATTTTTTACCATAAAACAAGGAATTTATATTTTATGCTTCATATAACTTAGGATCAAAAACCGAGCAAAGCTCGTGGTAGACCAGTTACATTGTTTGATGAAGGTTCAGACAGAATGCAGCAAAGACGGCTATAGTGGTAAATGTCATCAACCCATTCTGAACTACTTAAAAATGTAAAATTTAAAGGTGCTCACAACTTTTCCGAAGAAACATACCTGCAGAAAAAACTTTAGTACTCAAGATCGGCATGAAAAACATGAGTATCCAAATGATGGAGTTAATGATGCATTTACTGATTATGATAGCGAAAGGATAAAGAAAAAACTAAATTTAGTTTTCAGTAAAGAAATTTAATGAACTGGTAAATATTTTGTCTAGAAACGGATCTACAAACAAATTTGTAAATACAGACAAAAACTTCATTGAAAAAAACGAGTATATGCAGTAAACAAATTGTAAAATCTATAAAACAATTTGTCTAAAAATATTTACAAATTCTAAACAAAATACCTTACTGAATCAATAAAAATTATTTACTGGATTTTCTGTAATATATCAAACAATATTTTTGTCTGAATTTATAAAACAAATTTTCGAAAAATGCTTACTTCTAAGTAAAATAGCTTACTGAATCAAACAAAAATATTTACTAGCTAAAGCAATTACATAAATAGCATCATCATCCATTAAACATTTATGATATTTCACTTTGTTAAATGTGTTCAACTCTGTATGTTTCTCTAAAGACTCCAAAAACTGTATCATAATTAACGCAACAGCATTAGCGAATTGATTTACTCAGAAATTTTATGTAAATAAACTTGTTAAACTTGTTGTTAAGTGTATGTTGTCGGGGTTTTTTTTTCGACCAAGAAAACTGGTTTTTGTTGTTGTTTTTGGTGATTGCGTCCTAATTAACAGCCATACAAAAATTCACTGATTCAGTAAAAGCCATTTAATGAAAATGAAATTTAATTTTAGACAAACTTTTGTTTGAGAACTTTTTGGCGATAATCTTTTCTGTGTACTGGTATTGAAAATGAGAATGATGAATAGCAATATATTAAGAAATATTTGTTATATACATTTTATACATTGATAACCAGGGCTCGGACTTTCATGCAACTAAAAATTGATCTTAAGCGCTTAACAAATGCACCTAAAAGTTAAAAATATGCTCAAAAATATGAATTTACCTACGAACAAAGTACCAAAGCTAAAATAATATGAAAATATTTTTCTTAAATGTGTTATTATTATTAGAGAAAAATCATAGAACAAACATAATTGGGTCCATTATTTAATACAACCGAAATGTAGTTGCATTACCAGTCGGCAACAAAAAATTAGTGACAGGCAGGCATTAAATAGCAACTGAAATGGACAGCTCTCAGTTGCCAGTTGCCATCAGCAGTATAATTTTCAGCAACTGGCAACCCAACTGAGGCTCGGTTGCTATTAATATTTTCTAAAAACTTTAAAAATATGCACTAAAAATTTTTATAACTCCTGAAATATGCATTTATTGCCAAAAAAAAAAAATACATAAAAATATGCACTTGCCACTAAAATATGCAAATCTATGCCAAACCACTTAAAATTTAATGATTCGCATAGATCAGTGGCTTTCAACCTTTTTGAAGCCGCGACCCCAAAATGATTTTCAAAAAATCTGGCGTTCCCTTAACGTTTTTGCTCTCAAAGTTTGAAAATATTATTATAAAGAAAAAATAAAATAAAATTCAATGGCTATGAACACACGAGAACAATTGTGCTGGCAGGAAGACTTAAATCGATGATGTCGAATGCAAAGTGAATGCACTGCTTTCTCCACCGTCAAGCCTTGGCAGCCAAATTTAAGCGATGTGCTTAATACTGGCATCAAAGTTGTAAGTTCCATTAAAAAAATCTTTACAGTAAAGGCTGTTTCGAACAGTGTGTGAAGAAATGGGCACTCTCTATCAAAATCTTCTTTATCACACAGAGGTGGGGTGGTTATCCCAAGGAAATATGCTGACAAGAGTAATTGAATTGAGATTGGAATTGAATATTTTTTTTTCAAGAAAGAGAATCTGAATATGAAAGTTTTGAAATTAGCATATATTGCAGACATTTTTCGTCATTTGAACATCTTAAACGCGAGTATGCAAGGGAGAGACGAAAACATTATATCAGCCAAAGATAAAATCAAAGCATTTATTTTAAAAATTGAAATGTGGTCAACATCTTTGCAACAACTACAATTTGATTCTTTCATTAGCTTTGAAAGTATTGCAACAGAAATTTCATCCGATGAATTGGGGAGCGAGTTTATTCCTACCATAATAGAAGCGGTGCTAAATTTAAAATAGGAACTATACCGCTATTTTCGAAAAGAGCTGCAAGAAGACAATGGTGATTGCTGGGTATTAAATCCATTCATAACTAACTGAGTTAAGTTCGCCGATCTTGCCAATAATTTGAAAGAAAATATATGTGAGCTGGCAGCGGACAGTATGCTCAAAATGGAATATTTATCTCAAAATAATTCTACATTTTGGCTAACGCGAAAAGCAGAATACCCTGAGCTAGTTAAAAAAGCACTTAAAATATTAATTCAATTTTCAACATCTTAACTGCGCGAAATGTCTTTTTCACAAATCGTGAACATTAAAAGAAAAAAAGGAATAAACTAAATTTAGAAAATGATTTGATTGTTTGCGTTTCAGAATTGCAACCACGTTTTTCGCATTTAATTAAAAATAAGCAAGCCCAGTGTTCGCATTAATACCCAACAAAAATTTACTTACCAATTCACCAAGAAAATAATTAGAAAACAATTTCAACACTAATTACTTTTCTATTAGAAAAAGCGCTTAGTTTTGTTCTTGAAGTCACAAAACGAATCCATTATACTTTGGATGTATACATCCAAAAAATAAATACTTTTCTTTTTACTTGAAAAATTCCTAATACTTATTAAATTTTTTAATGTTCAGCTGCAAAATAATAAATTTTACATACATACATATATATCTTATCATCTTCAACAGTCGCGGATCCATCTCAAGCAGTTTTTGCATGTATTACATTCATACACAACACAAAGAGATTGCTTTTACCAGAGCACGAAAATGGCATACATCATAGCTGCGGAAGTCAGTTTGCCTTTTTCGATTTTATTTTAGAAAACATTTCTTTAGAAAATTTTCTAATACATCATTTTTCAATTTGGAAATAGAATTTAAATGTGAATAAAGCTACAAAATAATGTGTGTCGGAAGTTGTTCAAATGCGGATTGTATGCTAAGTTTTTGCTAGGTATAAGTACTTTTATGTTTTTGAATTAACATTTTTTTATGTTTTTGAATTAAAAAAATTATATATAAAAAAAAATCAATGTATTTTATTTAGATCAGCTCGCGACCCCTGAGAAAGGTCGCCGCGACCCACCGGTTGTAAACCACTGGCATAGATAATTAGTCAATACGTCTTTATCTAACACAATAAAAAACATGCATTTGCATGAAAGTCCGAGCCCTGTTGATAACGATTAAAAGCTTGTTTGTCAATTTTACCAAATATATTTTTTTATAAAATTTTAACTGTGAATGTACTTCAAGGTGTTCATTTCAACATGAAAAGTTTCCATATACTCGCTGCATAGGATGCTTTTGCAAAGTCAACACAATGTACGTAAGAAATACAGCCAGTATAATTATAAATCAATAAATTAAAATATAATAAAATAACTGCCACAGAAAAATATTTTTAGTTATAGGTTGAAATTTTATTTAAATTTAATATAAATTTTGATTTCAAGGACGTGTGAAAATTAGGCCCTAACTTGATTACAATTTCAAATAACATGTATTTAAAGGACAAGCACATGAGCAATTTGCAATTTTTTAGTATCATTTTAATTTTTGGAAAAAAATAAATGTTAGAGCTAGATTTATCGTTGTTCTAAGTAGGTCAACATTTATGTTATGGAAATATGGATATTTATGGTAGCCCTGACACAAAATTGTACAAAGTTATATATATTTTTCTTATTTTTACAACATTATTTATTTTATGAATATATGTGAAGGACTTATATTTACCAAATTTAAAATTTTATCATCATTGCTATAAAATAACTCCTTCTATTTTTGTCCACTCGTTATATGAAATGACAGCACCTTGTGCCGTCATGTTTATAATTAGTGTTTTTTGGTTTAATTACTAAAATTTAATTTTTAAATTTATAATTGCACTGTTCCCTAAAAGTTAATATTTTGCTTTTTGTGCGAGAATTCATTTGCGACTCTAAGAATTGTCCGCATATTACGTTTCTTCTATATGATTTTGTTGTTTTGTATGACATTTCTTGTAATGTGTATAATATTTAGATATGCGTGACATTTATGAATTGAACTAACACAATTCACTTTTCTTATTTTATTATTATTAACTTTTTGTAACGGGGTAAAAATGAAAATTTTCGACATGAAAACAAGGGTTTGGATTTTTCACCTCTTCAGTTTTAATGCTACTCAACACATATATTCTACTTCTATGTGCGCGTAACATAGGCAAAAACTATTTCGATTTTATAGGTATCTAAACTTGGGAATCTCGGCCATTTTTGAGAAAAGTTCGTCATATTTAAGACTGAATAACTTCAGAACGCGTCATCAGATATAAATAAATTTGGTGTCATTCGAAAGGTTCTCTTATTAATGAAAACAGATTAAAAAGGTCAAAGTTTTTGCTACAAATGCTTCTAAAATGCAAAAAGATACAGTTGTTGCTTTATGATAACTCGATAATTTCTATGAAAATTGTATAAGAAATAATAATAAAAACAACCATTTGAATTCATTAGGTTTTGTTTTTTTTTTTTTTTTGGTAAAAAGTAATATTGAAAATAGCACAACTTTGTTGCGCGTCACCTGATTTTAGTAATTTAAATATCATTTGAAAGGTGCAGGCACACTTTTTGCAAATATAAGACAAGGACATCTTAATGACAAACAATTTTGATCCTTAATTATCCTGAAAAATTTTATAGAATTTTTTGTTTTTTTTTGCAGTATATAGCAAACTAATCTGTCGCCATTTTGTAAAATATGCAAATCGAAATTTTAGAAAATACTACGGCTACGGTTGTTTTTTACCCGACTGTGCGACGCAAAGAAGGGTATTGTGTTTATCAGCCTATCTATGTATGTATGTATGTATGTATGTATGTATGTATGTATGTATGTATGTATGTATGTATGTATGTGTGTTCCTTTGCGGCACTATATAAACCGAACGCGTTGACCGATTTGGACGATTCTTACGTCAATCGATTCGTCTTAGTCCGGGGAGTATCACTAAAGATATGACAGTAGTCAAAATTTAAGAAGGCGGCCAACAGGCGCCATTTTATTTATACGAAAAAATAAAAAGTCGGTGAACTATATCAAAGTGGGTATCAATCGACAGGTATTTGAAAATCATCTTTAGGTTTCTCTTATGATTTTTAATTTCGAATGACCATTTAGGATCTGTAACGGTTTTAAGTTGTTTTATCGGATTATCATAAAGAAACAACTGTAACTTTTGAATCTGTTTTCATCACATCTGGAAAATATTAGACACGGAAAAAATTACCATAGGTTTTTATTTTAACACACATGTGTTTGAGTTTGTTTTTAAAATTTATTATTTTTTTTCTTTGGTTTTTAAATATTCCAATACAAAATTTTTATAGAAAAAATTTCGATTTTTTTCTTATTAAATATTTACGAATTTTAGTGTTTAGTTTTACGAATTATGTGATAGGTCCCATTTCCGTATAATAAATGTTTTAATTTATGAATTTAGTAATATAATATGATTATTTGTAATAATATTAAGTTTTTATTTTGAAATAGACGAAGCCCTTGAAAAAGTCAACAAAAAATTGACGAAACGTTGGGTAAATATGTAATAAAAAGTTTTTTATTGACATAAACTGCGTTAGGCCTTATTAGCTGAAGATTATTTAATCAACAATACCAAACTACAAAATTGGCCAAATAATATAAACAAGAATATGAATTATAGTTTTTTCTGTGCATAATAAAGATACGTCAGTTGGCTACATTCCGTACAAAAATTAAAAAATCTAAAATACCATTTTCAGGATATTTAAGAATAAAGGATACTTTGGCACTTTAGAGGCACTTGTAGCAGGAAGCTATGTAATTTTTAAGCAGTTAAGACCTTTCGAATGACGTCAAATTTATTTATATCCAATGGCGCGTTCTAAAGATATTCAATCTTCATTATGACGAACTTTTCCCAAAAATGGCCGAAATGCCCAAGTTTAGAGGCCTATAAAATAGAAACCATATCGAAATAAGTTTTGGCCATACTGCGTGCACACAAGAGTAGAATGTATATGCCGAATTTCATTAAAATCGGAGAGGATAAAGTCCAGACCATGTCGGAAATTTTCGTTTTTACCCAACGTGCTTATTAGCAAACTAATATTTTACTTTTTAAGTAAAATATTAATGCATCGTGTTTTTTATTTTCTTACTTGCGTTTTTTTTTCTTTTGTGGGTTTAACTCTAAGTATAGTTAGTGATTGCTTGGCAGGTTATTTGACTGGTAAGCAGTTTGCCTCGTGGAAATTCCCTATAATTGTGACCATTTATAGATAGGCTGTAGCGGCCATTACGGTGACCTATTGAGTTTGCTGGGGAATTTAAAATTTCTGCAAACACTTTATCTCGATCATATAGTGCGGAATTTAAAATTTCGCTAACAGCCTGTTTGCAGTGGGACGTCGCTACTATCGCTATTGAGTTTGGTTGGGAGTTTAAAATTTCAGCAAATGCTTTATCTCGCTTATCGAGGTGTTAATGCGGAATTTAAAATTTCTCAAACAGCCTGCTTACAATACTGCTAATATTTGTAGCTGCCCTTGCAATGAGCTATTGGGCTTGCTAATGCTGACTTTAGACGACATGTTTTTCACATATGGCTTGTTAGGTGTGTGAGACACATGTATCTTCGCATGTTTGTCAAAATTGTCAATTTACAGACGGTTTATAATATTTGCTTTCACACGTACATGTGCAATTACATCTGACATAGCCTCTGAGTGTTCACAACAGCTGAGTTTTTGCACAATTTTCGTAAATATATAAAGAGCTCTTTGCTTTTTAATGTTTTTTCAGCCAAACAATACTTTTGATAATTTAATACAGCTGATGTCGGATGCCTTGTCAGATGAAAATAGAACACGCTCTAATTGAAAATTTTTCATCTGACTTTGCTTCAGTAAATGTCATCTGACAATGTTTCATATGTTTCACACGGCATGTATCACTTTTGCAGTGGGAAATTTGACAAGTCAGATGTAAAATACATGTCGTCTAAAGTCAGCATAAGGAATCTAAAATATCCGCAACGCAATATCTCACTCGTTGGCTGTTTCTAGTGATGACCAGGGATTCAATCCCCCCCCCCCCCCCCCCCATGCAACATTGTACAACATTACCAATCATCCTGGTCCCTTAAACTTAGAATTAAGTGTAGTGTTACGTGGAAATAAATAAAGAACATTATTATAAAGTTATATATCGTGCTTATTAACTAAAAACTAATAAACAAAATTCATTATTATAACGACGATGGACTACGGTGAGCTATCCCAGCAACCAGCGTAAAGGTGTCGCTACATTGGCAACACTTTTACAAATGAATAACACAATAACAATTTCTATTCGATATGAATCTGTTTATTTTTCTCACAACCTTTATACAATTAGTCAAAATTTGGTCGACAATAAAAGTATTATTAAATAAAACTATTATGCCTGTGTATTATGATTCTCATTCCTTGTTTAAGAGTCTAACTAAAAGCATACGAGTTTTGAAACCTTTTCTAATATGGTTCATCGTTTTAGCATTTGATATATCCTCCATTAGAGGACAACAATTGTTTTTTTTGTTATGCTTATCTCTGAGACGCATTTGACGGCTAGAAGGATTTTTAAAATCAACGGATATACTCTCTACGACACAAAGGACCCCCAAGGTAGAGCTTGTGGTGGCTCGAGTATACTAATAAAATCGCGATTAAAACACTACTTAATGAGTGATCATTGTGAAGACTATCTTCAAGCAGCTAACATCTGCAATGAAGCTTTTCATCAATTTACTCTCCTCCCAGGTACTCTATTACAGAAAATCTGCTTTGGTAAAGGGTGTGCCCAGCGAAATGATTCAAATTGAAGCATCTTTAGATTTGTCTTCAGATCACTCACCAACTATTGCCACTATATATTCACATACAACTTCTTCACTCACTTGTGATTTAACGATGACAACCACACGTATAAATTGGTTGAAATACAAAAAATATTTGAGTGATCATTGCCCAGAAAATATTCCATTAAAAACGCCTGCTGACATAGATGACTCTATTAGATTGTTTTAAGCAAACCTTAAGCAAGCTGCTCTAAATGCTACTACCACAAATCTTCAGGTGAGATATAATAAAATTTTTTCAGCAGATGTGGAACGACTTTTATCCGAAAAAAGAAGAATTCGTAGAGAATGGCAACGCTACAAATCTCTTCAGCTAAAATCTAGGCTGAAGGAATGTACTAAACAGCTGAACACTCTACTAGAATATCAAAAAACCGCTTCTCTTCAAAAATTTCTGAAAGGGCTCGACGCAACACCTCAAACGAACTATTCGCTATGGAGAACAGCCCAAGGCCTCAAAAGACCAGTGATATATAAGCCTCCATTGCGAGCTTCGAATAGAGACTGGGCAAGAACTGACGCTGAAAAAGGTACTCTGTTTGTAGAACACTTGCAGAAAGTATTTACTCCAAATACGTCTGATACTATAGTTGAGCTGCCACCAGTCCTCGCTATACCAGATGTTACTTTGAGGTTCAATATTCGTGAGATTGAACACTGTATTGCGGGCTAAAACTTAAAAAAAGCTCCAGGCGCTGATAAAATAAGCAATAAAATGCTTTTAGAGCTACATAATACTGCAAAACGGATAATTCTATTTATTTTTAACAGTATTTTGCGCCTCAAATGCTATCCCGAAGAATGGAAGGTTCCGCTGATTACCATGATACCTAAACCAGGCAAAAATCATACCAAGATGGAGTCCTATAGGTCTATAAGCATATTGTCTAACATGTCAAAACTATTTGAAAAGCTACGTATGAGTAAACTAACACCCATACTAAATCGTAGTGGATGCATTCCAGACCACCAATTCGGTTTTAGGAGACAACATAGCACGATTGAACAAACACATAGACTCGTGAACGTGGTTAGAAAAACTTTCGAAGGAAATAAATATTGTTCTGCGCTCTTCATCGATGTTTCTCAGGCATTTGATAAAGTATAGCATGATGGTTTAATACATAAACTAAAGCCAAACCTACCCGAAAACATCCTTAAACTTTTAAAAAGCTACTTAACTGAGCAAAAATTTGTTGTCAAAGAAGGTAATTTTCTAAGCCCTCCGCAACCCATTGAAGTTGGAGCTCCTCAAGGCAGCATCGTCGGTCTTGTATTATATCATATATATGCCTCTGACTTGCCGGTAAGCAGTAACATACACATATCAACATTCGCTGATGATACAGCTTTTCCAAGTGTTCACAAAAGCCATCAAGAAGCCACGCGAAAACTGCTAGATTATATACCCCAGTTGGAACAATGTCTTAAACAATGGCGGATTAAAATTAACGAACAAAAATGTCTACACACTACTTTTACATTGTGCAAAAAAACCTGCCCACCTATACAAATAAATAGCCAAACTATACCTCAACACACTGAAGTAAAATATCTCGGTGTTCATCTTGATCGTTGTCTAACATGGAAGTCTGACATAAATGCAAAGGTGACCCCAATGAAATTAAATAAAATCAAATAAATTGGCTTATTGGAAGGAACTCTACTGTAAGCCTATATTGTAAACTTCTTCTCAGCAACTATATTCTAAAATCAATATGGTCTTACGGAATTCAGTAATGGGGCACTGCCTCGGCATCAAATGTAGAAAAAATTCAAAGGCAACAAAATAAAATACTCCGTACGATTACAGCAGCCCCATGGTATCTGAGAAACAAGCGAATTCATAAGGACTTAGATGTGCCGCTGAATAAGACATTGTTTTCTAAAGACGTGACAAGCTACATAAAAAAACTTGAGTTGCACCCAAATACCCTAGCCCGAAACATCATTAACTTTAGAGGCCACACTCGGCTGAGAAGGAGGGACACTCCTGCTCTCAGCCGAACACGAGTAACGTAAACAACCAAACAACCAACCGCTGAAACAAATATTTTTGAATGGCACTGGCTGGACTTAAAAATTAAAATTTTAGAGTTAAGATTTGATTACTCATTGTTAGTTCAATTTTATAAGCATTTAATTTAAAAAGCTCTGCAAAATTTAAAATTTGGTCAAACGATTTACGAGCCCACCTCTGCTATTTAGTGAGCCATCTAATTGTTATAAACAATAATTTGTTGATAGGCCTAATGGTTGATATTATATGGTTTTTTTTATATTTTTCTGTAAATAAGAGTCAGTTATTTAGACAATAGATTTCGACATAAAAATTTAATAAAAATGTGGCATTGAACTATGCACAAATATCAAATATCTATGCATTATTAAACCATTGAACAATGCAGAGATATCAAATATTTGACATTATTAAATCCATAATTTTTTTAAATAAAATTTATATAAAAAAGTTATATCTTTTAACCCTTTAATGCACAGCAAACAACCATCAATTAAGCAAAATCAATTAGCTTATATTTGCATATCAATCAATTTCATCAGCACTATAACCATTATTATTATCCCTGTTTTAGCAAATTAAATACAACCAGTACACTTAAGCCCTCACCCCAACTACAGCAATGGTAAGAGAACTCCAACAAAAAATATAAAAAGCTGTTTCCTGAAATTCAGTCAGACTGTCAATCATTAATTTCTTCAATCTTAATGACACGCAATTTACTGATTGAAAAGATAAATTTATATATGTTGCTTTTGTTTGAAAATGGGAACGGAAGAAATGTTAAAAACATGATATTATATATATAGCCACATAACTTTCAACTGTTAATGACACAATTGAAATTAAATTAATGAAAATAATAATGTAGGAAATATGTATGATAATAGTATCATATTGCCCCAGATTAAAAACTTTTGACATGAAAAGAGAATATTGGCAACAAAATTTATTAAGAGGAATAAAAAGATTGATGTACGAACTGAAAGCAACGAAGGTAAAAGTTCTTATTTAAGAAAAATAAAACCATGCTGATTTTTAATATTTCAAAGACTTTATGAATCGATTCTACCGTATTGGCCCGAATCGTAAATATGTTTAAACAGCTCAAGAAGAAGTTGGATATTTTCGACATCTATTAGTTTCTGGAATACTAACTCTTTGGTACTAAGTCTTGTACTATTTTACACAGGAGATTGGACCTTTTTACGCGTTACCATCCATATAGCAGCAAATGATATCTGAATTGGCACTCGAATTTAGAGCCACATGTTGACTTGGTGTCAAAAAATCTAGTACGTGCTGGAAGAGGTGTCATGGGGTACCATCATCTGATTAGGTTTTGGTGTTTGAGATAGCCAATATTTTCCCAATTTAGATGGCGAAATTAAAGGGGTCTAAGGTCTGATAGTTTACATTTTCTCATTACTGGTAACAGTTAACCATTGTGGAGAATATCATCGAAATCAGATCTAAACTTCCGACAATGTCATATTTTTATATAATTTATTATATATTTGTTAATATCACAGTTAATTAAAAAATATTAACATGTATTTCTTTTTTCAATTTTATTTTCAGGTACAAGATGCACAGAACATTATACATATTATAATTCAATTAAGGTATTTAGTTAAAAGTATGATATTTACTGCTTTTCAGTAGAAAAAAATTATATAATTAAGCCGAAGGCGTTACTAGCCAAGATATAACACAACCGGAAATCATTTAGTATATACTCTTAATTAATTTCGTTTATTTTATTTTGAGTATAAAAACGTATTTTTTTAGCGATGTATAGCTTTCTGCGTTTTATGAAAAAAAAAAATAAAAAATCAGTTAACTATTTTCAACGTTAGCCATTGATATACAATTTGATCAAAAAATAATTGATTTAATTATATATATTTATGCTTGATAAAATACACACGTGTACATTATGTTGGACATATTTTTTGAAAAGTGTTCCGATTCTAAATCTCACCCACTATATATATTTGAATAGTCTAGAAACTATTGTACACAACTTTATTTAAACCGCTTGAGAAATGTTTAGAGGTAGCTCAAGGCGACTAAAGTCTTAAAAAGTATAAATTTTTTCACCAGGTTTTCATTTTGCTCAACCATATGTAACTAATTGTATCACAAATTTTTAAAAATTAAAAAAAAAATATTTTTACTCGAAGTTTTTTTTATTTGTTTATTTATTTATTTATTTATTTATTATTAAATTTCATAAACAACAATATCAAATTTTATAAGTTAAAGTACAAAATTTTTTGTGTTACAATATATGCAATGAATAATATAAAAAGCTATTAAACTAATTTATAATAAAAATGTCTACATGTACTTAGAAACGTAGGCTTATAAATTAAAATATTAATCCAAACAAATTAAAAAAACATTGAACAATAATTAATAAAGCAAAAATTTAAACAAGAATTTCCTAAATTGATTTGCGTTATTTATTATTTGTTGGTCATGAGAAATAGTGTTCCAGATACACGTGGCGTTTATTAAGAATTGCCATTCTGACACAAGATATCGACGAGGAGATAGTGTGAGTTTTTTACCTCGTCTTGATTGAGCAAACTGCTATAAACTGAAAGGGTAGTTTGGTTTGGTTGTATGGATGATTTTGTGGATAAAATAAACACTCTTATGTTGAGGAGATATTCGAATGAGACTTCATAAGGCTCTTTGGTAAAGGAAGATACTCTGTCTCGTTGTTTTGGTTCAAAGACATATATTGTAACATTCTTAACCGTTCGTCTGACGCATGAGTCTGGCCAGACCTTTTACAGTTTGAAATGTTATTTTAACATATTTAGCACTTAGTTAGAAACTTGAAATTTCAAGTACCCTCCTAAAATTAAGTTGGCTATAAACATTTAAAAAAGAAATCCTGGAAAGGATATAGAAGGAAACTTATTAAAATATTTTACTGCACACATCACATTTGTAACACATGTGGTCTGGCCATACCCATATATATTTTGTATTGAAGTTGATGCATTTTTAAAAATTTTCTTGCTATTTTTAATTATTTTTTGTGATTCGAAAACAAAATATCCACTGCAAGGAAAATTATACACAGTTCGACAAGAAGGACAAGAACGTGAAGTAAATCAAGGCGAAAATGTTATGTTGCAACTTTCGAAGTCGTACTGTAATAGTGCCCGCACAATCATTGCAGATAATTTTTTCACTATATTACAGCAAAGTTTCTTTACAAAGTTTTAATTCAGCCGGTAGAAAGACAGAGAGAGGAATACTTCATCTCCCTGTCTTTCTACTGTCTTACTTAAAACTGTGCAAAGTAAACTTCTAGTACGAAAGCGGTGTTAGAAGTTGTAAAGTCAACGCTACGATGCAAGTCTTATTGATCAGCTTCTTATTCAGCTGGGAGAGCGACAGAAAAATGTATTCATTTCTCTGTCACTCTCCCACCTGAATAAGAAACTGATCAATAAGACTTGCATCGTCTGAACGTTGACAAAGCGTTTTAGTCAATGTTTAGACGATGTAAGTCTTATTGATCAGCTTGCTATTCAGCTGTGAGAAAGACCAAGAAATTTATATTCATTTCTGTTTGTATTTCTCACAGCTGAATAAGAAGCTGATCAATAAGACTTGCATCGTCTGAACGTTGACTTACTCCCGGTTCACACACTTCAACTTTTGTTGCGCAGCTTTTATTTCAGCCGCGAGAAAGACAGAAAAAAACTGTATTGCTTTCTCTGTCTTTCTCGCGGCTGAATTAAAAGCTGCGTAACAAAAGTTGAAGTGTGTGAACCGGGAGTTACCAAACTTGCGTTGGAATTCGTTGGTACAATTGGATCCAACAAAACCTGTATTCCTAAGGAATTAAAGAAGCAATCTTCCCGACCTATTTTCTCATCGCTGTTTGGATTTCATGAAAATTTCATTTCAATTTGCAGCTATGTACCAAAAAAAAAAAATAATAATAATAATAAATGTGTCAATTTAATTTCAACAGTTCAATACTCAAAATACTGTGAAGGCGAAGCGATGAAACCTGAAACAATTCTATTTAATAATGCTTATAAATGCGTAATCAACTGCATGGGTCAAATGGTTTCGCATTTTACAAAAAAAACGATCCACAAAAAGATGATTTCTTTTGCAGTATGTTGGATATTATGGCACTTACTGCCTATTGTATTTGCAAAGAAGTTGATGTCTTGAAAAGAAACGATGCTTGCCGAGATTTTCTATGTAAATTGTCAAACAAATTGGTTCTCTCCAATATTGACAATCAATTGAATAACATTCATATACTCATACAATTTAGTACTCCCTCAGATATGGAATCGTTTTTAGTTATAAACAATTTTTGATTTTTAGTTACATAATTAATCAAATTTTCACTTGGCTATTTCAGATTACACCAGCAGTAGCGGTGCTAACACTGGGAAAGAAAAAATATTGCAATCATTATTGCGCACAAGGATATGAAAAATTTTATCGAAAAACAAAATTTTTTGTTCAAAGTGTACCACACCAGTATGTCAGCAACATTTTAAAATAGATTATACATCTTTCAGTTATTTACAAAGTCCATAAAGCCAATAAATACTCTGATTTTATTAGTCCTCTTTTTTATTATAAATAAAATAGTATTGCATTTGATATAAATTAATTTTTTATGAAATAAAGCGAGGTATTTTTTTAGTTTTTATAACTGCTTTGGTAGCTCAAAACATGTTAATGTGTATACAATAAATAAAAAGAATATACATATATGTATATTTATTCATATCATTCACATCATTCACATCATTCACATTTAATTAAATAAACGTTTTTTTTCGAATTAATTATATTGAAAAACTGAGTGGGTCCGGCTAGACTCATGCGTTACGAATGTGAAAATCAAAACATGTGTAAGACGAAGGGTTAAATGACACAGCCATAGAGTATTCTAGGGACGAGATTAACTTTGGAAAGTAGCTTTATAGTTTTTTAGTGGGGTGTAATGTTGTGGTACCCAGAGAGTTCTTAGTTTTATATAACACTGTATAACAAGGGTATCAATATGACTAGACAAAGCTTAATTGTTATTGAAAATTACATCCAAGCTTTTTTTACCTCTGAACAGCCTCAATGTTTTGATTGATTTTTTGATTAAATTTATTTTTATTCCAGAGTCAAAAACGGAAATTAAGTTCTTCCTATGTATGACTAAGCATTTTGATTTTGTTGGACTTAGACCAATAATACATCTTATTTAGATCCTGGTTTAGTTTATCAATATTCTGCACCAGAGCATGAACAGAGCTACTCAAACACAGCTAAATCTCATCAGCATACATATGAATTTTGCATTATGATAATACCTTATTCAAGTCGTTTACATAAATTGTAAAAAGTAGTGGGCCTAAGACTTACCCCTGTAGTACGCCTTTTGACAGTACTCTGGGCATTGAAACCGTCTTACTAGTGTAAACTGACTGTGTGCGATTAGCAAGATACGATACAATCAGCCGTATTGCGGTAGAAGAGAATTTAAAAAAATTTTCCAATTTCGTATACTAACAACGTAATATTGCCATCATCGATCTCTTTTCGTATGTTCTCAGTAACATGAACCAAATGAGTAATTCAGCTTTCGTTAGGACGAAACCCGAACTGCAAGTCAAACAGTAATTTATTCTGTAATATAGTGGATCATTTGTATGTGTAATAGCTTTTAAAATTCTTTAGAAATAAAACTTGAAATTGCTATCGGTTGAATCTCCGCGTTAGATTTTGGAGTTGGCAGTACTTCCGCATACTTCCACTTGGTGGGAAAGCAATTAGTTATTATAATATAAATAGACAGGTGCGTTAGATGTAGAAAAATTAGTGGTAGAATGATTCTGATAAATTTGGTATGTTTTTTTTGCGGTCATATTTATTGTTGCATCTTCAATAAAATTAAATAAAATTTAACAGCAAATACCAGGCAAAAATATTTGATTCTGCAGTTGTTTCTTAGGTTCTCTTACGTCTCTCGTGCTTGGCCTTTGAATTTTTACATTTGATGCCGAAATAGTGCTCCATAACTGGATACCGTCGGATCAACTTTGTTTTAGAGTATAGTTGTGTAGAAGAAGTTTAAAATCCAGGCTAAGTGTAGAGTTCCTTCCAATGAGTTTTTTTCTGTTTGGGGTTTTGCGTTGAGACCATTCAGAAATTTTTGAAGCGAAGCGGTTATTTAATATTCTGATAGCGTTTTAAGCTGTTTAGTACATTCATTCAGCCTAGATCTTAGCTGAGGGGATCTATAGCGTTGCCGTTCTCAACGAACTCTTCTTTTTAGAGATAAAAACCGTTGTACATCTGATAAATATATTTTATTTCATCTGACCTGAAGATTTGTAGTAGTAGTATTTAGAGCAGCTTGCTTAAAGTTTGCCTCAAACATTATAATAGAGTCATTTATTTCAGCAGGCGTTCTTAGTGTAGTAGTAGTAAATTGATTAAACTACCAGGTTTTGATGAACGGCTTCAATGCAGATGTTAGTATTGAAGATAGTATTCACAATGATAATCCATTAAATAGTGTTTTAATCGCGATTTTATTAGTATAGCCGAGTATATCTGTTGATTTTAAAAAAAGATTCTTGCCGTCAAATGCGTCTCAGAGATAAGTATACGTTTAGGATGTAAGTTGACGAAACTTGTGGTATTATATTTCACTAGCGAGAAGAAATATGCCACATCTGATTGGCTTACATACGAAAACTGGAATGCAAGAACTGTGGCTGGATATTTCAATAAATGCTGTTAAGTTATTTGTTATAACCATAGGCAAATCGGTGAAGATGTTGTTGAGTTCGGCCGCATCAACTAAAGTGCTACCAGTTTTACCATCATTGACAATGCCTATATTTCTTACTGCTTTCCAGTTAATTCTAGAACCAATGGCGGTAGTAAATCATGCAGAATAGTAATTATATATGTCCATCCTTATCTTGGCGTTAACGTGCTTTCTGTCAGAGCGAAAATCATTCTTATGCTCTTTTGTTCTAACGAGTTTCCAGTGCGAATATCTTTCAAAAATGCTCAAAATCTAAAAATCAAATCAACAGTAATATAGTTATGACATAAAATACTAGCCAGTTAAAGGTACTTTATGGTTATATTAGCAGTTTCATAACTGGGTGTCTTTTCCATTTTCAATGCAACATATTTTATGTTTCTTTATTAGATCATCCCACAATTTTGGAACATTCTGCACAATTGTGTTTTTTGTGGAGTAAAAATAAAAATTTTCGCCATGGTCTAAATTTTTATCCTCTCCGACTTTAAAGCAATTCGAATACTTAGAATACAGAATACTCAGAATACTTCAGAATACTTTGTAAAAGAACTTCCGGTCTAAACATATGCCACATTAATGCTCAGAGCCTAAATAAAAAAAGTGATGAATTTCGAATTATCTTCGAGGAATCTGGTATGGACATAATTTGTGTTTCTGAAACATGGTTTCGTATCGACATTCATGATAAGACCTACAAACTGAGAGGATATCGTCTATTTCGAAGCGATAGGATTTCAAATGCTGGGGGAGTAGCTATATATGTAAAATCATCAATATCATGCAATATTAAATGCCTAACTACAGATGATGAAGAAGTAAATAATGGAGAATTTGATCTTAATGGTGACGAAATCTTTGATGGAGAAATAAATGCGGAAATATATTGTAGTAACAGCGATGACCCTATATCAAATGCTCAAAAATTGGAATATTTGTTCCTTGAAATATTTAACAACCATCAAAAACTTCTGTTGGGTACAATATGCAGGCCAAATAAAAGAATAAATTCCAGCCTTTGGTGGATAAGTTATCTACACTCATTCTTGGCTACACGGATGTTATTTTAACTGGCGATTTCAATGCCAATATTCTTGTTGACAGACGTTTGATGGAATAATCTATTGCCAACACATTTTACTCTACTTGATCTATTTTTTGTAGATAATCTTTCCAGAATGCTCTTATATGACCAACTTTCTGCTTCTGTTTTCTCAAAACATGATCTCATTTTTATTTCCTATGATTTCATAACAACAGCGCAAAGTCAAACAATAATATTTAGAGACTTTAAGAACATAGACATGCAATCGTTGCTGCGTGAACTTATTACAATGCCATGGAACCACACGTTCATACTGCCCACAGTAGATGAACAGGTAGATTTGTTGCACCACAATATACAATACTTATATGCAAAATATGTCTCCATTAAAACGAGGAGCATAAAAAATGATAAGCCGTGCTTTTCAAACGAAATTAAAGACTTAATCAACGAAGGAAATAATGCATATGCAAGATGAAAGAGATTTAAAACTCCTGATCTACATAACGTTTACAAGATCTGTAGAAGTAAAGTAAACTTAAAAATTAGAATTGCTAAATCAGGATTTTACGAAGCCAAGTTTCAATCTGCTCTTTCTTCGAAAAAGAAATGGAGGGAAATTCGCTTCATGGGTATCACTAAAAACTGTGTAGAAACCGAAGACAATATAGATGTGAACCAATTAAACTCAGAATTTGCCAACATACAAATGCCACAAGCAAATCTGAGCTTTTATGATTCTGTATATGGCTTTGGTAGTGCAAACAATACTAATCAACAACAGCCATCATGCCTTCAATTTGTGCATGTTACCCGTGAAGAGGTTCTTAAAGCTATGATAAGTATCAAATCAGATTCAGTGGGTGATGACGGAGTCCACCCGAAATTCGTTAAACTAATAATAAGTTATATACTGCCACAGATAACACACTTGGTTAACACAATAATAACCACATCTACTTTTCCATCAATGTGGAAAAGAGCCAAAATTATTCCAGTCCCTAAGCCTTATAAGAGCTATCGGCCAATCGCAATACTGCCATATTTGTCAAAAGTTGTTGAACGACTGATCCATACACAGATGGCTGAATATTTGTATAGCAATGCCTTGCTATCTGAACGGCAATCTGGTTTGAGACCCAAACACAGTTGCATCTCAACACTTATTGATGTCTCCGAGGAATTACGGTCGAAAATGGATAGTAACTGCATATCATTTTTGGTCTTACTCGATCATTCTAAAGCGTTCGATACTGTTGAACATACTATACTTTGCCAAAAGCTTAAGTACATGTGCCATTTTTCTAATACTGCTATAAAGTTACTTTCGTCGTACATACGTGATAGTAGTCAATTGGTATATTCTTGCTCCAATAAGTCAAATTGCTGCTCAATGACGAGAGGTGTTCCGCAAGGCTCAATACTTGGTCCATTATTATATGTAATATATTCTAACGATTTGCCGTCCAGGCTTAACTATTGTGGTGAGCAGATGTACGCGGATTATGTACAGCTCTTCATTAGCTGCCTGCCATCTGATATCAGTGACTGCGTTAGTAAATTAAACCGTGATCTTGATAATGTGTTTAGATGGGCTTCAACGAATGTACTTTGTTTAAATGCGAATGAATCGAAAGCAATAATGATAAGTAGGCCTACCGCCAATACGTATTGGTGACTGCTCCATTGAAGTCGTAGAAAATGCCAAAAATCTTGGAGTTATCTTCAAAATGTATGGATGTGAGTTTTTTCTAGTTGTGACTCAATAAGCAAAAACAAACTGAAAGTTGCCTACAACAATATTGCTAGATATATATATATATATATATATGGACGTACGAGGAATAGTAGAATATCTCAGTTTTCGTATCACATTTTTAATACATCATTTAAAAACTTGTTATTTTTAATACATCATTTAAAAACGTTATTGGTTTTACATAAAATTATATACACTAAGCAACCAGCTTATCTATACAATAGGATACAGTTTTCAAGATCAAACAGAGGCTTTAGGATTAACTCCATTCAATACTTCAAACTTATATCTGAGCGAAATTTCTATGTAAATGCCATTCGTCTCTGGAACGAACTTCCTCCTAATATACAAACATTAATCAATGCAAAGCACTTCAGTTGCGCAATATTCACCTACTTGGGTTAAAAATAGCAAATTTTACAACCAACTTTTTTTTATGACTTATGTATGCAGTTAACTTATTATCTTTTAATATAAGAAAAACTTTGTTAAAAAATAATGTAAATGCCTTAATCTCCGCAGTACTATTAAATAAGATTAAATCTTGTTGTACTGTATTTTATCAATGAGTAAATAAATTAAATAAATATATATTATACTGTTAAGGGCGCGAAAAATTATGCTGATAGCTCTTATGGTTTGTATTTTATAGACATCTAAGCTTGGGTATCTCGGGCATTTTTGAGAAAAGTTGGTCATATTGAAGATTAAATAACTTAAAAACGCGTCATCGGATATAAATAAACTTGATATCATTAACGAACACTGATTAAAAGGGACATAGGTCCTTGCTACAAGTGCATCTAAAATCCCAAAGAATTCTTTATCCTTACATATGCTGAAAAATTGTATTCAAAATTTTTTACGGAATATAGCCAACTGACATTTCTTCATTGTGTATAATGTTCAAGATATGATGAAAAAAGATTTAAAAGTTACAGTTGCTTAGTGCTGTGTTTTTCTTTCGACGGGGTTTGTTTGAATTTGGAACGATTTTCTGTCATCCCACGTCAAATTTGGTTGATAAATAGACCGGTTTCGGCTATGTGCCATCTTCAGTGTTCTATTGAAATTGATTTAGTATTCAATAGAACACTGAGATGGCACATAGCCGAAACCGGTCTGTTTACCAACCAAATTTGACGTGGATTGACGGAAAATCTTTCCAAATTACACTTGTTTCTTTATGATAATAATTTCTAGAAAATTGTGTAAGCAATAACAATAAAAACAGACGTTAATGGTGATTTGAATTTTTACACAATGGCGATAGATTAGTTTGCTATGTGCTGGAAAAAAAAAATCAAGAGGAAATAAATACCACTTAACAAGAGATTTAATGTCATTGTCTTGGATTTGCAAAAATTGTGCCTGAACCTTTCAAATGATATATAAAATACTAAAATCTGCTATTTTCGATATTACTTTTTACAAAAAAAATCCTAATGTATTCAAATGGTTGTTTTTATTATTACTTCTTCCACAATTTTCATAGAAATTATCGAGTTATCACATAGAAACAAATGTATCTTTTCAGTTTGTTTTCATCCCATCTTGAAAATTGTACACAATAAATTTATGTCAGTTGGCTACATTCTGTAAAAAGCAAAGAAAATTAAAATACCATTAGTCAGGATATTAAAGGATAAAGGATATTTTGGTATTTTAAAGGCACTTGTAGCAGGAATGTAGGTCAGTTGTAATCATTATTCGTTAAGAGGAGACTGTCATCTTTCGAATGACATCAAATTGATATACAATGGCGCGTTTAAAAGTTATTTATTCTATCTTTAATATGACGAACTTTTCTCAAAAATGGCCGAGATGTCCCACTTTAGAGGCCTATAAAATAAAAACCGTAAGAGATATCGAAATAATTTTTCGCCATGTTGCGTGCAGATAGCAGTAGAATATATGTGTACTGATATTCATTAAAATCGGATAGGTGAAAATCCTAATCCTAAAGTAAAAACGAAAATTTTTGCCACGGTCTGGATTTTTATCCTCTTTGATTTTAATGAAATTCGACATATTGGCATTTCCATGAATATGACAACCACGACTGAAAAAATTAAAACCCTTAAAACTTTGTTTAAGATATTGTAAAGATGAAAAAAATAATCAAATTTGACTGTACAGAGGTATTTATACTAGGGATGTAACGAATACCGATACCGATACCGATATATCGGCGATATTTCAGATTTTCCGATACATCGGTATCGGCGATATTTTTTCTGTCGATACGACGATACTTTTAAAAAAAGTTTCAGGGTTTTTTTCTGACAAATTATTTATTTTTTGTCAATTTTACCATTAACTAAATTCATTTCGTTATTTTTTAAATCTTATTAATATCAGTTTTAAAAATTAATAATATTTATTTTGTAAAAAAATGAATTATTTTTTGTTAATTTTACCATGAATTCAAATTCAATTCGTTGTTTGTTAAATCTTATTCCAGCAAAAAAAAGACACTCCACAGAAGTCATGAAAATGTAGAATTCGCGATCCGGAAGTATTGCGAATTTGGATAATTTCTAATTAGTTTTACATTACCTTGTCATTGCAAGAAGTTCTGTTTTTCGATTAGCAATCACCGAATTGGAAGCGATGCTAGAACAAATTTCTTTTTCCGTGTTCTATGATGATTTTTCCTCAAAGAAAAAGGATACAAAATTACTCATTTTCACAATTTTTTTTAATGCGAATTTAAGTTCAAAACTTTATTTTCATGTAAATTTAAGTGAATAAATATAAACTTTTAGAAGACTTTTAATAATTAAGCTATTAAGTTATTTAGAAGAATATTAGTTGAGAAATGTCCTTTAAAAATCGATTTTTTTAAAAAGCATGGCGATTATTTTTTATAATTATAAAGGAACTAAAAATTTTTTCTTGCTTTTCTACTAATTATATGCATATTTTTAATACAGATTTTTTGGAAGCAAAGAAAATATAGCTCCTCAAAAATTACTTCCAATTTTTTATACTGGGCTAATATCAATTTTAAATATTAATAATCTCTTACACTGTAATTTTGTATAAGAAAAAAAAATTGCACTTTTTTGTTAATCTAAACTTGAACTCAATTTCAATATTCGTATCGGTATCGGAATCGGTATCGGCGATATTTATTTTTAAATATCGGTATCGGTATCGGATCGGCAAAACGGCGTATCGTTACATCCCTAATTTATACCTTATAATAATTTTTAAATATAAAAATAACGGCTTAAACTGAATATTTTTTTGAATAACTTTAAGACATTACAATTAACTAATTTGGCTTTTCTAGCGACTAAATTCAGTTAATTTTAATATTGCAATTATACATTAAAACTAATTTTCCATCATAAAGGAACAAGCTTCGCGAGGAAAGATAACAGATAGAGTGAAATTAGCTGTATATTTTTTATTTTCTTTGGATGCTATTCGAATGTCACGTACGCAGTGCAACAACAATACTTGTCTACGTCATTTGAATTTGACCTTTCGCAAACGTTTCAAAATTAAAGTTCAAAGCATGATATTTGTCACAAACAAATATTAATCGATAATTTTTTTTCAACTTTGTGTAATAAACATTATATAACCATTTAAAGTTTGCCACGTACGCTATTGTAGTACTACAAATGCAACTGAAAAATGGCAAAATTTCCATCAAATTTCAAAAACAAAACAACTTCGTCCGTTTTCATATCATGATAGTCAGCATATATATGATTCTTGAATATTTAATGATTCTTACGTAATTATTAAGCACAACAATTTCAAATTAATAGCAGGACTCTGACTTTCATACAAATGCATGTTTTTTGTTTTGATAGATAAAGAGGTATTGACTAATTATCTATGCGAATCATAAAATTTTAAGTAGTTTGGCATCAATTTGAAGTTGCATATTTTTGTGGTAAGAGCATATTTTGGCAATAAATGCATACTTTTCGAGTTATAACATTTTTTAATCCATATTTAAAATATTGATAAGCCGATTATGGATGGCAACCGAGCCTTAGTTGGATTGCGAGTTGGTAAAAATTATACTACTGATGGCAACTGTCAACTGAGAACTGTCAATTTCAGTTGCTATTTAGTGCCTTTCTGGCAGCCATTAACTTTTAGTTGCCGACTGGCAACGCAACCAGAATTTGGTTGCATTACATAACAGACCCAATTATGTGTGCTTTATGTTTTTCTCTAATAATGATACAAAATTAAAAACAAATGTTTTCATATTATTTTAGTTTTAGTACTTTGTTCATAGCTAAATGCATGTTTTCCCGCATATTTTTAATTTTTATCTGCATTTGTTAAGCGCTGAAAATAAATTTTTACTTGCATGAAGGTCCCATCCCTGTTAATTAGTATGTAGTGCTCTGTAGTAGGCTAAGGTGACGCCGTAAACACAGCGCCCAAGTATATAGTATGCAGTATGAAATGAATTTAAATCTTTATTGCTTTTATTGCTGTTATCACCAAATGCATATTTTTATTTATTTTTAAGTTTTTGTTTAGATATATTTACAAAACATATATTTCATTACTTAAGAATAATATAAGAGAAAAATCTGTCACGAACGCTATGTCACGTACGCTATTAAATTTTGTTCATTATAAAATCATCCAGAAGTTTGTGTTTCTTTCAAATTTACGGATAATAAATGAAAAATAGTTGGCCTCGTTTAACATATTTAAAAAAAAAGAAAAAACTTCCCAAATCGCAGATTTTCGCATTCAGTTACTTCAAGTTACAAAAATTACTTTATAGGCGTACAAATCTCACGTACGCTGACACGGAAAGGCCCATATATATTATACTGCTGTGTGCGTGTATTATGACGCAAAACTTTTCGATACCTTTCATGGTTTCTATTTTATAGGCTTTTAAACTTTGGCAACTCGGTCATTTTTGAGGGAAGTTCGTCATATTGAAGATTAAATAACTTTAAAACGCGTAATCGGATGTAAATAAGTTTGCTATCATTCGAAACGTTTCAGTCTGCTCTTTAAGAGCACTGATGCAAAAGGACATATCTCCACTATATAAGTGCCTCTAAAATACAAAGTTTCCTTTGTCCTTAAATATGCTTAAATATGTTAATTTACTGTCATATCTTTATTGTGACAAGTGGTGATAAGAAAAATACACGTGAGCGGCTTCCAAAACTAGCGCTAATCTCTTCTTCTATGTAGGTTCAAAATTTAAGTTGATGTTAATTTTTCCCTTGTTGCTCAAAATATTAATCATGCCCAATTCTTTCTGAATCAAACCTTACGAACCGTAGCCTTAATAATCATTTTGGATTCACAAATAAAATGCGTTCAAAATAATCATATTAATAAGCATACCTGCTTTTATTTATAAAACCAAATTTTTGTGCTTTTTTCGATTTTTCCCATATATTTATAGACTGCATAACTAAGGAATATATAAAAATGTTAATTTCCATATAACATTAATTTTCGACTTTGTGTTTGGTACTGCTGTATGGAAATTAAAATTTTTATCAATTCAGTGCTCTCACTAAATGCGGAATAAAATCAATTTTGTTCAACAGTTTCAATTAAAAAAGCCTTAATCCCCCTGGAATATATTTAGCTACATGCTACTAGATAAAAAACTTGCTCGTTTTTCTATTTTAATTCTTATGAAGTTTTAAAAACAAATATGTTAAAAATTGTTATAAGATTATTATGTTTTTTGGCTCAAACTTTTACGATATCTCCAAAACTACTATGCAGATTTATAAACAATGTTTGCACGCCTTAAAAATAGTTTTGTTGTCGTATTTTGAATTTCTTATTTTACTGAATATGGAAACCCCTACTAAAGTTATGCTAATATACATATGTCGTGCAAGTACCTTTATTTTTGTCATAACGCTAGATCCCGAAAACTAGAGGTAATAAAATATGCAGCAACGATTTGCATTCAGCATCCTAAATAAATAAGGAAACAAATTTCAGTTTTAGGGAAAGAAAAAGTTGATCGAAATTTGTAAACATATGTAATCAAAATTTTTTGTATCCTTTGCATTTCGGAAATATACCTCCATAGTGTAGTGAATAGTCGCAAGTTCGATTACTGCCAAGACCCTGGGTGTTTCTGCAGAAAAAAAGCAAAAAAAGTCTTAAGCAGCTTGTATGCTTCTTAAAAAAAGCAAAACTTCCTTTAAAATCATAGCATAATAAAAAATCATTTACAAAACCTTACCACTCTACTATGGTAAGGGGTGCCTGTTATTTTTTATTATTTTGTAATAAATTTTATAAAATAATTTCATATAAATAAGAAATAACTTTAACGTTTTAGTTCAATGAAATTATATTTGCAGTCATCTTCAAAATTTGTATTCATTTAATATTTAATATATAATTTTTAGCTTTTATTTTTCTTTCTTTTCAACAAATAAAACCTGTATTCAAAATTGTTGTATAATGAATAAATATTTTATTGGTAGAACAAAATATTCTACTGAAAGGTGATGGAGAGACGGTGTTTTTCTATTGCGTATATGTGTGTTTCCTATTTGTATCAGTATATACCCAGCAAAAACTTTTGCCATTTTTGTAATTGGTAATACTTTTTAATGGGCTACAAAGTAATGATTTGTACTTATTTATCTTATTAGCATACTGCAAACTAGAGCTACTACTTAGTAATTAATAAAATTAATACGTATTTCTCTCATTACCTGAAAGTAATTATAATTTGTTATTATGTTTTAATAAATTAAGTAGACAAACACTTTTTAAGTTAATATGTGTTGGTAAATGAAATCTAATTTTTGGAGCTTAAACTTACAAGTCCACAATAGCTGAGTGAGAAAGCACTTGTCTTTAAATATGTATCCCAGCTGCGTAAAAAAACAAAGTGGGAAAATATATAAAAAAATAGAACGTGTATACATTTTTTTTACTTATTTTTTTTATCTGACTACTTATTTTTTAGCTTCAAGCATATCAAATAATAACTAGTTAATTGCTGTGACAATGTAAGTACATTTTTTGAACTTCTCGAACAAAAAAAAATAGTTATCGACTCAAATTGTGAGTAGTTACCATTTATATGCTCATATACTTTTTTGCCTACCAGTAAGCAAAGTTTTTGCTGGGGTACTACATGTTGAAATATGTTCATGCATGTGGGGTTATTTAATGTATGTATACTATATTTTTCAATTTTTTTTATGAAAAGAAATGTATCAGGCTGTCAGTTGAGTAAATAAATCATTTTAATTAAAATATCACGTATACCACTGTTAAATGATTTTTCAATATAATATTTATTGACGAAATTTTTCTCTCGAAGTAAGTCTTAAGTTTTGGATAGGTGAATACACATATAATTTATTTTCTATTTTTTTCACCCACCAAAATAAAAAATTAATCAATTGACTTTTAAATATAATTAATATTACCAATTCAGTTCCTAGTCTATTAAATACGCCATATAGATTCAATTTAAAGTATTAATATAACTAATACATCATATCCCTGACAAGTTTCTCCCCACCTTTGTTTGAAAAACAAATTTTTGCCATTTCTCTATTTGTTGCCAGCGTGTATATGTAAATAAAATTTTTGATGAGCCGAAATGTAAATGAAGTGTTGTATTTAAGAATTCATTGGTATAATCAGATTCAGCACACATTAAAAATAATTATGCCACACTATAATAATGTTGGAAACATTAGTTCTACCTTAATAAAAAAAGTTTATCCATCAGAGAATACAGAAAAAAGTTTATATTATTCTCAATTGATAAATTTAACGAAAATTTTTATGAAATTTTTGGTCGGTATTCAACGTTGACCAATAATAAAATCAATAGGAAACGATATGGGAAGTATATTTTTAACATATTCTAAGACTTTCGATAATTACCAATTTGGCAAATTGTAAAATATGTTATCATACGTTGTAATAAATATTTAATAAAACTAGTTCAATATTATTAGTTTGTATTGTTTTTGGTGCATATTTTTGCTATGTTTTGCTTATTTTTGTGCATTCTTTTAATTTGTTTTATGCTTTTTGAAAACTTTAACGACGTAATAATTTTATCATTAACTAATATCAAGTTAAAAGGAAAACCTTTAAAAATAATATCATTCTATAGATCTCAAAAGTGCAACTATAATTGATTCTTGCTATTTTTAGAAAATTTGCTTGATTATAATGCTCGTAATACATGTATTTTTACCGGTGATGCAAATATTGATATTTTGGAAATCCATTCGTCAGAACCTCTGACCAATTTACTAGCAAATTTTGATTTTCGCATATGCGATAACCTTGTTACTAGTGCGGAAAGTGGGAAGTCCATAGACCAGCAATATAACACACTTTCTGTTCTTTGCTTCTATTGAGTGTAGTTTAACTGATCATAATTTAATATCAGCAGGACTGAATATGGAATCGCAAAATGAATTCTTTACAGATGTTGTTAAAGTACACTGCGATTACAATCGTGCAAAGAACTACATACAAAATAATCTCCCAAGGTTAACTCAAACAGGACATCCCTCTACTGATATGTCTGCATTAATATCATGTATTGACAGCGCTGTTAAGAACTCTTCCCGTATTATAAGACAAAGGAGAAAAACTCGCAATGAAATTACCCCGTGGATAAATTGGAACTTACTTAAACTTATTGCGTTGAAAAAAAATCTATTGAAGCAAAGACGAAAAAACCCCGACAATCGTGAAATAATAGATAGATTGAAGAGAACTAGCAAAGTTATCAGAAATGCATGTAGAGAGTCAATTAATAGTTCTTACAACAAACACTTAAGCAATATTCAGCATGATTCAAAAAAATGTTGGAAGTTTTTAAATGAAACATTAGGAATAACATCAGTCAAATGTGTAACATTACAGGATTGCAATGGTAATTTAATTCAGGGTGACTTAGAAAAAGCTGAAACTCTTAATAACTCCTTTTTAACTGCTGTTGATAACTTGAAAACGCAAAATGGGCATCAGCCAAAGGACTGTTTTAATTCTTTACGAACATTATCACAACACAGCTATAGATTATTCCTCAGGAATACAACATGATAGTGATATGTTCCGACCGATCGCAGTTTTGTCAGTAATAAATAATGTATTTGAGAGGATTTTGTACAATCAAATTTCAACATATATGAGTACACATAACATGTTATATGATTTTCAGTTTGGTTTTAGGGAGGGATGTGGCACGGAGGAAGCAGTAGTAAATGCTGTCAATTCTATTTGCAAAAGTCTGGATGAAGGTTACAATGGAGTGGTAGCTATATTTTACGACTTTACAAAAGCATTTGATCTAATAGATCATAAAATTTTATTAAAAAAACTGGAATATTATGGCATTTGTGGACATGAGCTCAATCTTTTTAAAAATTACCTAGGAAATCGCAAGCAATTTGTCCAAATAAACAATAAAAGAAGCTCGCTCCGGGACGTAACGCATGGTGTTCCACAGGGTAGCGTACTTGGGCCGCTGTTGTTTTCAATTTATTTAAATGCCTATAAATGGGGTCTCACGTGACCCCATGCGATTATTGCAAGTGTTGGATTACAAAAAAATAAAAATCAGTATGTTTTGTTAAATTTTCAGAGATATTTATTTTAATAATGTATAAAAAAACAAAAACATAACATTTTTTCATTTAAAAACATAAATTAAATTCAGTACTGGTTTCTTACAACTATTTTAACAGTTATTTGTAAAAAAATCAGTCAGACTCATCAGCAGGTTGTGATGTTCTGCATCCAGCGCAGAACATGAAAACATGTTGCTGACAAATAAATTTACCACATTTATTACATTTGGTTGAAACTTTTTTGTCGATTTTCCTTGGGCACAAAGAACAAAAAAAGTTACACTATTATTCGCATGGGGTCAACATGTATTAGTAAAGCGACACGTGTGTACGCGTTAGCGATCTAATTGCAACTAATGTACGTTCTCTTTTTAAATGTATGAAGCTATAGAAAAAACAAGTTCGCTCCGAACATTTTAACGTATAAATTTTTCAATTTTAATTTCTCTTGACCCCATGCGTCTAATTAAAGGTTAAGCATGAAACAGTTGCTAAAGCTTACATGGAACGCGATGTTGCGTTAATAAGTGAATTTACGAGAATAAACAAGCTCTTTCTAAATTCAAGGAAAACTCGAGTAATGAGATTTGAGCCATATAATGATCATGCTAGATTCAGTATCTTTAAAGGTGGAAAGGAAGTCTTCGAAGTTGAATCAGTGAAGTACTTAGGAGTATATCTCCAAAACAATCTATCTTGGAATATGCAGATTCGAAGTATAAAAAAAACAGCACAAGCTCTTGGATTAATTTATAAATTTAAAAACAAATTTAATAAGAGCACAAAATTATTATTATACAATGCGTTAATTCAAAGCAAAATAAACTATTTGGCCACCATGTATGGTTACAAGAAGAACACTGCACTCAAAGCTTTGCAGCGAATGCAAAATAAATCCCTGAAAGTTGTGGCTAATCTCCCAATCACACATCCAACAATATCATTATATAAAAACATATTTAAAACTATTTTGCCCATCCATGGCGTTTACAAAATGCAACTACTAATTTATATTTTTAAATGTTTGCGAAATAACGGTCATCACACCATTAATTTCTCAATTAACCAGGCTGCCTATAATACAAGGAATAATGATAATCTGGCAGTAGCTCTGTGTAGACTGGAAGTCACTAAGCAACGAGTTAACTATATGGGTAGCCGTGAGTTTAATAATTTACCTCAGCAATTAAGAAATATTAGCAGAATTTCTCTATTCAAAAGCAATTTAAAGAAATATTTATTTGAAAATATAGAAGAACTACTGGTATAATCTACTAAAGCATTCCTTGAGTAGTATCTCATTAATATATTCAATTATGTATTATATAGTTATGTATATATCTAATTAATAACATACATATTGTGACCTGTTAACAGTGCCAACTCGCCTCAACAAAGCCTTCAAGGCGCAGAGGCATTACAATAAGACTGAAATGATTTTAATAATACAAATTGAATTTGAACTACAATATATATATATATATATATATATATATATATATATATATATATATATATATATATATATATATATATATATATATATATATATATATATATATATATATATATATATATATATATATATATATATATATATATATATATATATATATATATATATATATATATATATATATATATATATATATATATATATATATATATATATATATATATATATATATATATATATATATATATATATATATATATATATATATATATATATATATATATATATATATATATATATATATATATATATATACATATATATATATATATATATATATATATATATATATATATATATATATATATATATATATATACATATATATATATATATATATATATATATATATATATATATATATATATATATATATATATATATATATATATATATATATATATATATATATATATATATATATATATATATATATATATTTTAACTTGCCACGCTTATATCTTACACTTTTCTAAAAAATTTAACCATAAAAGAATGTTTTATTTATGACCGTAATTTTCACAAATATATATCTAAGGCGTAATTAGGTATCCTAATCTGGTCATTATATTAACATTTGTTTACAATCCCTACCTACAAATTAAAATTATCAAATATATTAACACTTTAACCCTTATGTGCGCGGCTGCAAGGTACGCGGGTATGTGGAAAAAACAATTCCCACTTAATATGCAGGTGTGAAATATTTTTGGGATTGAAAACATATATTTGTTGACAATTTTATATAAATTTTACAACGTTTTAACTTGATATTTAACGCGAAAATATTTGTTTTCCACGTAACTGCCTAATAGGTACCAAGGTAGCTTGCAGCGCAATAGAAATTGTTTTTTTCGTGCACATAAATGCTTTCTAATTTGATTAGACATTTCTCTATTTACATCGTTTATATAGACTTTTATATATTTATGCAAAGCTACTAATAACGAACAAAAAATATATATGTATTTACAATGGCCGCATGCCCATATAAACACTACAGTTACCCAGGTATCTTGGTGCGCATTTCAGGGTTTTAAGAGTAAATTGATCTCCCACCTAAAATACAAAAACAATTTTGCTGTACGGCTGCAAAAATACTAAATATTTGGAAAGTAAAGGGTGGTTAAATTTTAAGGGCTGATGTTAAATGTGAACCACACCTAAACGTAAAATTATTCTGCATTTCATTTGACATTTCTCAATATCAGACTAACTCAATTTGAACCATGGAAATATACAAAATCGAGTAACCTGTTAAAGTTATTCAGGCTTATTATGAAAATGGGCGTTCAAATCAAAATGCATATCGGTCAATTTTCGGTCAATTTAATCATCCAAATGTGCGTACAATCGGAAAATTGTGCAAAAATTTGAGCAAACCGGGTCTGTAGGAGATGTGAAAATACTAGTGCATGCTCGTACACGCCTACAAGGTGCAATTGACTCAAGAACTAAACCCTCTTGACCATTCCAAACGTCGGCAATGGTCCGAATGGTGACAAGCAATGGCAACAATGGATGATCCATTTTCGAAGAAACTCATCTTCAGTGATGAGGCACATTTTCACTTCAGTGCATTTGGGCGAATGATAATCGAAGAGTGATTGTCGAAAAACCAATGCACCCACAAACAGCGACTGTTTGGTGCTGTTTATGGGCTGCCGGCATCATCGGGCCGTATTTTTTTTTCAAAATGAGGTCGGTCAGGCAGTTACTGTGAATGGTGTTCGCTATCGTGAGATGCTAATGAACTTTTTATGGCCCTAATTGAAGGATATGGATGTGGACGATATGTGGTTTCAACAGGTTGGTGCCACTTGCCACACAGCTAACGAAACAATGGCTCTTTTGCGCGACAAATTCAATGGCCGTGCTATCTCACGTGGTGGCGATGTCAATTGGCCGCGAAGATCATGTGATTTGACACCGTTGGACTTCTTTCTTTGGAGTTATTTGAAAGAAAAGTTGTACGTCGATAAGCCAGCAACAATTCAAGAGCTAAAGGATGGGATAATTCGGCACATTAACGGCATAGAACCTCAATTATGCCTCAGCGTCTTCGAAAATTTGGACCATCGGATGGAGGTGTGCCGCCGAGGTCGCGGCGGCTATTTGGCCGATATTTTGTTCCATACATGATTGAACCATACCATATTATCATAATAAAAAGAAATGACAATAATTTCCTAAATAATTTGAGTGTTATTCAAAATCAACATCGGCCCTTAAAATTTAACCACCCTTTACTATATTTTTTGTGGCATCTAGTAGAATCAGTTGTTACTACCTTCTTGTTTAAAAAAGTCGATTTTGTTGTACAGTGTCAATATTTATTTATCGATTTTGAAGAAATAAGGCTTTTTCATTTGTATTATATGCGGCTTTATGATCAGTTAGTAAAACGGCAAGTTTTTGGTATTCCCGTTTTTTTATAAATTTAAAAAAAATTTACCAATTTTGCATAAAAAATATTAATTTTTCATCACTGCGGGCTGAATAATTAAAAAACTATTTAGGTTGTAAAAAAATTATGTTAGAACGGCTTATAGGTAATTTAATTTCAAGTGCTTTAGTGTTTTGGTAATAACATACCACTACCCCTTCCAAAGTTATGATGAAATCAGATTAGCAGCATCTTGAAAAGTCCCAATTTTAAAAATAAAAAAAAAACATAAGCATATAATTTTAAATTTCGACTGTTTTTTTCAGTTAGAGGATCATAACACATCATAAAAATATGGTGATAATAGTTTAATTAAAGTTATTCAATATTTTCGTTTTTTGGTAATTAATCTATCATTCATGCAATTTCTGCTCTTTCAATTTCACACCCATCCTTTTTTGCGGTCATTAATTATCCTTTAGTTTTTTGCCACTGTCATCATCAATGTAGTTGAAGACATAAATCACAGTATTCGTACATTCAATTGACGTCACGTCATAAATATTACAAATGAAAATTGAAAATAAATCAGAAGAGTTTCCCACATAAATGGGATTCAAAGTGACATCACAATAACGAAAAAGTCAAAGACTCAGTAAGATATTCTTAAAAAATTAAATATCTCTCAAACCGAATGGCAAACATATTGTTCCTTTCAGCTTTGGTTAATATTCGTTGTTATTTATTTGTACCGAAATGATTAATTATGGCAACAAATTTCCATTTTATATTCAAAATTTTATAAATTCAAAGTAAAATAAAATATACGTGTTCAAGGTACATTACTATAGAGGAGAGTTAACTCTACGACAAATACAACATGACAAAAACAGATCGGCTTTTATTGTTGTTGTATGGCTCGAAATATTAAATAAAAGAAGAATGAGAAGTAAGCTCAAAGGAGATGGAATAAAAACTTATTTTACAAATAACAAGTGAATTCCAATAGTAAAATTAGTTAATTATGTATTGATTAATGGTGTAAATACCCTACGGTAAATGGAACTGACACAAAACAAGTCACGTGACTAGTGTTTTTCATTCGGGAATTTTTGTGCGGGAATTCCCGGGATTTTTTAAATATTATTCTTCTTTGTAAGCACATATTTTTAGTGCTGCTTTTATTTAGAAAAATATGTAAATAAAAGAAAAAATTTTTAGTTTTGAGCACATTTTATTTGTCTCCATTTTTTCATATTTATCTAAGAGCAGCAGTCAAAAAACATATTTCGTGAAGAAATGAAAATAACAGATTGTCACTAAGTGGACATAGCGAAAGTGGGCATAATAAAGAAGTACTGCCCCCTTATTCTGTAACTCGCTAAAGCTAAATCTCTATCGCTAAAAATCTATACGGTCGATTTATCAATTTTCCTCTACGAATACAATTTTGCAACGTGTATTGCTAAATAATGGAATGTCTTAAAAATTTAATCCACCCAAATTTAAGTGTTTTATATCATCGCCAAAAATGTTTAATTTTGTATTTGTTCCGCATTTTAGCGATCAAGATTTAGGCGGCTGGTCTATATTTTCTGAAAATATCAGATTGTTATTTTAAGCCACACATGATTTTTTTGAAGCTCAAAATTTCAAATTTTTCAAAAATTATAAATTTTGCAAAAAAAAATCAAAGCTTTATGTACAACAGGTTCACACAGGGTTCAATTAAAAATCGATACAAACAAAAAAAAATAAATTTTCAGGTGGTCACTTTTCCGCCACTTAATTATATCAATTCAGTTTTGCTTAACAGTATGAAATGCTATTTAGTGTCTTATGAAATAAATCATAAATCATTGCAATATCTTTTCTATTTAATGCTGACTTTAGACGACATGTTTTTTACATATGGCTTGTTAGGTGTGTGAGACATATGTAACTTCGCATGTTTGTGAAAATTGTCAATTTACAGACGGTTTATAATATTTGCTTTCACACGTACATGTGCAATTACATCTGACATAACCTCTGAGTGTTCACAACAGCTGAGTTTTTGCACAATTTTTTTGCGCTCTTTGCTTGTTAATATTTTTCCAGCCAAACCACACTTTTGATAATTTAATACAGCTGATGTCAGATGCCTTGTCAGATCTGACTTTGCTTCTGTAAATGTTATCTGACAATGTTTCATATGTTTCACACGGCATGTATCACTTTTGCAGTGGGAAATTTGCCAAGTCAGATGTAAAATACATGTCGTCTAAAGTCAGCATAAGAAGCTAAGGAAATTATAAAAAAGTATGAAACTAGTACATATTTTTACTTCGGGTGGCTACTAATCAGAAGTTATGCAATAAAAAATAACATTTTTTAATTTAAATTAAAAACCACGGCTTAATACCTCAAATTTTATAATTTTTTTACTTACGTTTAATGCATCCATAACCTTATTTAACAGATCTCGTGAATTGGTATTTGTTTTTGTTCAAATAAATTAAATGAAATGCTATTTTGTATCGTTTTGTACTGGGCGACAATTCCCGGGAATTCCCGGGAAATTTAAAAATCAATGCCGCTCTCCCGGGAAATGAAAAAGTCCGGGAAAAGAAAAACTCTACATGTGACCCATCCCCAGCTGATAGGGACCAGTCCGAGTTCTAACACTTCCTATGAAGCGGACCAGCCACTTTTATATGGGGATGGCCTAGGATGGGGTTAATTGATATTTTGTATGCACCTTGTAATTTGTCTCTGAACTATCTTATAGTGTCCTAACCGGTATAGAATAATATAAGTTATATATAAATATTATTCCAAAATTCAGCTGTAATTATCGATTAATTCATTTTTTTATTGTTAAAAATCCAAGTAGAAATCGTATTTTATTTTTGAGCGGTGTTTTTGAAAGGATTCGAACCGACAACCTCTGGCATGACAGGCTAGTACACTACCCACTCCACCACAGGAGAACTAAAATTTCAATGTTATAAATACTAGTTAAGATGGAGTTAATATCTAAATATAATTACGGAACAGGCTCCTGAGTGGAATGGCAGTCTCATTGAAGGTAGACAATTAATATTATATAGATACTATGTGATAGGCCTTAGATCAAGGTGCATCGAATTTGTTCAGTGCCGTTTACTACAATACTAGCCGGCGTACCAACTTTACTCAAAATGGTTAATTTGTGACCATTTACACAATATGTCTTTTTTGCCATTCACTACTCCTCATTTTTGGTACCAGTCTCATTTTCTCAAGTCATATGACGAGTACTTTTGGATCAATTGTCACCAGGGTAATGTATTACGTTTAATTTGGTGCTACCTATGCTAGTATTTATATTAATTAATAAATTTACAGTGCTCAGGTATGTAAAAACCATTGACTTGTGTGGTATTTGTTGGTTGAAAGTTTTACAAATGCCTTCAAGTAGCATTAATATGTTCAGGGACAAGAAAATAAAAATAAGCCGGGGCTTTCGTGTGACAAATAAAATTAAAATGTATGTATATATGTATGTATTTATTTTTGAATAAAATCGGTCAATTAATAACACTATGATAGTCACAAAATTTAACAAGCTGGGCATCGTACTTTTAAAGTTATTTCGAGTAAGCTGAATTCAATGTTTTTAGCCATTTTTAAAAACTAGGGCTCTTATTCGCGATCTATAGTAAAGTACTCCAAAAACGAGTTTTTCTTTTGGGATAATTTCAAAATTTTAATTTACGTAGTTTGTTTAAAAATACACAACATTAAAAAAATCTGCGACTTTTTTGCGAAAAATAGATTATTTAAAATTTTCTTTTTGCAAAAAAACGATTTTTGGCGATTTTTTTATTTATTTGAAAGGACGGACAGCGTCTTGCCCATAAAAAGTAAATTCACATTCTTTTTCTTCTGTTTCAACATGCTTAAAGAAATTGGCAGTACCACGCCCTTGCAAAGCAAATATTCGATTCCAACAACTTCTACTAAGCCAATTCTTATGACAACTCGCACAGATATTTATTTATCGTAAACATACAACAATATAGTAAAAAAATATGGGCAGTGCCATGTCTGTTTTGTAGCTGGTGCTATTTTGCAAGAATTATTATTTTCAGGCTATATGGAAGAAATGAAAGTCTTTACTGTCGTGTTTTAAAACGTTTCATATATCTTAACTATATACATATGCAGATATATGGGGCATTCCAAGCCAAATCGGATAGTTTTTGACCCGACCATCTTCTACTTTTTTCATTTCGCTCGTATTAAGCGAAATTTATACACTAATTTTCACCCCTTTACTCCAAGCGATTGTAGTGTAATCGATTTTTCAAATTTTTGAGCAAAACAATAGTTGACTTAAGTACTTTGGGGCCAAGAGATGGAATGAAATTCGCTATGTTGACAGATTAGTTTGACTTTTCGAGATATTGGTATTATAATTTTTTTATTTGGATACCCTATTAATTATTAAGAATCGATATTATAACGTGAACAGAAAACGGTTGTATCCTTATGTTTACATAATATAAGATATAGCAAAGCAATATACCACTTATTTTAAAATTTTTTAGTTATTCGTGATGTTATTATTAATTTAAACGATTTTGCTATGTTTTCTTAGTGCTAAAATATTTATTACTAAAATTTTTACTTAAAATCAAGTTAATCACAAAATATATCGCCACTGCTTGCGCTATATATAAAATATTCGAGCTTGTTATTCTATGTGACAAAATCGAAAAAATTGGAGACATAAGACTTTTTATAGGTTGTACGGATACCTAACTAGATAATTTTTCCATTTTTGGACATTCGATTACTCAAAATCGAAATCGATTTTATTGGACTTTACGAAAAAAATGTCAGTGTATTATTTCTGCGCCGATTTTTTATTTTAAACGTTGTAAAATAAAGGAGGATTTAAGCTTTCCGTGTACTTTGAAAATATTTTAACGAAATATTTGTCAAAATAAAATATTTTAAATACACTTGGAAAGCTTAAGTTGTTGTATATTCGACACCGTTTAAAAATTAAAAGTAGGTGGAAAAATAACGTAGTGAATATTTTTTTTGTGGGCGATGTCACAAAAAATTGTATATTATCGAGAACTTTCGATTTTGAGGGTGTAATCGAAATTTTATAATGTCAATATTATCTACTCAAGTCGGCCTTTTATACTCTACAATAGGCAATTTCAGAAGTTTATTTTCACTGTCACATACTGTAATCAATTAAAATCTTTGTGCACAAAATTGTTAAAAACCTGATACCCTATCTGTACTTATTTGGAGCAAAAAGCTGAAAATTTTTGTGTAAATTGCGCTTAATACGCGCCAAAACATATCAAAAAATATGCTAAATTAAAGGTGGTCGGGTGAATGTTTTTATTTAAAGCTCTGTTCTTATTTTCATAAATCTATCATAACTCTTTTAATTTTGCCAACTTGTTATATGGTATGAATTATTGTAGACGCCAAGATTATGCAAAATGAAATTGCCTTTAAGTCATTAACATATAATTTTTTTGTATTTCCAACTGTTTTGGCTATAAAAATTAGCGATGCAAGTTTAGTTTTTCATGCAATTTTAAACCATTTTTCAAAACTTAATAAAAAATAAAGAGGGCAAACATTTTAAATTTTATCAATAAATAGAAAACTATCTATATTAGGAATAAATTAAGCTACAAATCAATAAAATCGATGAAGAGCTGTCGACTTTATTTGCAATTAAGTAAAGTAACTCAATTGCTAAAAATCACAATTTCCATAAAACAGAAACATTTTAATTTGTGCGTGTTGTATGAAAATCGCTGTTCTTGTTAATTAAATTCCTTCACTTCATTGCAAATAAAATCGACATTTGCTAATCAATTTTAATGGCTTTTTACTTATATTATTTCTTTAAATCGGACAAACCGTTCGCGAATTATGATGAAATATTTTAGCGTAGTACTAAGTACTCTTACATGAAAAAGTGTACATAAAGGTTTTGTATAACATTAAAAATGTAGTTTTGCTGTTTTTATGAGGCTTATAATAAACGGAAGTAAGTTAAGAGAATTCTTTATATTCTTTGAATTGCATACCCTACAATCGGAATATCTCGAGATTAGTAAAAGGTGTAGTAAAGAGATTCATATAGAACTTAAAAATGTCAATTAAAAAAAATAGAACTATTTTAATATATATTATTTATGGTAAAAAATTTTATTTTTCCAATATGTGGACTTTTTCAAGAAAATGTACGCGCATATCCATATTTATGAAAAGAACTATCTACATTATAGTTTTAGTTGGAATTTTCAAAATCTAGCAGCACAATTTTTTATACGCCCTAAAACATAAAAATTATTTTTAAAATTGAAAATTTTCGGCCATTGTTGATTGATGGGTACATGTCCAAAATACAAAATTATTGGCGCTAAACACATTGTCAGCGGATTGTTTTTTGCGATATGTGAATAAAGAGTGAATGTGTTGAGCAACGTTTTTTTTACAAAATTTTAGATTTTTTAGCCTTTATCTGACTTCAAGAATGCAAATATTAAAAAATGTTTTCTTGAGTTTTATTTAGAGTTTTCTCTAGAATCAAATGCTGACGTTTAATTTAAAATCCAACTGTAAACTAAAAAGTTATAGGCGAAATGCTAAAAAAATCATGACAAAACATTTTTTTTCATGTAATAAATTCTAAATTGCGAGAGATACGGAAATACAAGTTTGGACATTATATCTTTGCATATTTTAGCTTAACTCAAATCTTTAAAATTGAATTCAAATTTTAAAATTGAATAACATTTAAAAAAGTTAGAAGCCTCAGAAGTTTTTTTGAGTCACAGGTAGTCAACTTTGGCCCACTGTAACTTCTCTCGTACTTAAACCAGGAGACAGGCGTTGTAAAGTCTGAGTCCGCCTTTAAAGATGTTTGAAGTTTTAGATAAATCCAATCAGCAGCTTAGAAGTTCCAGATCTCCCAGCAAAAATATCAGTCTACCGGAAGCAGGTTTGTGAGGGAGATATTTCGGTACTCTCCCTTACCAACCTGATTCGGTATTACATGATTTTTGTATGGGATGTCCCACTTGGTAGGTCTGGAAGTATGAGCTTCTTTCTGCACATCCTAGATGCATTAAACTCATGTCTTTTTTATATGTATATAATTAAAAAATGTTTTGCTCTTTATATCACAATTTTACCACACTTGGATTAATTTTTTGTTTGTCATTATTTTATGTTGTTTTTATATTTATTTATGTATTAAATGGTACAAATACAATTGGAAATTATATTACACTACAATTTACTTTTATTAAATACTTTTTGTTCGCGTATTGAATCAGGAATCGATCCCATGATCTCCGCATGGTAGACTAGAACACTAACCACTAAGCTATCGAGCCACATTTATTTTCATACACAATTCAATGGAAGAATAAACACATAAAAAGACATGAAGATGTTGAAGCAGCTTCTGCATTGATTGTCATGGTCCGACGGTGCAGTGCCACGTAATGACGCCAACTAAGGTTAAAAACGAATTTTTTCGAAATCTTAGAAACTGATGTTGTTAAGTTTATTTTGTTCCTATCTACACCTGTCATTGAACAATCTCAAATAATCTTGCAAGCTCTGGTCTCTGTATGTAAAACTTTTCCGAATGTAGCATTTCCGTTATTTTAAAATTGTAGTTTCTGTTGCTTATTGATAAGGTTGCCATACAAATGCGATGATTGCGACAATCAGAGTCAGTGCTGTATTTTTCTTCGCTATGTATATTTAATTCTGCATTTTGATCTCATAACATTATAACGCATTTAAAACTATTCGTGCCGAATAGGAACACAATTATGAATGAAAGATGTTTTTTCGCAATGACTACAATATTTTTCTAAAATGCATATTTTATATTATAGATCAAAATGCCAAAAACGCACCCACTTTTTATCTGGCAGCATTCGTCCTTTTATATAGCCCTCGTTGGTATTATGTATAATTTTTTTTATGTTTTACTTTAGTGATTAATCTAGTTAAGATTTTATGTTCCATAATTTAAGAATGAATTCTTTATGTCGCATAATGCCGCTCATTTTAAAGGTTTGATTTATATACACTCTATTTGTCCTAATGATTAGATATTGTGAGCCCTCTTTCATATATCCTTGTAATTTCTATTATTTGCTTAAACCAAAAATGTTTAACTTAATATGTGCTTGATTCTAAGCAACTTTAAGAAATTTTTGGACCGACTGTTAAATACACCCATCCCCACCCGCATGCTGGTAAATATTAGTTTCAAGGACATTGTTATAACATCCAGGTATCAGAATCAATATGAGAACAAGGTATTTAAATATTATACTCTTAAAAAAATAAATTCTCGCCCTAAAGGAAAGACTTGAACAAAAATGTGTTCAGTGTTAAAGAAATAAATTAAATTTATAAATTGAAACCGACAAAGAACCCCTAATGTATGTAGGTATAGACTTTAAGTAATAAATACGTCAAGTTTATGTATGTTTGAAAAATTGTATGCGGCTTAAATGTTTGAGCCATATAAGAGAAATTTACCAAAAAACTAAAACATATTTTGCTAGAGGTATATAATACTGACATTAAAACAAGAACTGCTGCTAAAACTACATTTTATTATTTAGATGGCCTAGATTAGATTTAAAGAGGAAGGGAAAAAATTCCAGCAGAGTAAAACACAAAAATTGTTCAAAACTTGTATTTTTCTAGGGCATAAACAATTACTAAACGAAAAATCTTTATATATATTAAGCAGAGTTCAGCCTCTGAAGGTCTCAAATGCTGTATGAATGTACTTAAAGTATTTTAAATTATAAGTTGTAGTACAGTTTAAAAGTACAGACACTATTTATGCCTTCTATTATCCTCAGTTATATTTTGTTCCACTAAAATTACAGGAATGTTAAACTGTAGAGTGTGTATTTGTGTGTGAGAGGAACAGTTTCTATGTGGCTTAGCACGTAAATTTACGTTTTCATTTTGTGAGTATCTCAATATTTTTTAACAATCTTTATATTTTTTTTACAATGTTAGTAGGTCAGACCCCAGTTAACCAATTTGTAGAACACGGTTATAATACAGTGCAACAGTGGTTCTGCAAATCAAACACCACTATGACGGATTATTAGTGTATCCAAATGATGACGATTGCCCAAAGGATTTCTTCCCTGAGGTACTCATTTTCTGGATATCGCTCTTGTCATTTTCAAATATTTCACAAACAATGGCAAATTTCATAATAATGTTTTTAGCTGAAATGTATCTTATGAATCGTAGAAAAATCGTGCTACTATTACAAAGCGAGAAAATATTTTTTTCATCGACTTTTTGGCAAAATGTTAAAAAAAGCAATTTTTCGTCATGTTTTTCAAATTGTGACTCTAAAACCAAGCATTTTTAAAATTTTTATGGATGAAATTTTGCCTCGGATACGTAGAACAACGTGACTCTATAATTTAAGCCCAAGATATTAATTTTTCATTGACCTACTTGCCTGAAAATCTCATGACAGTTAAACTTTCGAAAAAATTCTTCAACTCTTACTAGTATGATAGAAAAAAATATCTGAAAATTTATTTATTCATTTTGCAAAATAAGTTTTATGTGTAAAACACCTGTTTTATTGTAGAACTAAAGCCGTGTTCTTTTAACTGGCAGTTGAATTTCATCTTCATAATCAGAATTTTATTCAACACTACTTCCCAAAGTGCTTAAACGCTCTTTGTTATCTACACTTTCTTACTTTTTTCCCCCTTCTTTGGTTGTTTTGTATCTGTTTGTCTTACATGACCACCAGCAAACTTCACCGATCATGGCATCCAACTTCTTTCCTTTAAATCGAGTTTCCATCTGCAAAATACCTTGGTGAAATCTCTCACCCTGTTCGTCAGATTCAGTGGGTAATTGTTTAGCGAAGAAATCAAGATGACGATGCAGAAAATTAATTTTTAGAGAAATCGTAATGCCGATTTTACGAAAGGCGTCGAACATATTTTCAACTAAAAATTCATAGCCATTCACACGGTGCTTCCCTAACAACCCATTTATTACTGATTTTATTGAATCCCAAGGTGAATTCATAATAGGTGGCCTCAACTGCCTTTGTGTTTATTTTCGCCCCTTGTAATTTGTGCCTCCCTCTCATATCAACATAATATACCTCTTAGAATCGAATCAAAATACTGAGGATAATAAGAAATCGAAGGAACTATCCAAGGAACTATGGAAAATTATCATCAACTTAATTTTTTAAGCTAATTACACATTGTTAGATTTTCTTTACCATCCTAAAATTTACAGATAAATTATATTTACGAATTTTCCTAACGTACCGCTCAATACATTTTTTTAAGATAAAGTTTTTTTTCAGAACACATTATATCGATGGTCATTAGGGTTTTGGGATTTCCCGGACTTTTGCGCTTCCCGGGAAACGGGAATGAAAAAATTGCGTTCCGGGGAATCCCCTGGACTCCCAGGAAAAATAATTTTTTAAATAAAGTAGATTTATTAAGTGAAACTTGGCGAAATTTCGGTTGTTTTATTAATGTAAGCATTCTTTTTTATTAAAAGCAATTCTAAAACTAATTTTTAAGAATTTTTAAGTGAATTCAAGCAAATAGAGTTTATGGTTATTACACAGTAAGGTATCCTATAAAGGCTAATTGACGACTATTACCGCAATTAGTTAAAAATTGTATTTTAAGGCATCCAAATCATGTTATAAAGAACTTGCCGTAATATTTCTTAATTTTCTTGAAACTTTTCCGGAAGGATTCTGCTGTGCCGAATTTTATATATCCTGAGCCACAATCTGTCTAAATTTCTTTGATTTTTAATGTTATTTCTCTTAAAACATTTACTTCAAGGTTTCAATAATTATGTCGAATTATCACAAATTTAAGTAGTGTTAACTCAAAGTTTTTACAGCTTATATGAGCTTAGAATTTCCACTACACTTTCAAATTTTGTTTCGCTAATTCTGCTTAAAATCACTCAAAGTTCGATTAATATCGAATTATTTACTTTAGGAAACGACTAGACCACATCAATCATAAATACTTATGCAAATGATTCCACTTTGTTCGGTTATATTGATTAAACGACACTCATTACTAAATTCATATTGCATGTACTTTTCGAATCAAGCAATAATTTTTCTCGTAGACGGATTAGGAGAAATGGTATGACTTCAATTTCATGAAATTATTATGAAATTTCCGTATAAGTTTGAACCGTTCACATTTTTATTTTGTATTAAAAAAATTTTACTGCCAGTTTATCGATGTCGAAGGAATTCCTCCTTTCTTACAGTAACATTTGAAACAAAAACTCAATTTCAGAATTTGTTTTTGTTTTAAATGAAATTACAGGAATGAAAAATTTCCTTCTACATTTTATTGCCTTAATAAAACAAATTTTCTTAAAAAAATTTGATTAATAAGTCTCTTATTAATCAAAATTTTTTTGTGAATTAAGGCATATATATATATATATATATATATATATATATATATATATATATATATATATATATATATATATATATATATATATATATATATATATATATATATATATATATATATATATATATATATATATATATATATATATATATATATATATATATATATATATATATGTCAAAAAAGTCCATATATATATATATATATGAAATAACTTTTAATTCCGCGTTTTGTTTAAAATATTGTTTTTCACATCATTGTAGAATAACAAATTAGTTTAACCCTCTGCAACAGACGTGCTAGTTTAGCAGACACTAGTAAGCAGAACACATTGTTTTACGCCATAATTATACAAATATCGATTCGTCTGTTTTCAGTACCTTCTTATTACGTACTCATGTGTACATGATGTGAGCGTACAAAATATGAAGTTTTTGTTTTGTTGTTTTTGTATGGATGTAAGTTTTTTAAGGCTAATTGACGACATGCCAATAATTTTGTTTCTAATAAGGTTTGTCGTTTTGTTTTCAACAAAAATTAAACTAAAATCAAAAATATTTTCAGTGGCCTTACAAACGGAACTTGGAAAATATAAATAGTCGAAATAGTGTCTAGTGTACTAACACGTCAGTTAAATAGTTAACTATGAAGATGAAAAAAAAACTAAAAAGCATTTATAAAATTTATTATATGAGATATTTTCCCAATTTTGTTAATAATAAGGATTTATTTGTTGATTCTCAAGCAATGTATATATAGATTCATATCGAATATAAATTGTTTGTTATGTTTCGTATAAGTTTCTAAGCCTACTATGCTTATTTTATTCTCTTATGATTTCCGACAAAAGTTTTGGTAAATTCTCAAATGGTTTTTCGGAGCCTGCTCATAAGATAAGAGGTTTGAAGCTTTTCAAAAGTATGGTTGAAGTCTACTGATGATGTGCTAAAGCACTCAATAAATAAACCTTTATTTAAAAAGTACAAAGTTAATTTTATTCTATTTTTATTCTGAATTATATTTTTCTTCAATAAATGAATTTGTTGTCTTCGTGTTCTGGCATGTGATGGAAATCGATCGATTTCAAATCGCGGGGTTTAAAAAAAAGTCTACTGAAGGATAACACAGGGAAGCAAATTGGACATTTCGGTTTAATGCAGCGAAAACTCTAATTGATAAAACACATATGGGCCATACTATTTTCAAAACTAGCTATTTTTTTGGCCAGCTTTAGTTATTAAAATATCGTGGTTTTTATAATATTAGTCATTCTATCTCTTTTTGCTTCTTCGCCAAAGTTTTCCCAACTGGACTTTAAAATTAAATAAAACTTTTTAGATTATTAATCTACACAAACTTATCTTTAGTTTTAAATATTATTTCATTTATGTACCTTTAAGGATATTTTGGCGAAACTGCAAGTATATTGAATGTTAACTACTTTCAGTTTTATCCCTATAAATCTTACATTTGACTGATATTTTATTTGACTGACAAAATATTTTACCAAGCACATACGTTATAATACAATAAACACATTTTTATGAAAAAAATTTTAAAATATTTAAAATGGCCTAAAATAAGAATAAAGCAAGACAAAATTAACCAGTAGGTATCCTTAAAATACTTAAAAAGATATTTTTGTACAGATTAGTAATCTGTTAAAAAAAAACATTCAAAAGAAAGATTACTACTCCAAAAAATGGGGTATATCACGTTAGTATAAAATTAGCGATATTTGAAAAAATGCAAATGCCTGAAATTTTTGTCGCTGTATTTGGACTCAGAATACCGATGAATATTAAGAGATAATAAGAATAATATAATTACTTAAAAAAGGACATTTACCCATTTGTATCTTTAGGATGTGGAAAAAAAACTAAAATTTCGAAATAATATCTAAATAATTCGCTAAATTTTTAACTAATTTATTATTTTAATTAAAAACTTTGTTCCCTGCAACGCCTTGTGCATGGTGTGCAAATTATCTTGTGGGAATTTTTGTGTTACACAATATTGTTAAGGTTAAAACCAAAACAGCCAAATTTCAACACCCTTGAAAGATAAAAAAGATATCCCGAAACAACCGCTGGAATTATTACACTCAAAAAAAAACATATGTAAAAAACCGCGATATTTAGCAAACGCGAGCTGACTGGAAAAATACTAGTATAACAGAGTAATTATGGTTCGACAGCACGTACAAAACGAACGTGAAATTTTGGGCACCAAATAGTTTGTTCCGCTGTGTAATTTATTGATGTTTTTTATTGTTTTTCGAGTCTTAGAGTACTTTATTCGAACTTAGATTCGATTCCGCTGTATCCCGCAATTTACAAAAGATCTGTTTGGTGAAATCGCGCGATTTGAAATCGATCGATTTCCTTCACATACTAGATTATCACTGAAATATGGAATAAAAATATTTATTTTATATAAATCACATAAATTTGGTATATATTCAAGAAATATATCATAATGTAACTTTTGACGAAAAATGTAAAATTTTTGAAGGAGAGGCATAACTTTTTTTATTTTTCCCATAGCATCACTGGTTTGACGTGTAAAATAAAAGAAGCAAATGTCGTTAAAAAAGTCATAGTTCCTTAATGTGGAAAATCAATAGCTTCCATTACGGATACGCCATTTTGTGTGAAGAGAGTATAAAAAGTTTTTTCGCTGCTCGTTTTGAACACATAATGGACAGTCTTAGACAAAAAAAATTATTTACATATATTTATATCAAGATAAGGCAGTTTTCATTTTAAAATTTATGCATTTATTTTATGAAATATTTTAGTATAATTTCAACAAACATGAAAAAAGTATTTAAAATGAGAATCATTTATTTACGAAAAGTTTCGTGAAAATGTTGTATGCATATTGTACGTTTGTTACGTGAAGTGTATTTTATATTCCGAGCTTCGAAATTCGCGTGTACGAAGTTGCGGGCAGATACTAGTTTAAATATAAAAATATTTTGTCACATTTTATATCATTTAGTTAGACTTATAATATGCACTTATCACTCACTCTGAGACGAAAAAATTTGACCCAAGCATGATCTGTCAGTGCTTATGCAGACATAATATACACATACATATTTGATGTAGTGTAACAAGAATACTGCGATTAATTATATAGAACATAACAAACTCAAGCGAAAAAAAATTTCAATTCGCAATATATTTCTAACCCATGTTACATCAATCAATTTTTCTATAAATTCGATTTAACCAATAAAATTGGAAAGAAACTTACAAATAAAATAAAATATTGTAAAATTTATAAAAAAGTTTTTTATAGTTGCTTTTTAATATAATAGAATTTTCTACGGGCAACATTTTGCATTTAAAAACAACAGAGCAAGCATTTTTATAATATAATATAAATTTCTTATTTCAATTTTTAAAAGTTTCCGAAGAAATTAGGACAGACATATCGAAATTTACTAAGATTTTGTTAGTGAAAAAATTTTGTGTTCAATTTTCATTTCTTTGTTAAAGCTCCCGTTATCCATTTCATTTATTTCTTTGCAAAATACATGTGAGAAAAACTTTTTAGCAAAGTTTATTCTTCCATTCCTTTATTTTACTTTTAAGTTTTCATATAAACTTTTTGTATGAGTCAGTAAGAAATTTCTTTAAAAATATTTTAAAGTTTCAGCTGATAACATTAACCGAAGTTAACGCTATGCTCTCTCATTTTTGTTATACAATCAGACAAAGTTTTTGTTTCAATTATAAAAATCGTGTAAAAGTATTTATAAAGCATTTTTTAAGTTCTACTTTGTTAAATGGCCTTAACTCCTTATGTTTATATTAAAGCTCTAATAAAATAAATGAGAATTACCACACCAACATTGAAAAGCCTGTTGATGTTTGATGCGTGTGACGTCTTCAATCCCTCAGAAATCTTCAGAAAATAAACTTCTTACAGTTTACATGTGATAGTAATTATGTGAATTCGAACACCGCACTCTCAATGCGAGT
>OY101449.1:94487422-94681422 GCA_956483635.1 Panzeria rudis | reverse complement strand
ATTAAAATTCATCTTTACATATATATATATATATATATATATATATATATATATATATATATATATATATATATATATATATATATATATATATATATATATATATATATATATATATATATATATATATATATATATATATATGTATATATATATATATATATATATATATATATATATATATATATATATATATATATATATATATATATATATATATATATATGTCCTTTATTTATTTACATATCCTACAATATACTATATTGTATACTACATAAACAAACGATTTAACTTGACTCCAGGAAAGTCCAGCCGTGTCGTGTTTAGACTTCTCGTCTCTTCTCTAGGTGTTCCGTGGTCGTCCTTAGCGACTCTGGCCCTGTGGATTCCATTCCAAAGCTGCTCTAGCTATCCCAGACTTGGGCGTCGTAGTATATGGCCAATCCATGTACATTTTCTTCTCAGTATTTCATCGCTGACGGAAATACAATTTGCCTTTTGCCACAAACTCTCATTAGATATCCAATTTGGCCAGTATATTTTTAATATATGCCTGAGGCACCGATTTATGAAGCTTTGCAGTTTCCTCTGCGTTGTTTTTGTAAAACCCCATGCTGTGCAGCCATAGAGCAACACTGACATAACACTACATTTGGTCTTTTTTGAAATATTGTTTGCCCGCCATATTTTGTGTAAGTTAAGGAATGCAACAAGAGCTTTATTTATACGTTCGCATATATCTTCCGTGAATCCGCCATCTTTATTTATTTTACAACCAAGATAAGTAAATGTTTCCACATCTTTTATTATGTTTCCGTCGATTATAACTGGTGTTGTTGATTGGGTACCAATGCGCATAAGTTTTCTTTTGCCGAAATTTATTATCAGACCCACTCTTTTTGCATTTTCCGCGAGTTTCTTTATTTTTGCCTAAATGTCAGATAACCGGTGTACCATTAAGCAAATGTCGTCGCCGTAATCAATGTCATTTAGGTGTACCGACATATTCCATCGAATGCCAACAGGAGCTTCGCTATTTGTTTCTTCCATCACAGCATCAAGCAGTAGAAGGAACAAAGAAGATGATAGCACGCACCCTTGTCTTACTCCAATGATGGTGTTAAATGGATTGCTTTCATTTCCATTGAAACGAACCCTGTATTGTACTTCACTATACAGCTCACGAATCAGAGCAACTATCTTCTTTGGTATTCCTTTCCTTATCAATGTTATCCAGACGAAACTACGATCTACCGTATCAAAGGCCCTCTCAAAGTCCACAAATAGCAAATATAACTGCGAGTTGCATTCAACAGATTGTTCAGTGACTATGCGCAGTGTGTTAACGTAGTCTGCACATGATCTTTCAGGTCTAAAACCAGCTTGTACTCTTCTTAAAATTACATCTAATATGGGATTTATGCGTTTGAGTATGAGATACGCCATCACTTTGCCTCTAGTATTTAGCAATGTAATTCCCCTCCAGTTTTTGCATACTGAGAGATCACCTTTTTTTGAGATAGTTACAATCACTCCTTCTTTCCATTCACTAGGTATTTGATTATTTTCCAAGCATTACGTATACAGTACTTTAATAATTCTGCTGGAATATTATCTGGTGCAGCCGACTTGCCATTTTTCATGCCCTCCAATATCGAAGTTACTTCTTCAAACGTTAGTGAGCTTGTGGAGATATCTCTTCTAGGGTTGCGTCGGGTGTTTGGTGTATTTATCTCCATCGGGGGCTCATTTCTGCTTGTACTAGTCTGAGATGTAAAGTATTCACGCCACCGCTCAAGTTGTTGATCAGGACTTGTAAGCTCTGAGCCATCGCAAGCTTTTAAAATTGACGTACCCCTGATTTTGCGCCCACTCAGTTTCTTGATCGCTATATATACGCCTCGAAGATTACCTGTACTTGCGGCTTGCTCAACTTTTTCGGCTATACTGTTGAGGTATTATCGGTAAACAGTTCTAATTTGTGTTTTCGACTCTGATTTTTGGATCTGAGTATTTCTTTTCTTAGCTGTTTTCGGTTTTGGATTTCTTTCCATGACTTATCCATGGCTTGGTCTTGTTGGGCCTAGTTCCGAGAGCTGATTTTGCGGATGATTTACAGGCTTCCATTAACTTCATCCAGTTGTTTTGGTTGTTCGTGGTTAGGTGGTCACGAAGTGTTTGATTATATAAAGCAGCTACAGCGGTATCGCGCAAGAGTTCAGTGTTGTATTTTTCTGCTCCACGTCTGGCTTTCACGTCCATCAGTTAGCCCGTGGTCTATTTGGTTGGACTTGATCGAGTCTCGATGTTTCCGAGAGAGTCCTTACATTCCATGTGCCAATCATAAGCCGTTTTTTAAAGCCAAAGGTCGTCATCGTAAGGGGATCATTGTTTGTATTTGAATTTGAATTTTCTAACGTTTCTGTAATCACGTAGGTTAAGATATGTGGCTGATTGGACCACAGCATCCGATCCTAGTATTGGGGCTGCCTATGAACCCTCTAGGCATGGCCGCCTTCTCACTTTAGCTACTAGCAGACGGATGTCTTGACTAACATTACCAGGGAATACTTCGTCTGAGACCGGAAGTAGTGAGTTGCTTGAGAATTCCTGCAAATGAATCGCTTCTGGTCATTCCCAAGTGAATGACGGTCAGAGAGCTTTCCGTACCGAAGTACACATCTGTGAAAAACTCCATTCCCCAAAATGCAAGCTATAGTGCAAAATAAATATAAAGTGTATGGCGGTACGGAGGTGCCCAGCCATTGACTCTCATAGGTGTCAAATTGTAAACCATTTTAAACATAGATCAGGTTAATATTATTAACTTTTATTTTTCTGTAATGTATATAAACACCTTAATCGCAACGATCTAGAGTTTCATTGCCATATATTCATTATTACAGAGTTGCGAGCATTTTTAAATGCAAAAATCTACCCGGGTACCCGCTTATTGACCGTGGTGTTAAAAAGATACGAACACGTAAAATGTATAGCAAGTAAATTCAGACAAGCTAAACACGATAGCACCAATAATTCAATTTCGTCTTAAGTCGACTTAGCGGTTAAGGGTTGTGACTACCGATATGTATATCAAATATTTATGAGCTCGTTTCTTTTTAATTCCAGGTATGAAAAAGTATTTACATATTTCTTTACATTAATGAAAAAATATATTTTTAAAATACCTCAGATTGACAAAAAATTAGTTTAATTTCTAATAAAGAGCTACGACGAGAATGAACTTGAACCCAACTGAAAGTATTCATTGGATTATTTTGTTATTTATTATATATACATGATAACTTTTCAAATTTATGCATTTCATTATACATACATTCATATGTGTGCACTTTATTGTCCTACATACATATATAATAATTGTGTATCTGTTTTTTCTGTTTTATTTATTTTGTGTTTGTAAACTCTCGCCATTAGGCGACTTTTATTTATGTAGAAAACTTTTTTTCATTTTGTGTTATCTGTTATCCGACTTGCATACAAATTTATATGACATCGTTTTGTCTGTAGTAGTTTCTAGAGCATCACCGTAAATGAAAAAAACAATTGTGCTGTGGTCGGCAAAAATGTTTGTTATGGTTGCTCCAACATTCGAAAAGTAAAAACAATTAATCATTTTATTTATCAACTTAAAAAAAGACATTAATGCGAGCTTCCGAACTACATTCATAAGTATTAAAACGTTCCGATTAATCACTAAAACCACAGTTTAACCAGACGAGACACGAGAGAGAAGATATTGTATGTAGTTCTAACGAAGTACGTTAACAAAAGGGAACAAAAATGTTTATATGTTTGCTTTCATACTAATTTTCAGCCGAAATAAAAGTAAAATTTGAATTTTTTAAATAATAAAATATGCATTTATTATTTTATACACAAGAACATTAAAAATTCACATTTTATAAATACTTTATTAGGTTTTTATGTATTTTCTAGCTTTTTTCTGCAACTTTCAACCACTTTTGCAACCAAACAAAGCATACATATGCATATCCACGCACAATCACACACACGCGCTTCACTTACGCTTTTATTAGCAATTAAAGTTTAAAATATCACATAACGATGGCTTAATATAAAAAAGGCGTAACTTGAATTTTCGTTATATTACAGGAGAAGGAAACAACACAAACTAGAACACTTAAATACAAAAAATTGTTTTTAAGTGGCCATAACATCATTATTTTCAACAGTGGCTTACTTAGTTCTTTAGGGATGATGTATTTAGAAGTTGGCTACCAGAAAACGTTAAAAACTCGATTTGGAAGGAAATCGAGATACACCCTTTTTATGTTAAACCATCGATAAACACACTTTAATTTTTTACATTATAAAACAATTATATTTGCGATGTTTTTTGATAATTTTTGACATTGAATTACATTTTTATAGTTTTCGTTTTTTCTTGTTGCTTGTTTCCCTTGTTAGTGAAGTTCCGAACATTTAGACAAAGTTCAATAAGGTGCGACTCACCACAAGATGGCGACAGTGTGTTAATTGAGCTTACTAATATTAGTAGGATTTTCGCTACAGTGTTGTTGCCACTGTCAGTGGTAGTGTGGGTAAAGGACTCTGATGAGTAGACTTGGTGGTCACGAAACAGCTGTCAGTTCAACCTTCCGTACAGCCAAATTTTTCTTTGAATGTTCAATATATACACGCTTTAGAATTTCTTTCTTAAATAAAAAATAATTTGATCGAAAGATTAAATTAAAAATGAACTTAAGCCAAACTAATTTAATAACTTTGGATGAAAACCATACAGTTCGACTAAAAATTCATAAGTCAATTATAATTTTTTTTCTAAGACCGGTAGGGATATTTGACAACACCGGCTATTTTAAAAGATGACCAAAAATTCACCGACCCTGTTCATAAAGCTAACCTTCAGGCTGAATTTCAAGTAGTTCTCACTTGCCGGAAATCAATCAACCACTGCCCGTGTTTGAAGGAGTATATGTAAATGTGCCAAAAATATTCTTTCGAGCGCGTGCAGTTAAAGGCTTTAATGGATCTTAACATAAATAAGACTCCTGGGACGGATGGTATTTCAGCGGGTGCATTGTAGTGGTCTTCGATCTTAGTGCGTCCGTTGGCAACCCTCTTCAGCGTTTTGTATCATGCTGGTGAATTACCACCGTGTTGGAAGGTCGCCAACGTAACGCCAATCCCTAAAAAGGAAGACTAACCCTGCTAACCCTGAAAATTACCGCCCAATTGCAGTATGTTCTGCGCTTTCCAAAGTAATGGAAAATATGGTGAATTTTCATCTTGTGAGGTATTTGGAGTCCAACAGCTCACTCTGCGCTCACCAATAAGGATTTCGTAGGGGACACTCTACGCGTGACTTACTGGCCTTCCTTTCGGAAAAATGGTGTCACTACATTCACCATTTCGGCGAGACTAAGGTGGTGGCTCTAGATATTTCTAAGGCATTCGATAGAGTGTGGCATAATACACTTTGTCGAAACTTGCTGCTTCTCGTGTCGGTGATAACTTCTCTCGATTTATATCGATTTATAGATTGGGGCTCTTCAAACGGCTTTAACATTAGTTCAGGGGTACCGCAAGGCTGAGTTCTTTCTCCTACCCAATTTCTTGTTTTTCTAATTGACCTCCTCTGTCAAACTGTCAATCCTATCTAATATTTTGCATATGATAGCAGCATTTTCCATTTATATTAATTCAGTAATAGACCAAGCCTGTCGGAGATTGGGACAATGAAGCAAACCATGAATAATACGCTTAATAACGATCTTACAACAATCTCAGAGTGGGGTCGTGCGAATAGGGTAGACTTTAATACTCGTAAGACCCAATGCTGTATGCTCACGCACAGGCGCATGACCGAACTTGCTGCTCCATTTGTAATCATAAATTGTGTAGGTATTTTGGAATCAGATGCTCTTGATATTCTTGGCATGAAGATACAGTTTGAATTTCGATGGAATGATCACATATTTTATGTCTCAAAAGAAGCATTCAAGTGCGTCGGTTTCTTAAGACGCTGTAAATGATAGTTCACGCTATCTGATCTCCTCAATATCTATACCACCTGTATCCGTCCGAAAATAGAATACAACTCTCATGTATGTGCCAGTGCTTCAAAATATATTTTGAAGTTACTCGACCGCTTACACGAGAGGGCGAAGAAGCTCATCGGCGACAGAAGGGTAGCCAACTCTATTGACTCGCTGTAGCATCGACGTAATGTGGGGGGTATTTAGTTGTTTTATCGTTACTATAATGAAATGTGCGCTGATCAAATCAGGGAAATTTTTCCCGAAACCCGCTCTTTTCTGCGAGCAACACGTTTTTCAGTAAGAGCACATTCCTTTGTGCTCGATATACCAATGAATCGCACTACGCTTTACAGGGAAAATTCGTTCTTTAGCAGCACAGTTCGTAAGTGGAATAAACTACCTGCAGAGGTCTTTCCTGTCACTTTCAATATGGGAAAGTTCAAATCGAATGTTCACAGACACTACTCCCTCTATCCTCCTTCCCATAACAAATTTTCTTAGTTCCGGCACAATGCATTGCAATAAATAGGGGTCATCCCTGAGTGCTGGTCAAAAAAAAGGCTAAATTCGTAAATGCAGTAAATTTGTGTAGCCGGTCTGCAAGCTACTGAAACACTAATAAAAATGCTGCAATAATTGAAACAATCTGCGGTAGTGATGTCAATTGCTTACGTAAACAAACTTTTGCCAAAGGAAAGTATTGCCAAATAACAGTTTTCGAACGCAGAACTTTGATTAATGCACGACTACTGAATTTACGTATGAACCCAAACACAGAATTTCAGATGTGTGATGACATTAGTAATCGTGTAATAGTTATTCGAATAGGTTTTGAATTATGTTTAAGTTTTTTATTTCTCTAAAGTGTGAAATGTTATCTTAACTATCAGGTTTATAAAGTGGAATTATGTACGATACTCTCCAAGGCTTAGGATAGTATGTTTCAAGGAAATATTGAACGAAATCGTTAGTGGTATTAACAAACTTTCGACACAATTAATTAAAATAAACACTTTTTTGCAATTTTTCTACTTGGCACTAAAAATGTTTATCCCAAATAGGAACAAAAATGCAATAGTGTTAAATGAAAAAACTGGTTCAAAACATCGATAAATTTCAACATACAAAAGTCAAAAAAATTAAATATATATTTTAAAAATACAATTAAAATAGCAACAAAATTTATTTAAAACAATGTAAAAAATTAACTAAAACTAAAAAATGCTTGTCCGTGTGAAAAAAGTGGAAATTAAAGGATGTTCAAGTGCAAAATTTTTCCTATTTTAAGTATGTTGAAATGAGAAAAATATTCTCGCTCACGTAAGTTGAATTCACAGTACTCGTATGTTTTAAGCGAGTTGTCATTATTTTATTGACAGTACGAGACCTTGCTATCTATATTATCAGTTGCTAAAAGTGTGAATCAATGTTTCAGATTTACATCCGGCGATTCCGGATTAAAGAATTTCGATTTCCGGAATACCGTGATTTTTTGGGATCCCGGGATTTATCGGGATTTCAGGATTTTGGGATTTTTCTTTTTTTATAAAATCTTCAATTTATGAAGTAAAATATTTTCATTATATGTCTTCATAATAAGAACTATAAAAACTTAACAAAGAAAAGATCATTTCAATGTATTTTAATACAAGTTTTAATATTTTACTAAATAGTAAAATATAAATTGGGGAAAAAGCATGTTGCAAAATTAAAATTAATTATAAAAGTTAATTCATTGAACTATAATTATAGAAAATAAATTCGTTACAACAACATTTAACTATATTGCTCCCTTATTATTACGTTATGAGTTGCGCAAATGACGCCACAAAAATGCTCCGAACCCATAAAGGGCAGTAGAAGCGGTTCAGTTCGATGTTTCCTATAAATAAAAATGTTGTTACCTATTTATAACGTTTGCAGTTACTTAAAGCACTCTCGCAAAAGCTCGAGTTTTCTTAAAAGGAGAGATTTCTCGACTACTTGGCTATCGAAGCCCTTATGTGAGCCCTTATGTAAGCCATACACTCAGCTCGTAATCAAGTTGTATGTTTTTCGCACAAACGATACATTTTAGTGTGCGCTCTCATGCACAACTTCATTTCGCAACCAAGTAAACATCTTCCATTTTATATTTTCCGTAAATAGTGCTCACATTCAATGTTTACTGCATGGTGTTCACAACAATACTAAACACGTATAATAGATAAAATAATATCCGACAGATACACAAACGTTGCGACAATCTTGTACAACATGAAAAAATCAAAACTTTTTTATCTTTCGTACAACCAACATACAACTTAATACAACAACATTATAAACGTTGCAATTTCGTGTACAACGTACTCAAGTCGTACCAACGGTCGTTACGTGTATGGCATGCATTAGGACTTTTATTTAACATAATGATCATTTGCCCATATAAACAGATATTTTAACATTTGGTTCAAAGACTTCAGAAGCAACCCCGTTGTCGGCTATAGATCTATCCATAAGCTACTGTAAGTTTATTGAATCTACCGGTGGACCAATATGATCATACGTAGCCCTGAGCGGCCTTAGAGGAAAGGTTACATAATCTTTTCACGAACCTTATTTCACAGCTTATGCTGTCATTCGACATACCTTATAGTTCCTTACAAGATGGATGAATGTTCGTTGACAACATAATGAACAGAGTTTCCAAGATCCATCAAGTAAGCTGTAACTGCTGCAGGGGTTCTTATGAAAATCTTAATAGGCATTGGACTAATAAAGGCGTGAATGGCCGAGGATAACATTTCCTCATTACAACGTTAGCAAAAAGATACGATTATAATTTTATAAGTGCTAATTTAGTTCTCATTCCACAGGAGCATTCAGCACAACTTTAGAGGCTTCCTGTACAAAGAATTATTCATACGGATTGCAAATAAGCCTCTGCCAAGAAGTACTTTACATCCATAGAACAAGGGAAATTGTATCCATTTAAAGACACTATACCAAAATTAAATTTTCTCCTAATAGTGAAATAGTGCACAAAGCATCATCCATAACGCCTAAGGGAACACAGCCAAATTTTACAGTTACTATAATCCCCGATTCGTCGGCGTATCCAGCCACTTTATGTCTACTTTCACTAACAACGTCGAGAAGTTCGTCTATCACCACCGATCAGGGATGTGTGCATAGAGGATACCCTTTGAATAGTATATAAATTAGTGTTACAATTGTTACTTTTCATTACGATTTTTTGTATGAGAATTTCACTTAAAAAAAACTTAATTTAAATATTTCTGAATCCCCCGGAATCCCGGGATTTGGGACGTTTCAATCCCGAAAAGTACCGGGATTTTAGGGATAGGTATTTCGGGATTGGCATCCGTAATCCCTACGAAATGTACGTAGGTGCAATAGAATTTTCGCTCTTATGAACTTCTAACATGTAATATTAATTTGCGATGATGTTGAAATGTTCCCATAAAAATATTATAGATTTGAATGCTCATCATCATTTTACGTATTTCAAAAATTTCTTATCTCAATTTGTTCCACTCAGCATGCGATAAATTTGTGTCATCTCTAGGAAAATTACATATTACTCAAAATGAGCATTACGTACGTGTATGCACGTACAACAGAGATATGCAATACGTACGATCGAGTATTCCTATTCACTTGAGCTAAACAATAAGTAATAATCAATCAAGCCTTTAGCAGTTTTATTCCCATTCGAGTACAATACACGAACCAAAAAAATCAGTAAAAGGTATGTTTTGTTTGCAACGTTAACTTGTGTAAAGTGAAACAAGTATATTTAGTATGTTTATTTATTTGTTTATTTTTACTAAGCGACGAATCGTGTCGCTCTAGTGCTGATTTCGTTCTTGTTTATTTTCGGTAAAATCTCCTTCTTATATACAAGTTTTGAGAATAAAGATTAACCCCCTAATTCTATTGTATTTTCATTTAGTTACTTATAATTACTCAGTGGGAAAACAAAATAAATTTATTTCCCATCGATGAAATGTGAGGTGAGCGTAAGACACACACAAACATGAAGTGAATTTCAAATGCAGCGGCACGAGGTATCAAATGATGTGTGCTGTCCATATGAATTTTTAGTGACACTTGATATTTATTTATTTCTTTATATGCATGTCCTTAAAGGAATGAAATCATGTTGTATGATAAAGAGTGTAATCATGCTACACCTCCACTTTTCATAAGAATGTTCATATAACGAAATGTTTTATGGACATTCTTTTCTTATGTTCTAAAAACTAAACTTGTATGAGAATTTATATTTTATAATCTTTTATAATCCTTTATCATCTTATACAAACTTTTACCGTCTTTTACAATCTTTTACCCAGGTAATAAATTTTCTTGTTGTTTATTATGAACTACTTGTTGTTTATTAGTTTTCTTATTAACTATTGTTACATTGTTTCTTACATATATATTTATTATTTTATACGGTCCCTTATATAGAACGACCTATTTAATTTTTAACTAATACTAAATCTCCTATTTTAAAATTATAGACTAGTACATTCTTATCATAATTTAATTTGTGCTTAAGTTTATTCTTATCTAATAATTGTTGAGCTCTCTTATATGCTACTTCTAACCTAAATTTTGCTTCCTTGGCATAATTTTCTATATTATATAGTGCAGTAATTCGACCCACTTCGCTAAATTGATTAAAAGAACTTGGCTGCCTAGCAAAAACTAATTCAAACGGACAATAATTATGTACTGTTGAAGGTGTTGTGTTGAAACAGTAAGTGAAATATTTTAACCATTCATCCCAATCTGTTTTATCAACTGTAATATAAGAACGTACGTATTCATTGAAAGTTCTATGACTTCTTTCGATTGTTCCTAATGTTTAATGATGGTACGCTGTTGAAGTTAGTTTTTTAATATTTAATAGATTGCATAGTTCTGTTAGTAAGGTGTTTTTGTATTCTGTTCCCATGTCGGAAATGAACGTCTTCATTGGACCATAGCTTAGTATAAAATTTTAAAAAATTGCTTTTGCAACTGTCCTAGCGCTTTTGTCTTTAATTGGTATTGTTACTAAATATTTAGCTAAGTCGCATATTATTGTGATTACAGATTCGTTGTCGTGCAATGATTTTGGAAAAGGTCCTATTGTATCTACTTACACCGTGTCAAATGGGTTTGCAGGTGTTGGTGTAATAGTCATTGGAGTCTTTGAATGTTTAAAAGTTTTAGCCGTTTGGCATTTATGACATGTTTTTACAAATGTAGATATGTCTCTTGACATATTTTTCCAATAGTAATATCTTTTTATTTTTCTATAAAGTCCACAATGTCCTCCTTCTATTGGATCATCGTGATGTTTCAGCATAATATCAAGAATTGCCTTGGCATTCTTATTATCAATTTGGGTCACCTCGTTTAGTAGCGCTACTTCAATTTTATTCAATATATTATTGCCCTTTGCTTTAAAATTATTTATTGACATAAACTCGAAGATTTTCTCTGTGGGTGCCAATTGTAATTTATATATATTAAGTTTACCGGCCACATTTTCGAGCCTAGAGAAAAATTGTCCTAAGTCAAAGTTCCCGTTAGTAAACAAATAAAATATTTGTATATATGTTACTATAGATTTTCCTCGTTTGATGTAACATCTTCCAGGGGAAATCTTTAGTTTATAATATTTTCTGACGTCAGTGTTTTTTAAAGGTATATATATACTGGGCTTAGTATTTTTTATCAATTTTATGCCATTTATTTATTGTATTGCCATTCTTTTCTGTTTCTTGTTTATTGGTTATCGATGTAGTCGTGACTCTTAATATAGAACAAATTTTGCTATTCATGTCTTTTAAGTCATTTATTGCAATTTAGTTAAGTAGCTGGATATAAAATTTTATTATTAATTAAAAACAATGAGTTATTAATTGATTATATCATTCTAAATTACACTTATACTTGGATAAGTCGATTTTTCAACATATCGATTTTTTGGTTTACTTTACCATTCATAATTGCACCATTGAACTTTATAGTTTTTATTTTTAACTCGTTTGCAATCATCTTCTATTACGTATGAAAGTGTTCAGTTTAATTTACGCAATGTCAATTGATTCTATTGCAAAAAAAGAAATTTATTTAAAATATTTTTACCACATTTACCTTACAAAAACACAAAAATAAAATAAAAGTTATAAAATGTTAAGATAGCGGAAGTGCCAGCTCGGCATTTTAATTTCCATAATGTTTGCAAACAAACGAACAAAAAAAGTTGACATCCAAAAAAGCATTGTATCAGCACACAATTGAAATAAAAAGAAAAATAATTTAAACGAGAAGTCAAAATTTTCCCGTTTAAATTACCCTCCCCTTATACGACATATAACTTCACTCAACACAAAATAAGTTTCAATATTAAACAAGTATTACGTTGGTAAACGGAAATTTTTGGTAAAAATATAATTTTAATATGCTAAAGCACATTTAAATTATTCATTTCCGTTTGGTGGCTTCGCTAGTACTCACGTTTCTAAAGAGATGAATTCAATAGCCATGAACACTAGGGTGCGGTGGAAATGGCAAAGAAAAACGTAGTAGAAAAAACGTAGTTCATGACAAATATCAAAGCTCTCCCACTTTATTTAGAAGTGGCGCATGAGCAGTGAAGTTTGTAAAAAGTACAAGTTAAATATCCACCTGAAAATGTACCTATGGGCACATTTTTTTTAAGAAAACTAAGTGCAATATGCATAACGAAAACCTGACGTAAAGTTAAAATGAGTGACGAAATTTAACTGGATCTTGTTGAGTTTTTCAATATATTTTGGTATTAGAAATCATCTCATAATATAGCCATGAGTCTCGGCTACAATCTACAGTGATTTATAGATTAAACTTTCCACTTCAACTTCGTCATTTATGCTAACTCCATGCCAAGTTTTCGTTATGCATACGACCGTAAGCTTTTAAACGACTTCAGAAAAAGAAAACAAGTTATCAATTCGACATGTATTTTTTATGTATGTTCCCTCAAAACTCCGCAATTTGTGAATCAATATCTAATTTTTTTCTTTATTTAAAAGGATGTACTTTCAGATTGGTGTAGTGTAAAAGTGGTCAGGGTCACCCCCATACAATGTGTGAAGGAACAAAAGGGGGTTTTATAAAGGAGATGGATTTAGTTTGTGTGTTGACCGGCAAGAATTGCTACTGGTCGTGTTTTGCCGATCTGTGCAGATTTTCAAGGGCAAAACAGAGACTAAAAAAAACTAAGGCAGAAGTGCCAGTTTAGCTTGTTAAATTGAAGTCTGATTTATTTCATATTTTCTACGGCTTATATACTACTTATGATAATAAAACTTACCCTTTCTAACTTACATTAGTCATTCTTAAAATTATAATTGTTTCATTTTGGCACCATGAAAATGTAAAAGAATCTAATTATTTCGAACGTATTTGCTTTGTGAATCTAAATTGATTATTAGGCTAAGGTTCGTAACGTTATATTCAGAAAGAATTGGGTATGATTAATATTCCAAGGAACAATGGAAAAATTAACATCAACTTAATTTTTCAACGTACACAGCAGAACAGAGTAGCGCCACTTTCGGAAGCCGCTACACTTCCATCGTCAGTGCTCACGTGTATTTGCTATCACCACTTGTCAGGTGGCTCTGTTGAATGTGATTTTAATTCTTATATATACAACTTTTTCGCGAAAATTGAATACGAGAATTAAATCACTCTCAAGCTGATATTAAAGTGCACTTTCCCAGCGTTGCCATCGGTTTATTTTTCTTCATTCCCATTTTTCTGATTTTTGTTCTACTCAAGACAAACTTTTTTGGTTTGATTTTATACTTAAGTATATATGAACATGTAAACATGTGAAAAGCTCAAGCCAGTAGCTAATTGTTTTATTAATATGATTATTTCGAACGTATTTGCTTTGTGAATCTAAATTGATTATTAGGCTAAGGTTCGTAACGTTATATTCAGAAAGAATTGGGTATGATTAATATTCCAAGGAACAATGGAAAAATTAACATCAACTTAATTTTTCAACGTACACAGCAGAACAGAGTAGCGCCACTTTCGGAAGCCGCTACACTTCCATCGTCAGTGCTCACGTGTATTTGCTATCACCACTTGTCAGGTGGCTCTGTTGAATGTGATTTTAATTCTTATATATACAACTTTTTCGCGAAAATTGAATACGAGAATTAAATCACTCTCAAGCTGATATTAAAGTGCACTTTCCCAGCGTTGCCATCGGTTTATTTTTCTTCATTCCCATTTTTCTGATTTTTGTTCTACTCAAGACAAACTTTTTTGGTTTGATTTTATACTTAAGTATATATGAACATGTAAACATGTGAAAAGCTCAAGCCAGTAGCTAATTGTTTTATTAATATGATTATTTCGAACGTATTTGCTTTGTGAATCTATATTGATTATTAGGCTAAGGTTCGTAACGTTATATTCAGAAAGAATTGGGTATGATTAATATTCCAAGGAACAATGGAAAAATTAACATCAACTTAATTTTTCAACGTACACAGCAGAACAGAGTGGCGCTACTCTGTTCTGCTGTGTACGTTGAAAAATTAAGTTGATGTTAATTTTTCCATTGTTCCTTGGAATATTAATCATACCCAATTCTTTCTGAATATAACGTTACGAACCTTAGCCTAATAATCAATTTAGATTGTAAAAGAATCTTATTACTTTCTTTTATTGACCAATCATTGCATTGGAATGCACTCAATCTAATTTGACACTCAAATATGTGTCACCCAACTATTATGATTGATCAGCATGTGTTACTAATAATTATTGTAGTGCATGTATAGTTGACTTGTGGGTTGTACTGTAATGTGCACAGTATACATGTGAGGTACACTACAAATGTAAGTTAATACATATTCCTTTTTAACTACTTCTGCTCAGCCGTTTTTATGAAATTTTCACACATATTAAATGTTACAATATATATGTATCGAGTTTTTAAATAATTAAATTTATATTGTTATACACATATCAAAATAAGTAATTGTATTTCTATAATATTGACTGAAGTTCATATACATGTCTGGAAATCATGTATGTTTTTTCTTAAGTCTCGTTTATGTACTTTTCCACGAAAGGTTTATTTCTATTTTTGTGGGCGACAATAAACAAATTAGTGCTGCCAACATAATGATTAATATGAAATAATTAATAGCTTAATAAAAATATTATGAAACAAGTCAAGATTACCAACATTATTAAAAATTAAGAAATATTACGTGATAATAGCACTTAAAACCTTAATATTTTATTGATCGTAATTCCTACAATATAGAACAGATATAAACGATATAGGTATCATTACAAAGAACTCTGAAATACATTTTCACTGCTATACAATATTTTTAAATCCATTAACCCATTGCGAGGAAAATGGAATTTAATATATTTTTTATATGACTTTTTACGTAAAAGCACCGTTATCTTAAGAACTAACCGATACAACGGTACTTATGCATGTATTTAGTTTAATATAGACCCTTCCACGCTTTAATTTGATATACACTTGGAAGCTGTCATCGATGTAATTCGTAAGTTATGGCACTATAAAAATTAGATTTTAAAAAGAAGTTAACCCATAGACCTATTATTAAAGTACCATAGCTTACGTATTTCATCGGTGACAGGTTTCCAAAATACACCAAATAAAAGCAATGGAAGGTTTCTATAAAAGTGGATTCATGGTTATGTACCGTTGTATCGAGTACTTTTTAAGATAACGGTGATTCTGCATGAAAAGTCATATAACAAAATTTTAAAGTTGCATTTCACAATGCAATGGGTTAATAGATCTCAGAAATTTATGCAACAGTTGGAAGGTACTTTACAAAACTTTAACGTGATCTCCATTTCAGTTATATCCGTTCTTAGTTCTAGGAGATATGGCTAATAAAAACTTTAAGTTTTGAGCCCCGTAGCTCCAGAGCTAAGAGAGATCCGAAAAAAATTTACTTTAAAATTTTAAGGTTAAAAAAGGCTACTACCTCATGATTTTTTTTTTAATTTTCAACGGTGCTGTTATTCCTGACTTAGTCAATATTCTATTTTATTTAACAAAGAGAACATAAAAAAATTTAAGTATTAAAACTGCAATAACAATCAACATATATTAACAAAATAAATTTATTTTTTTTACATTTTGCGACATCTAATTATATTTTTAGTAAGCGATTTTATTTTTATACAAGTTAAACATTTGAAAGTGGCACCACTGAAATATGTACTTTTATAATAAAATGTCAGCTGGTAAGATGCTACTGCAGCTTTCAAAATAATTAAGCAGCTGGCTACAGGGCGACAAATGTAGCTAGCGCATTTGAAGTCATGTAGTCGTGTCGCCTGCTGTGGTGCATGTGTTTAATGCAATATGATTCACTTAACCAAACATAAGGTGAAAAAAATATAAAATTTTAGGCAAACGGTGATTTTTAATATTTTGTTGTTGCACAAATTAACCATGCGTTTACTTCAAAAGTAAGTTGCGAACCCCAAATCACGTATGAAAGAAAATTTTTAGGTAGAGAGTAAATTGGTTGTAGTTTTTAACAATGTATGTAATCAGTTATTAAAATTTTGAAAATCGGTAAGAGACTTTTTCTAAAACAAAATTGGTGTTTTATGCATATACAATTTATTCTTAAGGGTTCACGTAAGGGTACGGATTTGAATTTGTAATAAATTATTATCCATTACAAAGGCAGCTTTTTGCTTTAAAGGAGTCCCAATCTAGTGTCAATTATATACACCTACAAAATTTCTTTGAAATTTGTGCAGCGGTTTCGAAGATTAGCGTGTTCATTCACAGTGACACGAAACTTTCCTATATATAGCGATATAATGATTTCAAGGTCAGTTTTCGGAAAAATTCTAAAAGTCTGTTAAATATCATAAAATGAAGTCCCAAGATTTTATTAACTCTTTAGCATTTTGTTTCATATACTAAATTGTAAAACCGGTAGTATACCGGTAGTAGAGCTTCGATAGCGATATATACCGATACCGATATAATTCAAATACCGCTACCGATACCGAAATAAAACTAATTTTAATACCAATGCCGCTACCGATACCGATACCGTTATTCGTTACGGTTGCCAACATGATTTTAACTGACACTGCTTTGGAATCACAGTTGCGTATGTTTTATACTTGATTATTATAAGTCATACGACCCAGTAGCAATCATAATCATCAACAATCCTGATATTATAAAAAAGTCAAGCTCTGATAACTGGCAGGCTGCAGGTACATTGACGCGATTTTTTTCTCTATAATAGCTAAACAGTCATAGAGTAGAAACGAGAAGACTAGATCAGTGACGGACTTGGAGCACCAGAGGAACTTAGTTTTTGTTCCATAGTAAAAAAACACGTATGTTATTATGTATTGTTAAATATTACTTTTTCGAATAAATGATATATAGTAAATGTTTATTGTATTCATTGCTTCTTTCGATTGGCATAACAAAACAAATCAACATTTCGAAAAATAAAAATCTTGAGTTTCTTGTTTTTAGATTTGGTACACTGTGCTACGCCACCTCAAGAATTTGACATAGCAGCCTTAATTTTGTTGAGTGTGTTGCAGGTTATAGAGCCTCGATTCATAATAAAGCTGAATTAAAATTAAAGCAAAATATTTTTTGCTCCACCCTAATGAACACATATTTTCAAGCTAACGCACACTCATGAAATATGCATGTGTCTATTTGTATAGATAGATATATATGTATGTATATGTTTTCGTTTATGTTCATTAGGTTGCATTTAGTGTGCTAAATTAAATTGAATAAAAAATACCATTAAAATACCATGCAATCATTAGATGTCAGCTCATTTATTCCAATTTCGTTTAGTCGTGCACATTTATTTGTTAATGCAACAAAAAAAGTTAAAAGTAAGTGGTATATTTGTAGCCAGAAGGATAAAGCAAAATATTCCAAAAAATATGTACATAATTGTAAAGCTGAGAGGTGAGAATAATAGACGTGATGACCTTCTCTATTGATTATAAAGTTACGATATTGCTTTTAATTTGTATAGTTGGTGGGGATGATGAAATTGGCAAATTTCAATTCCCTTAAATGTTTTCCTGAATTTGCACAACATTTTACAAAATTTAAAAATTTTTTATTAGTCGTCATTTACAATAATATTTTGCGGTGTATACAGACAGTTTTTGTATTTAAACTTACATCGTAATTATCCTCCAGAAAATTTTGTACCAATTGTCTTCAACGTAGTTGTGCTATAACTGGGGAGAACGGGACTGGTACAATATGCTCTCGAGTCATGAGTGTTGAAAAGAAATCATATCACGCAGCTAGAACAAAAATAGCCTCACTGAGCAAGCAGGTCTTTTACAACAATTTGAGTAGTATTGAAGACTTTACCACAGGACAATTACTCTAAGCTCGGATCTAGAACTTATAACTGAGCATATTAATTGCGCCTATTGACCCCCACCAATGACAATGCATTGTGGAAGTAACAGGTCCCTCTCATATAAAATTTCAAAACTCGAGTCGGTTGCTAGTCCTTGGAAAGGATTTATATGAGTTGTGTTGTGCTTGGCTCTCTTCCTCTACGGTAAATACACCCTCGGGTTTTAATTTTTAAATGGCTGTTCTTATATATTTTCAATAAAAACGTTGCAGTTTTATAATATATCACAAGTCAATGATCATATATTTGTCACGGGTTAAGTTGGTCTTCCTATTTCTAATAAGAGCGATAAATGCCTTAAATTTCAAAAAACCATTTTCAAGCTCTTATAACTGTACTATGCTATCACTCGATGTTAAAGGTTACGACTGTAAATTGATGCCTAAATTGTCATTTGTGCAATAAAAACCGCTGTGAAAAATTAACATGAAATAACATGCAGGAAACTTGTTTTTGGCATCTCAAAAACTATAGCAGTGGGAAATTTTTAAAATTTTTATATGTACATTAGAAAGACCCTTATTTTGAAAAAATTCGATTTTTCCCAGAAGAAATAAAATACGTCGAAAAGTCTGTGAAAGCGCTGAAATCGACAGAAATAACTTCGAACCAAATAAAATTCTCTATTGAACATTCTTTTGCGATGACTATAGTAGATGGAAAAGTATGCAATGCTGCAACCGGAACGAAGTCTACTCGTCAGTGCTATATTTGTGGTGCAACTCAGAAAGATTTCAACAACATTATAGATAAAGAGGAAATGCCAAATTTAATTAGTCTTATATTTGGGCTTTTTGTATTGCATGCCAGAATTAGACTATTTGAAAGTGTTTTATGTTTGCATATAAATTATTATTAAAAAATAAGAAAAACGAAGACTAATGAAGAAAAACAACTAGAAGAAAAAACAAAGAAGCACATCCAAGATCGATTTCGGATTGAAGCTGGATTATTGGTAGACATGACCAAAAAATTATGCTTATCTCTGAGACGCATTTGACGGCTAAAAGCTGTTTTAAAGTCAACGGATATACTCTCTACGACACAAAGAACCCCCAAGGTAGAGCTTGTGGTGGCCCAGCTATACTAATAAAATCGCGATTAAAACACTACTTAATGAGTGATCATTGTGAAGAATATCTTCAAGCAACGAACATCTGCATTGAAGCTTTTCATCAAAACCTGGTGATTTCATCAATTTACTCTCCTCCCAGGTACTGTATTACAGAAAATGAATATAGTATTTTTTTATATTCACTAGAGCAACGTGTTTTGGCCCCCGGTGCCTAAAACGCTAAACACACGTTTTGGGATCTCGCCTTATCACACCAAAGGGTCGCGTTTTGTTTGACACAATTTCTAAAATGCGTTTGAATATTATATCAAGCGGGCAGCCAACTTACTGGCGAACAGATCGCCGAAAAAAAAACTGATGTTATTGATTCTGGAGTGGTAAAGGGTGTGTCCAGCGAAATGATCCAAGTTGAAGCATCTTTAAATTTGTCTTCAGATCACTCACCATCTATTGTCACTAAATATTCGCATACAACGTTTTTACCCACATGAGATACAACGATGACAACGACACGTATAAATTGCTTGAAATACAAAATATATTGGAGTGCTCTCTGGACAGAAAATATTCCAACAAAACCGTCTACTGACATAGATGACTTTATTAGAATGTTTGAGGCAAACCTAAAACAAGCAGCTCTAAATACTACTACTACAAATCTTCAGGTGAGATGTAATAAAATGTATTCAGCAGATGTAGAACAGCTTTTATCTGAAATAAGAATAGTTCGTAGAGGATGGCAATGCTACAGATTCGCTCAGCTAAAATCTATGCTGAAGGAATATACTAAACAGCTTAAAACTCTACTAGAATATCACAAAACCGCTTCTCTTCAAAAACTTCTGAACGGGATCGACGCAACACCTCAAACAGACTATTCGCTATGGAGAGCAGCTTCAGGCCTCATAGCACCGGTGATATATAAGCCTCCATTGCGAGCTTCATATGGAGACTGGAAAAGAACTGACGCTGAAAAATGTACTCTGTTTGTAAACCACTTGCAGAAAGTATTTACTCCCAATACGTCTGATACAATAATCGCGAGATTGAATACTGTATTGCGGGCTTAAATTAAAAAAAAAACTTCAAGTGCTGATAACATAAGCAATAAGCTCTTAGAGCTACCCTTGGATAAATTTATTCATTTTCAATGGTATTTTGTGCCTCAAATGCTATCCTGCAGAGTGAAAGGTTGCCCTGATTATCATGATACCTAAGCCATGCAAAGATTATACGAAGGTGGAATCCTATAGGCCTATAAGCCTACTTTCTAACATGTCAAAACTATTTGAAAAGGTACTTATCAGTAAGCTAACACCCATACTGAATGGTACTGGATGCATTCCAGACCACCAATTCCGTTTCAGGAGACAACACAACACGATTGAACAAACACATTAGCTCGTGAATGTGGTTAGAAGAACCTGCGAGGAAAAGAAATATTGTTCTGCACTTTTCATCGATGTGTCTCAGGCATTTGATAAATTATAACACGAAGGTTTAATACATAAACCCAAGAAAAACCTACCCGCAAACACACTTAAGCTTTTAAAAAGCTACTAAACTTAGCAAAAATTAGTTTTTAAGGAAGGTAATTTTCTAAGCCCTCTGCAACCGATTGAAGCAGGAGTTCCTCAAGGCAGCATCCTCGGTCCTGTATTATATCCGATATATGCCTCTGACTTGCCGGTAAGCAGTAAAATACACATATCGACATTCGCTGATGATACAGCTTTTCTAAGTGTTCACAAAAGCCATCAAGAAGCTTCCCGCAAACATCTAGATTATATACCCAAGTTGAAAAAATGGCTAAAACAATATCGGATAAAAATTAACGAACAAAAATGTCTACACATTACTTTTACATTGTGCAGAGAAACCTGCCCACATATACAAATAAATAATCACACTATACCTCAACACACTGAAGAAAAATATCTCTGTATTAATCTTGATGGTCGTCTAACACGGAAGTCCCACATAAATGCAAAGGTGACCCAAATGAAATTAAAAGCAGCTCAAATGAATCGGCTCATTGTATCATTTATGGGGCACTGCGTCGGCATCAAATGTAGAAAAAATAAAAAGGCGACGAATTAAAATACTCCGTACGATTACAGCAGTCCCATGGTATGTCAGAAAATAGCGAATTCATAAAGATTTAGATGTTCCGCTGGTTAAGACAGTGTTTTTAAACACGTGACAAGCTACATAAAAGACTTGAGCTGCACTAAAATCTCCTAGCCCGAAACATCATTAACTTTAGAGGTCGCACTTGGCTGAGAAGGAGGGACACTCTTGCTCACAGCCGAACACGAAAAACGTTTATAACCAAGGAACCAACCGATAAAATAAATATTTTTGTCTGGCATTGGCTGGACTTAAAAATTAAAATTTTAGAGTTACGATTTGAAAAATGCAAAAAAAATTCGGAAATAGCAATGATAGTAATACCAGTAGAAGTTTTTTTCGAAAATTTCCATTTGGCGGCAGATATAACAGCATAAACTACGAACTGATTTATAGATTAAAAGTCATATTGGAGAGAATGCAAGTGGATATATAATAGATTCGCAGAAATACGACTGTTATGACAAAGACATAGCAAAATTATACGTAAGCATTTATGGATGGCACCCTATGACTCCACCCATGCATAAAATATTGACACAGTGCCATTATAATAGAAAACGTCTTCCTACCAATAGGTCAGCTATCAGAAGAAGTCGCTGAGGCCCGAAATAAATATTCACGTGTATATCGGGAAAACTTTGCCAGGAAGTTTTCCAGAGAACAGTGTAATCTTGGTGTGTGCCACAGATTATTTACTACCAAGTTCGGATCCACTTATAAGCAACTTAAGGCCTTAGAAGAGACCAATCCCAAGAGCATTTTGCCTGAAGACTATAAGCATGCTAATGCCGGCAGCTTCTAACAACCACATACCAGACTCAGACGACGAGCAGCAAGATGAATCAGTTACGGAATAATGTTTTTGTAATGTAGTATTTCTCATATATTTAATATATAATATAAGTCACATATGCTTTAAGCTTTGTTATGTATTTTAATTTAATCAAAATAAATACAGAATTTGTTTTAAATAGCACTGTACATTATATTTCCCCCTCTGTTGTATTAATGTGTGTTTGTTATATTGTAAGAATAAGTTTTACTTAAACTTCCAAATAAACTTAGCTAAATCAAAATAAATACTCACATGAGACATATATTATCACGCAGAAATGATATAAGTGAACAAATAATTTTGACCGTGTAAGTATTCAGTTTTGACCTATGTGTACAGTTAGTTAATCAAAAGGACTTCGTGTTCTTTACCTCGGAGATCGTTTTGAGTAGTACTACGTCCCCTGAAACATACTGGAACTCACCCATCGATAGAGTAAAAAAATTATGATTGCAGCAATATAAAAAACGTACTTCGGAAAAATTTTATTTTACCTTCCACATACAGAACTCGGAATCGATGAAACGAGAAAAAACTGTGTAGTTATTAGAAGGTTTCTTTTTGAGCACTTAATTATTCCAGTTCAAAACTGCATTTACATTTTCTCGAAATCTAGTGGATTTGATTTGAAATCTTTATGAAAATTAATATCGCTTAGGCTGAGGCCACACGGGCATTTTTAAAACGTGGCGTTTCTGCTTTTTATATTAAATTGGAAAGCTCTCAATTTTTGAGAACTTCAAATTTAATATAAAAAGCAGAAACGCCGCCTTTTAAAAACGCCCGTCTGGCCTCAGCCTTACACTAAGCTTTTTGACAAGTTTATCTTTGACTGAAGTTTATCTTAAACTGTAACCAAACAAGTGCAAATTTAGCTAATTCACATACTTTTTGTAGAAGATTTTTGTAGATTGTAGTATTCACGTAGCTAATTCACTCAGCTTTTATATAAAAAAACTATACCGGCTAAGTAGGTCTTTCTGTTTCTAGTTAAAGCTATACCTTATTTTGGACGCCATATTAGTCAAGCCCATAAAAAACTTTGCGTGATAGAAAAAAAAAACTGAATACGGCTTTGAGCTTACCAAAATAAATTCTCTGTATTCTATATATTTTTATTTAAATGCAATTTTGTCTGCAGGCCAGTGTTATTGTATGATGAATTAACATTGATAATATATTGGTAACTGAAATGGAAAACTGTGTAACTAGCAAATAATTTAAAATCGTGTTTCTATAAATTATTCAAGTGTATCACAGAAACAAAATGCGTACGAAAGTGTAAACTGGTAAATACGTTTAGCTTCTCTAGAAAACGAAAAAATTATAGATTTTGTGTTTTCAATTTCATTTTACAACAAACAAAAAATTAAAAAGATATTTAAAAATTATATTAATAAATGAAACATTAAAACAATATTTTGGCATACTTTTAGGAGCGACAAATAAAATTTAGCTGCCCTAATTTTTTATGTATTTTTTTTATTTTTATGATAAAAAAAGTTTAAAGTGGCGCCATAGGGTGTTTTTGTGTTAAACTGCTATTATGAAAAATTTGACAGCTGAAGAAGCGAAACCAAAACATTATGGAAAAACTTATTTTCTATTGTATCATATATTGCACAATAGTTAATAAAAGCAATTGCAAACTTTCGTTAATTACATGGTTTTTGTTTTTTAGCTAACGATATGTTAGTCAGACAATTAAAAGAAAAGAATTTATATTAACATTCGAAATAGCTTCCCATTCTTTCAAAGTTATTAAAATATACACACTTTTAGTAAAAAAAGATTATGCAGCTTTTGCAAAATAATATTTCTTGATATTAAAGTTATGCAATTAATTAAAAAACCACAATATACTCAAAGGATATAAAAACCTTATGACCACAAAAGAATTCTGACTTAAAAACAAAAGAAAGAACAATGAACTCAAAACCTAATTTTGCATATTCAAGGTGTGTTCAGCAATTCTTTTCATATTGATCATTAAAAATATAGAAGATAGAAGTTTGTTAGTACCTTTGTAATTTCTATTATATTCATTTCATTCATATACATAATATTAGTTGAAGAATGGTAGTTTAGAATTAAATGAAAAAATGTGGACTGAAAGGTCGAATTAATTTTTCTATTTAGTACTTTCAAAGCGGCTTAGCTATGTCTCCTTTTTTAAATAAATTTAGCTTCTGCTTTCTAAATTACTTGACAAAACTAATTATTATTTAAGGAGAGAATGCTACAGTTCTTCTTACCGCCTCTCTTCAAACTGGACTGGATAATTAGTTACGAGTTATAACTAGGAATGTAACCGATACCTATACCGATATATCGGCGGTACTTCAGATTTACCGATACGATGATAGTTTTTTAATTTTTTTCAGACTTTTTGTGAACAAATAATTTATTTTTCGTAATTAAATGGTTTTATTTAAGTGTTGTGTTTTTTCTTCCGACGGGTTTTTTTTTAATTTGGAACGATTTTCCGTCATCCCACGTCAAAATTGGTTTATAAACAGACCGGTTTCGGCTATGTGCCATCTTCAGTGTTCTATTGAACACTCAGTTTGTGGAGCTTGTGGAGTTTGTCGCGTTTGTGTCGTCGGGTTAAATCTACTAATTGAAAATTTACTCCCTTCCTGTTGACCGATTGATCTGAAATTTTCTTGCGCCTGTAGCCTTGGTACTTTATATTTTGGTTAGAAAAGTGGGCGGCGCCACGCCCATAAAAAGTGGTACTTAGTTTTAGCCCTTTCCTGTCAACCGATTGATCTGAGATTAAGTAGACGCCTTTACTTACAATTACTCTACACTTTGTATTTAAAAAACAACGACTATACACTTTTATAATTAAAAAAGTGGGCGGTGCCAAGCCCATAAAAAGTAATACTTAGTTTTACCCTTTCCTGTTAACGGATTGAACTGAGATTTAGTGGACACCTTTACTTCCGATGACTATACAATTTAGTAATTACGAAAGTAGGCGGCGCCACGCCTATGAAAAGTAATAATTAGTTTTAACACCTTCCTGTCAATCGATTATTCCAAAATTTGGTACACGCCTTTACTTTTGATTACTACACAAGTTTAAGACTAGAAAAGTGGGCTTGGCCACGCCCATAAAAAGTAATATTGATTTCTACCTCCTTCCTCTTGACCGAATGATCTGAAATTTGGTAAATAGCTTTACCTTTCACGGCAATACAATTTACTGTTCAAAAATGGGTGACACCACGCCCATAAAAAGTAATACTTAGCTTTAGCCCTTTCCTGTTAACCGATTAATATGAGATTTGCTGGACACCTTCACATAAGGTGACTATACAATTTTGTAATTAAAAAGGGGCGGCGTCACGCTCATAAAAAGTAATATTTAGTCTTAGCCTTTTTCTGTTGACCGATTAATCTGAATGATCCGATGGCGTTACTATTATGTGTATTTAGTCTTGTTGTTACCCTGCGGAAATTTTGGTGACAATTGATCCAAAAGTACTCGTCCTATGGCTTGAGAAAATGAGACTGGTACCAAAAATAAGGACTAGTGAATAGTTAAAAAAGACATATTGTGTAAATGGTCACGTATTAACCATTTTGAGCAAATTTAGTTGATACTCCGGCTAGTATTGTAGTAAACGGCACTGAACAAATTCGATGCACCTGGATCTAAGGCCTATCACATAGTATCTATATAATATTAATTGTCTCCCTCTAATGAGACTGCCATGCCACTCAGGAACCTGTTCCGTAATTATATTTAGATATTAACTCCAGCTTAACTACACTGAAAAAACCATGCAACATATGAACGAAATCGCTCGTATATTTTACGAAATATTTTGTAATTTCGCACCACGAAATTCTTTCGTAAAATGTACGAAACGAACGAATTTTTTTTGTTTATTTTATGTTTTGTGTTTGTTTTACGAAATAATTTTTTATATAATACGAAAGAGTTTCGTAGAAAAGAGAAAAACGTTTACATTTTACGAAATAACTTCATAGTTTAAGGTAACATTTAGAGAACATTACTAACTACTTTTTGTGTTTTACGAAAGAACTTTGTATATATTATGAAAGAATTTTGTAAAAAGCAAAATAAAATTTTAGATTTTACGAAATATTTTCATAGCTCAAGATAATATTTAGAGAATATTACGAATTATTTTAGTTGCTTTACGAAATTAGTAATTTGTTTTTGATGGCAATATAATTTCTCATACAAAATTTTCGTTTTATTTAAAAAAAAACTGGCAGTTAGTAACAAATTATTTACACAATTTTGACTTTCATAAATTTTTTGGCAAATTTGATCATGCATAAGACCTTCTTTAGCATAACATTTAATTTTGACCCTTTCAGCTTCAGATAAAGATTTTCCTCGAGCCATTTAAATTTCAAATTGTTTTATCGGCTTAAAAAAATCGAAAATGTATTAAAAACAAACAATACGCGGAGAAGTTATAATGTAAACTATAAAATTAATCAGAAACCTATTCTGATTAGGGACAGCACTTGGACAAAATTTGTTTTGCAGCAATTATTTGATAATGGTACGATATTCTCGTTAATTTTTTTGCACCGATTTCATGTAATGCATATTATTTATTAATAAGTCCAATTTTATTAGTAGTTTGAGCAATAGTTTTTATAGAACTACCAAAACTATTGCTAAAATGTTAAACCTAATCAGATGAGCTGCAGTATAAGTTTTCTAACCTTTATTTTTAAAATTAAATAATTTTTTTACATTTTTCTTGTTATTAAAGTTGCCCCTTCTTTTCTTAGAAATCCCCTTTTTGTGCCCCTTTTATTTTCAAAATCCCCTTTTTGTGCCCATTTTTGAAAACTTTCAACGGTAACGCTGTCTACAACTTATATGTATACGGGTCACTTAGCACCCAATTTTATATGATTCGATAATTTTAAGAACAACTTATATAGTCCATAATTGATTTCGTAATATGTACGAAATTTTAGTATATTTTACGAAAAAAGATTCTAGTAAATGTTTTCGTTACTTTCGTAAAACTATAAAATTCTGGTGTAAAAATTTATTCCGTAATATGTACGAAAGTTTCGTATATTTTACAAAAAAAATAATAACTACGAAAAGTTTTCGTTACTTGCGTCAAATAATAAAATTCTTCACTTAACCTAATTCGTAATATGTACGAAGGTTTCGTATATTCTACGAAAAAAGTAAATACGAATGGTTTTCGTTACTTTCGTAAAATAATAAAATTCCAGACTAAAACTTTTTTCGTGATATGTACGAAAGTTTCGTGTATAATACGAAAAATGTAACTACGAAAATTTTTTTCATAAAATGTTGCATGGATTATTTTCAGTGTAGTATTTCTAACATTGAAATATTAGTTCGCCTGTGGTGGAGTGGGTAGTGTACTAGCCTGTCATGCCGAAGGTTGTCGGTTCGAATCCTATCAAAAACACCGCTTAAAAATAAAATACGATTTCTACTTGGATTTGTAACAATAAAAAAATTAATTAATCGATAATTACAGCTGAATTTTGGATTAATATTTATATATAACTTATATTATTCTACACCGATTAGGACACCATAAGATAGTTCAGAGACAAGTTACAAGGTGCATACAAAGTATCAATTAATCCCATCCTAGGCCATCCCCATATAAAAGTGGCTGGTCCGCTTCATAGGAAGTGTTAGAACTCGGACTGGTCCCTGTCACCTGGGGATCGGTCACGTGACTTGTTTTGTGTCAGTTCCATTTACCGTAGGGTAATAGCAGATGGCCGCCACCACAAAATGGTGATTTAGTGATTCCTCTATAAACACCTCAATATGGATATCAAATGAAAGGATTTGACTAGTAGAATACAGTACATAATGAAAAACTTTTAATTCCCAAATGGCGGCCAGTACAAAATATGGGGTGGGCGGGGGTTATATTCATGCATAGATATTGTCAGCCCCCTCAATATTGGCATTAAATGAAAGAGGTTGGCTACTATAATGCAGTACCCCACGGAAAAAGTCCGAAACTAAATGCCAGATCATAGGGTTTAGGACATAAAGTAAAAAACTTAAAAATTTAAAAACAAAATAAGTAAAAAAAATTTTTAAGTTAAATGGTTTTATTGTAATCAAACATAGATAATGCACTAAAAGCTAAAAAATAATTATGTAGTACCAGGTGCCAGCTACCACACCACTCTCCTCACCAACATAGGGCATTGTCAGGCTAAAATAAAACCGTGGGGCGCATTGACTTTCGGTTATCTGTAGTTAACAATGCCCCACGGTTTTATTTTAGTCTGAAGAATGCCCTATGTTGGTGAGGAGAGTGGTGAGGTAGCTGGCACCTGATACTACATAATTATTTTTTAGCTTTTAGTGCATTATCTGCATCATTATTATGTTTCATTAAAATAAAACCATTTAACATAAATTTTTTTTACTTATTTTATTTTACCATGACTTCAAATTCAATTCATTGTTTCTTAAATCTGATTAATATCAATTTAAAATATTAATAACATTTCACGCTGCTATTTTGTAAAAAAAATTATTTTTTTTCTTAATTTTACAATGAACTCAAACACAATTTCTTGGTTTTTTAAATCTTATTCCTAGCAGAGAAATACAGTCCAAATAAGTCATTACAATGCAGAGTCTCCATTCAGAGTTTTACATATGCTTGTCATTGCAAAAATTTTTTTCGATTACCAATCATCGAGTTGAAAGCGATTTTAAGAAAAATTTCTTTTTTGGAGTTCTATCTAGGAAAAAGGTTGAAAAATTAACAATTTCCGCAACTTATTTCTTTTTTGGCGAATTTAAGTGCAAAACACCCAGTAGAAAATTGCTTCGAAAAAAACAGGTTCTTACTATTATGGAATAAGAGTAGTTCTTGCAAACCTGCCGATATCAATGCTGATTTTTGTGTGGCGAGTTCCAGGTTGGAGTACTACATTTTTGACACAAAAAACGCTATTTGATGCGCTAAAAATCATCACCATTTTCAGCGCTAAAACTGAATATATATAGAACTTTTTCAATTAAAAACCTGCATTATGTCAGCAGTGAGAAATCATTTTTTTTTGTATAGTTTGTTTCATATACGTGTTCATTGCCCCGAAAAAAGCTATTATTTTAAAGTGTATTAATATGCGCTTTATTTATGCGCTTTATTTTCATGTTTCAAGAAACATGATCTTTTTTTTCTGGGCAGTTTTCATGTAAATTTAACTGAATAAATAAATATTGAATTTTAAAAGAATATTGGTTCATAAATGTCCTTTAAAAATAGATTTTCTTAAACGCATGGTGAGTATTTTTTAGATTATAAAATAATTACAAATTTTTGTATAACTTGAATGAATCTTTACTTGCTTTTCTAATAATTATGCGCTTATTTTTATTATAGATTCTTTGGAAGCAATGAATATGTAGTACCTTAAAAAATACTTCCAAGTTTTTTTACTGGCTTAATACAATTTTAAATATTAAATATCTTTTCACTGTAATTTTGTATATTAAAATAATTACTCTACTTAAGCTTTGCTAATTTTAACTTGATTTTAATTTCAATATGCGTATCGGTATCGGAGGCGATATCGCCGCTATTCCTTTTTGAATATCATAACATCCCTAGTTATCATTACATCCCTAGTTATAATATTTCACATGAACGAAAATTTTTCAAACCCTAATGATACATTACAGAACTATCTATAAGAAAATTAATCGGTGTTGAATAACATAAGCTATTCATTAACATTTATTTGATTTTTAAAATATTAAAATTAAATTAAAATGATATTGTTATGGGACGGATTCCTTAGTGCAAACGACTGACTCCAGATCTAATAAAAATAAGTTAAGTCTGAAATTCATTATTTGAATTATTGCAAATTCAAATAATTGTTACGAGTAGAATGTTCGAATATTCAATCAGATTAGCGGATCGGATCAGTACTACTAATTTATACAGGCCCTTTACCGTCTCATCAACGTTTTTGTTCACTTTTATCAGCTAATTAACCAATTTTTGTCACAAAATAGAATTAAAGAGTTTTTCTGCAAATGCTTACATTCATTTAATTTCAACGTTTATTTTGGTTAGCCGAAGTCTTCTCTATCTGATTAATCGAACACTCACAGAAGCTCTATTTTTTTAGTTTTGGCTTAAAGCAGTTTTTTTTTGTTTTTATGCATGCTTATATTGGTTTTACTAGTTTATTTGACTAACATTTTTTAGTTTCAGTCAGACAACAGAGAAGTTAGCATACATATAACTTTCTGCTCGGGCCGATCGCATTATTAAAAATTTTCTTACGTAGTTTTATTTTTTGACCTAATAAGGTATAAGTCTAAAATTTATTATTTCCGCTTTTTAGTTCATAATTTGAATTAATGTAAATACAAATTTTTATTAAGAGTAGAGTGCGCTAATATTCAATCAGATTAGTACAACGGATCGGTACTACTGATTTCGACAGGCCACTACACCGTCTCATCAGCGTTCTTGTTCACTTTTACCATTTGTGGATTCTTTTTATAAGGAAACATCAGCTATTTAACCTATTTTTGTCACGAAAGAGAATACAAGAGTTTTTTTTGTAAATTCTTTCATTCATTTAATTTCAACCTTAATTGTTGCTAGCCGAAGTCTCCTCTATCTGAAAAAAGCTTTTATTATTTTTTTCTTTTTGCTTTGATGTGCTTTTGCATCAATGCCACGATTAAAGCTTTTTTATGCATGCTTATATTGGTTTTCCTAGTTTATTTGCCTGATTTTTTTTGTGTCAGTCAGACAAAATAAAAGTAAGAATGCATATAACTTTTTGCGTGGGCCGATCGCATTATTAATAATTTATTTCGTAATTTAATTTTTTTTAACTACTTAGGTATATGTCTGAAATTTATTATTTCGGCTTTTTAGTTCATAATTTGTATTAATGTAAATTCAAATTATTATTAAGACTGGAGTGTTCGAATATTCAATCAGATTAGCAGAACGGTAGTAATACTGATCCGTTCTGCTAATCTCATTGAATATTCGAACACTCCACTCTTAATAATAATTTGAACTTACATTAATTCAAATATTGGACAAAAAGCCGAAATAATATATATCACAGTTATATCTACCCTAGAGGGAAAAGAACCATTCGCAAAACTGGTCACGTGACTTGTTCCCAAGGACTAACAACCGGTTCGCGTTCCGCAACTTTATATGAAAGGGACCGGTAACTTTTACATGGCGTTGTCATTGGACGGGGTCAATTGATATAATTAAGATACTCAGTGATAGGTTCTAGACCCAAACTAATGCTACTTGTCCTGTGATGGGCTCTTCAATACTAGCTCAATTATTGTATTTTAAACAAATATTTTTAATTTGGAAAAAATCTGCGTGTGCAATGAGGGCTTTTTCCTAACATTTTTGTTCTAGTTTTGTGATATGTTGTGATATAATTCTTTTCACCGGTCACCACTTAGGAACATTTCGTACCATTCCAATTTTTACCAGTCATAGGACAAGTACGTTCAATGTAATTGGTACAACATTTCCTGCAGGGTAATTAGTTCAAAAAATTAGATTACGTTAAAAAAAATATTAAGTTAATTTAACATGGCGTTTGTGTTAGAGGGATTAAATTAACAATAATTTTATATTATGAGCTTGGCCTTAGATCTAGCCCTGACCAACTTGTTCGGCATGCCGGTTACCATTATACAATAGAGGGTACAGGAAATTGAGAGGACGAAGTCTTGTGGTATATCTGCAGGTAAAAATATATTAAGGAATTTCTTAATTCAATATATATTACATTTTGTTGCTAGGATAATAAATATTTCTTTTTTAAATGTTCTTTCTTTTTGTATTGCCGGTAATATCCATTAAGTTTGATGGCATTTCGTTGTATATCGTTGGCAATAATACCTTTTTGTAGTCACGATTTTAAGACGTGTTTTGAACGGAGTCGCCTCTAGCCGTGCCACAGATGATATTATATATTTTTAAATGAGAAATATACCTAGGCCTTGGAAAATCAAAACCTTTAAGAAAGTTTATGAATTTACACGAAAAGGAAATATAAATCAAGTTGTATATCACACAGCTTAAAACTAACTATTTTACTTTTTAATTTTGAAGTACGGTGTATTATACAAACAGTATTTAGAAGTTTATGCAAGTTGAACTCATAGTTGGCATTCGAATGTATCCGCTTTTTCGTTATTTCTTTAATGTTATTTTTTTCCTTTTTTTAAGTAAATTTATTGGCATAAGTTCAAATAAGCTTTTTAAAGTATTTTGTAATTGTTTGCTAAATTAGCCATTACATGCTACTAAGAGTGGTTAATTGTGACATTTGTAATAGTTAAAGATATATACTTTTTGCATATCACAAGGACATTTTCTTAAGGCCTTATTAAACTAAAATATAAAACTTAAATTTATGTATTGAACTTAAAAGCATAAATACCACCGAGCCAAACGATTTTTTCCTTTAATACAAAGTCCTATACTCCTATTTTTGTGTTCTCAAAGATACAAATTAAAAAAATCTATTACATCCAAATATCAAATTATCGCGGTTTTAATTAATTTGCCCACCTTAACTCATAACTTATCCATACTCGAACGATACAGCAAAAACTACTGATTCACCCGAAACAGGTTTGCAAGCTACAGTTTTTGTGTCTTTTGTGGTAATCATATCGCATATTCGCAACATGCAGCTATTACAAAGCCCGTAATTGGCTTGCGATATAATCACCACAAATAATGCAAAATCTGTCTGGAATGTTCATACGACGCCTTTTATTGCTTCCATGACTAATAAATTGAGAAATGTGACATAAATACTAAATATTTTTAAAGATTGAAAATATAAAACAGTTTTTTCAAAAAATGCACAATATCGGGAAAACAAGATGTGCTACGAAAAAACTGATAATGCCATTGTAATGAGCAGATGACAATACAAAAGAATCAGCTATTTGAAATTCAGAAAATTTACAATAAAAAATGTTTTAAAGACTAATCAAAAATTACGCGATTGTGATATACTCACCACTGTGATTCTACTCAAATGCAAGATATTTTAAGATTTTGAGCACCATCCGAGATATATTGAGCGAATTTTACAAAAAATGGTTTAAATTGTGCAAATATTAAATGTCACTATATCTTTAAAACTAGAGCTGCCAGAAAAAAACTAATGATGCTATATTAATCACTACTCTTAATTTAACCAAGAACTATAAATAGAAGTCTGGCAAATTTTACTTACGTGGTATGTTTTTTACTTACGTGGTGTGTATTTCCATAGCCAGCAGAAAAATTTGTATTGTAGTTGGCTGCCCCAGCCAAGGCTTGAACTGAACCACTGCAGCAACAACAGATTCAAACTTTACTTTAGATATATAGTACCATCACGAGCAACATTAATTTTATTTTAATTCAACATGATTTAATTGATAATTTAAAATAATATTTATTGGAAATTAAAGTAGTAGTCATGTTGATTTTAAAGAAAATATAACGTCGATAACAATGTTATTTTAACAGTGAAAAATATTAAGTCAAAGAGATTTAAGGTTAGATTAATATTTTTCGTTTAAAATTAATATGAAACCATGTTAATTTTAAATCAGCAGTAGCATATTTTCGCTGGTAATGGGTAGTTTTTTGGCAATTTGTCGGCTATTTATATTTACACAACACGAGCATCCAAATAAACAAAAAAAAGTCACAAAACAAAGCACAGTAGTGCATTGTAGCTATGAACAAAGCAAACAAACACCAACATATTTAAACAACAAACTATTTTATAAAATAAACACACATACTGCTTAAGCCTTTTTCAACTTTTCTGCAAAAGCACCCACGGTCTTGGCAGGAATCGAACCTGCGACCCCCGGCTAATAGTCTACCATACTATACACTACACTACGGGGGTACCCATGATATCTATTCGAAATTGCAATATTTTGATTTTACATTAGTATTTTTTCTTGTGTGATCCTGCTATGCACGCAAATTACTACTGGAGCACTATGTGGCGAATAGCCAATGTAGAAAGACAAGTGGAGAAAATAAATGTTTGCTGATCGTTCTGCTTTTTTCCACGTAAACTATACGCTTTCATAGTGAAAATACTAGTGAAAAACGCATAAGTTAGGCTTCTAGGTCTACACTCAAAATATTCCGTACGTAAAACTAACTGAAATTGCAATATAAAATAAATTAAAACTCAATTAAAAACAAGTCTACTTATTTTTCATTTAAGTTTAACAAAAAGTTTATTCAACTTTAAATGTTAAAAAGTTAACAGTTAACCATAAAAAATTAATGATTCCTTATTTATTTGGATCAATTTCACTGTCAAAAGAACTAATAGCAGCTTCCGTAAAAATAAAAGAGGTTTCCTTATTTCTGCTATTTTTACTGTTAGATAATCAAACACAAGTTCCGTAAAAATAATTGATTTTTGCTTTATTTTTAAATGTTACGAGCCTTATTATTTCGTATCTTTAATTATTATATTATTAAATTTATATTTTTACTCACTTGTATGTTATGTCAACTTCCACTGGGATCGAACAAAGCTCGTTCGGGTTTGAAATCAAACGTATCAACTATCTGGCCAAAGCACAGTATGTAAATTAGCTGCACGAGGACAACATAAACTTACTCAATTTTATGCATTTAACATTACAAATTAAAACAAACACACGCGTGGTCTTCGCTGAAACTGAACATGTGACCTCTCGTTTAATAGTCTAACGTACTAACACAACTGATTTTAAATGTGTATTTATATCATTTCAATTGCAATTTCCGGTAATTTTACGTACACAATATTTTGAGTATTTGTGTGTGTGTGTTATTTCTATGCATGTACTTTTTTGGTACTTATAACATAAACAACGGAGTATATTGAAAGCAACAGAAAATCCGTATAATGTGTATTTAATTTGTTTTATTAAATGTTAGAATCAGTTAAAAATAAGATTGCTTAGAATCTTAAATGTTTACTCTTTTAAAAATGATTGCACGGAATACTTCGTGAACAAAATAAATTCCGCTACTGTCATAATATTGTGAGTGTAGTTAAGTATATAATTTTTCCATTTTATAAATTGCAATACACCCTAAAATTCGGAAGTTATCGATAACAGCCGATTTTTTTTTACTTCACGGACAAAAAAAATTTCATTGCGTTTTTTCTGTACAGATTTTAAATTTTTAAACGGTGCCTAATAGAGGAGGATTTAAGTTTTCCGTGTTTATTTAAAATATTTTATTTTGACTTATATTTCATAGAAACATCATCAAAACAAAAGTTATTTTAAATTTGTTCACTTTTCACAACACTTTGGTTAAGAACTTACCAATTTTTTTAGTTTCTTAAAAAGTGTATCTTATAACGTTTCCATTAATTCCCAAATTATTAAAATCTGTTGAGAATTGGTAAAATTACAATTTAAAAAAAATGTTAATGTAAAATTATATGTACATGCAACACTTTCCCGGTGCATTTTGGAGCTGGTCACAAAATAAATGGTAAAATATGTATAACAGCTAATTACTGAAATTTGGCACATTAATAGATGAGCGGCTATACTTTCACACTATAGTTTGCGAAAATTTGGAGAATATGTACTAACGACTCTACAGTGGGCCAAATCTATAGGCATCGCATGTGGAAAATTTTAATAGTCTTGTAACTTTCGCAAAACTCAACCTATTAGAAAAGTTTTAATACACTATAGCTTTGGAAAAAAAGTATAATATACTGAAACAAGGATATTCTAAAAACGTGCAAAATTGAAATTTGCAAAAGTAACAAAACTTCTAATGTTTTTCATATGCGCTGCATTTAGTTTTAGCCTACCGTATTGCCGTTAGTTCATATGCTGCATATTTTTGGAAACTATAGCCACTCATCTATTTATATGTAATTTTTCCAATAAGTCTGACCAGTAGATTAGCAGTTATATATTTTTTCATTTATTTTGAGCAGCATGACAATGCACTGGGAATGCATTGCATATACTATTTTTAATTTAAGTTTTTTTTAAATAAGTTTTAACTTTTACAATTCCCAACCGATTTTCATAATTTAGGGCTTATTGTAATCGTTATAAGATACACTTCTCAAGAATATAAAAAAATTGGTAGTCACGGAAAGTGTTGCAAAAAAAACGCAAAATTTTAAAACATAGAAAAATAAATTAAAAATGTAATTGTTTTATGATATTTATTTAATATTAATCAAAATAAAATCTTTTACATATACACGGAAAGCTTAAATAGTTCTCTATTCGACTCAACTAGACCTACAAGTTCATGAGTTGTTTTTCGCGAAAAAAACATGCTATTTTGAAACAGTGTGAATTTAGGAATTATTGTAATTATAAAATGGTAACTTTTTAAGAAAATTATAAATGCGTAGTTTCTGATGCAAAGTATCACAAAAAGCCGCAAAATTTTTAAGAAACCGGGAAAAAAATAAAAATTTCCATTATGTTTTTATTATATTTCCGCGAAACTTTACTAAAAGAAATAGTAATTATTTTGGCTTGAGTTCGGTTTTAATTTAATTTTTTATTAAATTATATTTTTATTTAGAGATAATTATGAAGCATGTAGACAAAGAACATGTTGACTGCGAGGAGAGTTGAACTGACGTTTCGATAGCTCCTGCTAATCTCTTCAGAGTTCCTTACCGCTTAGACCACTCGACCAAAGTTGGGTGTTTGGAGTCAAAAGCTGAATATCATCTACTTTTAATCATACTTTCACTCTTAGACCTGTATCTCATTTGAAAGTTATTGATATTCAGTTTTTTCTTTGTATTGTGCTAAGCTTCTTTTTTTAATTTCTCTATTCTAGTATGTATTATCATTGATAATTACAAGTACTAGTGTGTGTGAATGTTTGTTTGTTCAGTTTTATTTGAAAATGTATATCCTTTTGCTAGGTGCCTTTAGAGTTTAACAATTAAGTTATGAGTTTAGTCGAACTATATGGGCTTATGTCTAAAGAAATTTTAATTATTTTGGCTTGAGTTCGGTTTTAATTTAATTTTTCAATTAAATTATAAATTTATTTAGAGATAAAAATGAAGCATGTAGACAACTCGACCAAAGTCGGGTGTTTGCAAAGTCGGGTGCTCGATACTTGATCTAGTTGATTACGGTCGTCTCTTACTGAATAGCGGATAGTTCTTTAAAAAACAAGTAAATTAACATTTCAAGCTTCAAAACAATTACATTTTGGTTTTTGTAATCTCGGTGTTTGTTCTTATTGAACTCTAGTACGTGCCGATTTACAAAACACTTGCTGGGTTAGCAAAACACAAATGGCCCCGGGGGCCAAATCTCATAATCTCGATTTGAACAAATTTAATATGAAGAAAAGTAAGAGGTCAGTGAATACACTAATAGGGATGTTATCTAACTTACCTACAACATCAAAAAATCGGTTTAGTGAACTGGCTAAACTTAATGATATGGAATCGGATACAGTATCCAATATAAATGAAGTAAAATCAGTAAAACCTCCACCATTGGTAGTCGATGCCGAAATAAACTTAAGCGATCTCCAATTATTATTGGGTATGGATGCAATCTACAAACGTACATCCATTGGAACGAAAGTGTTTCCACAAAATACCGATTCATACGAAAAGTGCAAACATATTTTACTAGGTAGAAAAATTGAATTCCATACTTTTAACTCGAAAGAGAATCGTCTTTACACAATGTTCCTGTATGGACTTCCAAAAGTTAGTATTGATGATATCAAAAAGGATATTCAAGAATATAATTTAACGCCTTCATCTATTACGGAAGTGAACACAACATTTAGTTCAGTAAATAATGTTGTATATAAGGTACAATTTTCTAGAAAAAATTTCAACCCAAAATCACTAAATAATGTATCTTCACTATGCAATATAATAGTATCTTGGAGAATGTATAAACCAAGGAAAAACGACAACCCAACTCAATGTTGGAATTGTCTTGTGTATGGCCATGGAGGTGAACACTGTAATCGCCTTCCAGCATGAATGCCTGCAGTATTTTCTTGTTTCAATTGTAAAAAGCATGGTAAAGCCCTTATGACACTACATTTTTCTTGCATTGTTTTGCTATAGAATTGAAAGAAAGAAATAGCAAATGATAGAAAGAAACAACTATACAAAATGTAAACAAAACGTAATGGCTTCTTTAGGTGCTGCCTACTTTTTATTTATAATAAAACGACAAAAGAAAAAAAAGTTGAAAAAAAGAGGCGCTAAGAAGCTAAATTCGTGAATAAACCGCTAACTTGGCAACACTTTAATGTTTCAAGTTTGAAATGTCAATTTTAAGTTGAAAATTTTAACTTTTCTTTTGACAGGCCTCCATTTGTTATCGAGAGCATTATTAAAAGCTTTGACAATATGGTATTTATATTAATATAGCTGAACTCTTTGCACCTGGTAAAATTTCCCATTATATTCTATTTGCACTGTTCTCCAAAACTTGAAAAATTAAGAAAAAATGTAGTGTCATAAGGGCTTTAAGAACGAACAGATCACTCTGCAAATGACATTAATTGCCAGCGTTGTCAACTTTTGGATTTCAAAAGGCACTGAAACAAGTAAAAAAAACGCGTAATTCTTGAAAAAAAGCACTGATTTGAAATTTTTTGTATTATTTAAAAAAGTTGTTCTATACCTGCCTGTTCTCTAAATCGAGCCGATCTAAAACGAATCGTTTCAGAAAAATTAAATCTACTAAAAGCAAAAAATTTTTCAGACTTTCTTGTAATTTTCAATTTTTTAGAGCTTAATATATCATATCCGATATTAATTCATTATATGTGATCATCATAGTTATTGCTACAAGTTTTTCATAGAAATTAACGGGTTATCATAAAGAAAAAACTGTAACTTTTGAATCTGTTTTTATTTCTAATTAAAGACTTTGTACAATAAAGGTCCGTCATAAAGGTAGTTAACTCTGTAATAAAAATAATTACATATGTAAAAAAACGGACTTCAATGCAAAGATCTTATGTACCAGATTACAAAACCAACGCGATTTTGTGTTAGATCAAATGGTGTGCTTGTCTGCAAATGTACGCCCCCAATTTTTCGTAGTACCAAACTTTGCATGTCCTTTGAAATAAAATATTTTGAAAATCTATGAAGAAATAGCTCCGACATGTGATAGTTAGTATATCAGCCTACCACCTTTTCCGCCCGATTTTCACTTCTATGGGATCAAACTGCAAGCAATTCATTTGAAAAAAAAATTAAAATTAGTTCATAATGGAGAATTATGCGATAATCAATATTTTCGGGGGAGGGGAGAATGCCCTACATATTTGGGTTGAAATTTTTTCTAGAAAATTGTACCTTATATACAGCATTATTTACTGAACTAAATGTTGTGTTCACTTCCGTAATAGATGAAGGCGTTAAATTATATTCTTGAATATCCTTTTTGATATCATCAATACTAAGTTTTAGAAGTCCATACAGGAACATTGTGTAAAGACGATTCTCTTTCGAGTTAAAAGTATGGAATTCAATTTTTCTACCTAGTAAAATATGTTTGCACTTTTCGTATGAATCGGTATTTTGTGGAAACACTTTCGTTCCAATGGATGTACGTTTGTAGATTGCATCCCTACCCAATAATAATTGGAGATCGCTTAAGTTTATTTCGGCATCGACTACCAATGGTGGAGGTTTTACTGATTTTACTTCATTTATATTGGATACTGTATCCGATTCCATATCATTAAGTTTAGCCAGTTCACTAAACCGATTTTTTGATGTTGTAGGTAAGTTAGATAACATCCCTATTAGTGTATTCACTGACCTCTTACTTTTCTTCATATTAAATTTGTTCAAATCGAGATTATGAGATTTGGCCCCCGGGGCCATTTGTGTTTTGCTAACCCAGCAAGTGTTTTGTAAATCGGCACGTACTAGAGTTCAATAAGAACAAACACCGAGATTACAAAAACCAAAATGTAATTGTTTTGAAGCTTGAAATGTTAATTTACTTGTTTTGCTCGAAAAAAAAATTTCGAAAGCGGTTCACATATGGCAGACTTGTGCTTGGTGGAGCAAATTTTCCCACAAAATTTTGGAACAAAATTATGCAACAAAACTGCAGGTAAACCCTTTCAAAAAAAATCGGTTTGCAAATGGCAGAGTTTAGATTGGTGGGAGCGAATTTCCTCACCGATTTTCGAAAAAAATTGTAGAACCAAACAGCAAGCAAACCCTTTCAAACGAAAAAAGAACTTTGAAAATCGATTCACAAATGACAGAGCTATGCCAATACAAACATAATAAATACACACGAATTCATAGCCTTCTTCTTTTCTGGTGTCGGTTAAAAAATAAAGAAAATTACAAATACATTTTTCAGGATACTTCGGCATTTTAAAGGACTTTGTCAATTTTAATCAATACTTTTTAGGAGGAGACTGAAACCTTTCGAATGAGACAAAATTTATTAATATCGGATGACGCGCTCTAAAGTTATTCTATCTTGAATATGACGAACATTTCTCAAAAAATGGGCGAGATGCCCAAGTTTAGAACCATAAAAAGTATCGGAATAGTTCTTTCGGCACGTGATGGGCACGTTTTTATTAATATGGTAAGCATGAAATTTCACATCCTGATTATTTATTCCAATTTTTTCAACTCTTATTATATTTTTGGTTTTGCTTGTGCGTAAGCTTCGCCTACGATCAATCAATCTTTTGTTGTTGAAACAGGCTATTTTTTGTCTTATAATTTACATTCTGATTTTCAGTTGTAAATTACACCGCAGAAACTACACATAAATTCAGAACTTATGAAATGATTTTAATAAATTTCAGCTCATTTTATTTGTAACATATGAAATTATCACAATTAAGAAAAAATGTCTTTGTTTGATAAAATTTTCTGAATATCTCTAAAATTATAAGACTGTTGAAAAATTAATAAAGCGTTAATTTAAAGGTTATTTTGTTTCCGGTCAGTCTGTGTGTGTGTGGTTTTTTAATCGAAGGACTAGTTCTCGAGTAAATGCAAATTATGTGATGCAGCATCCTCTTTTTTCTATATAACGGAAAATCTCGAGATACAAAGTCAATTCAAAATAAGTAATTTAAAGGCAATGATGCTCAGTACCAAGTGTATACAAATTGACTACGAAACCTTAGACCTTACAGAAAAAATTTAATATTGTTGGTCTGTGTTAACAATTTGGTTTCACATAATACGTTTTTTTTGCAATATTTCAAAATAATAGACGTCAAGAATTACTACAGCTGAAATTCTTCTTCGATTGAAGCATGAACACTACATCCAGCAATGGACGAATATAGTGAATTTTTCTACAAAGTTCTAAATTAATCGCTTTAGAAAAAACTCCCATCGAATTGTACAAAATGTCTTTACAAATTATATTAGATATATTTAATGTAATCATTCTTGATGTTAATTGTTACTCGCCCGCTCAAAAATATGGGCAGGAGAGCAAATTTTCTAAAATTAGTCAGATTTTCCGAAGTACTTTATTTACTAGTATGAAAATTGTAGTAAACTCCATTTTTACATTTTTATTTCTTTACTATTCATTATCAAACATAAGAGTCTTCCTAACGGCACTTTTCACTATGTGCGATTAAAGCGAATGCTAGACAGGTCAATATTCAGCTTCAATATATGTATTTGTGTGCGTTTGTTTACAAAAAATAGATACACATAAACGGAGGGGAAATATTGAAGAATATGAAAATGCTTTTGATTTTCATAACAAACACACACAAAAATATATATTGAAACCTAAATATTTACCTGTCTAGCATTCGATTGAGAGTTAACGAGGACTTTAACGGCCAGTTCGGTATACAAAACTTCAGGCTAAAGTCCACGTTAACTTTTAACTGTGCATTGTGAAAAGTGTCGTTTGTCTAAAATGTTTCACAGATATATTAAACGGAAAGTTTTATGTCTGTTTAATTAAAAAAAAATATGTGAAGAAAGTAGGAATAGCCGAATTTGTATGGCAAAAGTGTGTTGCGCAGCAGAGTAGGAAAATAAACGCAACGTTTCGTCTTGTAGTGTATTTTTCAATGTGCAAAACAAAAACGAAACAATAACAACGAGAATGATAGTCCCATTTAGTTTTGTATTGTTTGTGCTTGTGTACACTAAATGTACATTAACTTAAATGTACGCAGCTAGAAAAGAAAAGAACAAGAACAAAATTGAAAAGTTTTAAGAATATACATTTGCAAACTTTTCCCTATTGATTTGCTTATCATAGTAGATAATGCAAAACAAAAACGAAACATATATTTATGCTAAATACAATGAACCATTCAACGAAATACATTTCTGCTATTGTTTTGTTTGCAATTGTATGATTGAAATGCGATATTAAAGCACGCAGATGAGTGAAAAGCCAATTGTTTTGTTTCCATTTTTTATCACTGCAAAAGTATTTGTTTTGGTTTTGCTTATGTAGGAAACGATTAAAAATATTTTAAAAGTTTGTGTCTTTGCATGAAACGTTTCGAAAAGTTTTGTTTGTTTGCAAGCTCCATTGCGTAGTATACGTAATATGGTAGTATGATATGATATTGATTATACGCCGGAGTTTTTGTAGTAAATCAGTGGTGGGCAGACTCTCAAATTAGTATACTAGCGAGTATAGGCTGTTTTTTTTTCCATCAACACACGTATACTGTATGTGAGACATACATCCTATCTATTTAGCTGCAAAGCACATACACAAACAAAGATAAGATAGTGTTTGTGTGGCCACCACTGTAGTAAATGTATTTAAAAATAATACCGTTTTGCACAGTTTCACTTGAGATATATAAACGCCGCTGAAAAATCATAATATTTAAAGTCCAATGTTCTTCGTGATAGTTTAAATTAATTTGTGGATTAATTTGCGGATGATTTTCTTTGCACGATGGTGCATCAATTTGGCTTGTTCTTAAACAATTCCACTATGTTTGGCTGTGATTTTCATGTAAAGTTAACATTTCTTTCTATAGAAAATAGAGGTAAAAAAACGAAATTAAAATCTAAAAGAAAACTATGGAAAAAGTAGTTGAATGTCTTCTAACATTTCCTTTCCATGATAAGCCATTTTTTATAGTCGCCGTCGTCATCGCCGTCTCTATTGAAATAAGAAAAGTTTTCTTTTCTTTGGTCCTTAAACAAACTATTGTTAGGCTTAAATTGTTAGTCTACTTTGAATTGTTGACCTTAGAATTTTGGCTTAGAAAATAGTTTTAACTTTTATTATGAGTTTAAAGGAATGTTGTATACTAAAATTCCAAGTTTAGCTGTGTGTCGTAGTTGCTACTTGAAATGTTACATTTTATTTTCCCTGGATAACTTTTTAATTTAAAATAGTTTTATGCAGATATAATTTTCTGTTCTCACGTATACACATACATACGTAATACATACATACAGACTTACATGTTTACTTATAAGTGTTAACTTTGTAAATTTTGCATGATGCGATAATAGAAGCATTCCTTAAGGCATTCTAACTGTTATTTAAGCCTGCCAAGGAAGAGATTAAAGTAAAATATATTTGCTTAAATTTGTTAAAAGGAAAGTTATTTTGTCAAAACACAGACAAAAACTGGTAAAACAACTGGTTGTAGTTTGTTTCTAAAGCTAAATTTAGTATTTAAATATTCCAGTTCCTCGGCAAAGTATCCTAGTCCTTTAGTTAAAAATTTAAGCTTGAAATTAAAGGTTTTCTATATTTTAAGGCTTCTTTTAATTTTAAACTTAACTTTATCATCGGTATGCTTAAATTTTTGAGACAGCACACATATTTACTACACTATAAAGAGACATCAATCGTATGGACTATTTTATTTTGTTCCATTTTTATTTTCTCTATGCATGACGCTGACCTATATCTGTATTCCATAGCACTATATTGTTTTTAGAATTGACTTGTGTAGACTTAGGGAAGAATTTTTACTGAACAGTATGGTTATTATAATAAAAATCATGTTTGCGGGTTATTTTGGCAGAAAAAGCTTCGTCACCAAATACAATGTCTAAGAACCCATAGATATTTTTTGTTATTTAATTAATATACATATACATTGATTATTGATTTTGAAAGAAAAAAAAAATAGTACGTATGATGCCTCTGGCAAAAATACTATTAGTGCAAAATATAAGCTCACTATATTGTCTAAAAAATTCATCAAAACTTTAGTAAACTGACTGCACAAAACTACATAGAAAAAACTAATTTTTCACTTCAAATACCAAATTCCCTGAATCAAATGTAAATTTGTTCAATTCAGATCCTATAAAGAAATTTGTAAATTCAAATACAAAAATTTGTAATAATTTTTTTGATAAAAATTCTGATTTTTTCAATAAACAAATTGTTTCAATCAAAAAATGTTTTAGAGAAATATAAAAAATAAATCAAAGAATTTCATAACTTTATCAGGTCGTCAACATTGGCGGTATGTAAATGAAATGAAATAATAAGTCAAACAAAATTATTTATCAAACTTAATAGAGTCAATTATAAAGATTTAAAATCAGTTGCAAAAACATGTTTGTTTAAAAAAAAGCTATCATAATTTTTTCTGTGTATGTATGGCTTGAGGTTTTCACATTACATATTCATAAATACTTAACCAAAAAAGTTTGTCTTGAGTAGAACAAGAATCAGAAAAATGGGAATGAATAAAAATAAAAGAATGCCCACGTTGGGTAAGTCCACTTTAATATCAACTTGAAAGTGATTTAATTCTCGTGTTCAATTTTCACGAAAAAGTTGTATATATAAAAATTACAATCAGATTCAACAGAGCCACCTGATAAGCAAAATACACGCTGACGATGGAAGTGTAGCGGCTTCCGAAGGTGGCGCTACTCTATTATGCTGTGTACGTTGAAAAATTAAGTTGATATTAATTTTTTTCTTGTTTCTTGTAATATTAATCATGCCCAATTCTTTCTGAATTATACTTTACGAACCTTAGCCTGAATAATCAATTTGGATTCACAAAGCAAATACGTTCGAAATAATCATATTAATAAATTATGTATATAAAGTGTGTCCCAGTAGGAACGCACCTTTTAATATTAACATAAAAACAGGTATTTTTCAGGTATTTTCAAGTATTTTTCGGGTTTTCGGCTACACTCTCGTTTACATCAGCAATGTTTTCCAGAGACCGACCGGTACGTTGACGCACACGTGTCTAACCATCCATAACGGACCCAGTTTCTTAAATTTTTTTACAACCCTTTGAATGATTGACATATTAGTTGCACTTTCAGAAATCCATTCTTTATGTCCCTTTTTCTTGTGGCCTAAAATGGCTTTGCTAGATTTAAGAAGATGTCTTTCGTAATATCCCAGTGTTCTAGCTGCACAGAAAAAATTAAACTTCATTATGATGATTTAGGACCTCTACACCAATTTCTAAATTCAGAAAAAAATTTGCCCAAATATACAAATTTTTTTATTGATAAAAATTAGATTTTTCCCCATAAAAAAAATTTGTAACTTCAGACAAAAATTTGTTTAAATTTACAAACTTTTTTATTGAAAAAAATTAATTATTTCCTACAAACAAATTTGTTATTTAAAAAAAAATATTTATTAAAATAGGACCTAAACTTTTTTGTGAAATCAAACAACGCATTTTGACTGAATATTAAACTGGCTTTTGTAGTTGCTTTTTAGTGTAAATAAGAGAAACAGTAATGGAAATAAACAATCTATTTTTAAAATGTAAAGCAAATTTCAAACAAATGTTTGTCTAAAAAGAAAATTCTAAAATTTTTTTGTGTGTACATATTGGTGTGTGAAACTAAAGCGCTGAAGAGATTTTCGACATATGCTGCGGATATAGTTGGGTGTTCGAACTTTCTAATGGCTAGTTTTCTGCTCTGTATAGTGTTATGAGATTCTCGGATAGGTGGAATTTTAAGACGGATAGTACCAATAAGTAGGTGGTGGTCACTTGCAGCATCTACTCCTCCTCTATTTCTCACGTCAAGAAGTGATCCTCGCCAATTTCTGCTGATGACGATGTGGTTGATTTGATTTTCAGTCCGCTGATCAGGGGATACCCAAGTCACTTTGTAGATACGTTTGTGAGAGAACAGAGTGCCATCAATAACGAGGTCGTTTTTATATGTAAAGTGGGTTCCGTTTTCGGTCATACGACCTGCTCCGTGTTTGCCTATAACGTATTCTTGGCTGTTGTTATCGGAGCCAAGCTGTGCATTAAAGTCACCCATAAGCATTAGAATGTCGCCACTGCGAGTATATGCTATAGGTCTTCCGAGATTCTCGTAGTTCTTCTTTTTCCGACAATTCGGCCATATTAGTTGTAGCGCAGCACTGCAATGTAGTTGTATTTCTGGCCCTTGTGCGAAGTCTAATATAAACTAATCTGCCAGAGTGGGGTTTGCAACTAACAAGAGCATTCCGACCTCGGCTGGATTGCTTTTCGGTTGTTCTACTGCTCTGACGGAGTACAGGAAGTGAGTTCATTTGCAGTTCTCATCGCATATGACGGGGAGGGCATACCCCCGTAATGTGTTGGAAAGTGTTCTAGAATATAATCCGGGAGATCGCAAGTTCGATTCCTGCCAAGATTATGTGTGTTTCGGCAGAAAAAACAAGAAAAGGCTAACACAGTATGTGTATGTTGTTAAATATGTATAAGAAAGACATTTTCTTACCGACGTTGTGGGAGGGGAAGTAAATTTTGTTGTTTATAAATTTACGGCAGAGACGGACATAACTGTTCACACTTTTGCACGGTTGGACAGGATACAAATATTTTGGCTAAAAGTACATTTCAGGTAAATGCAATATTTATTTGCACTACATAAAAGAGGAAAATTTAAGCTTTGTTCCCCTAAAATATTTTGTGGCTGTGGTCTCTCGAATTTTTTTGACAAGTGTTTAAAGTGAAAATTCCATATATTACACCATTTTTTTACTTAAAGCTGGCCTCACTAATTTAAACAACAATAAAAAGAATTAAGCTAATAATTAGTGTATTGGTTTTTTTCTACACAACCAATGCACTCTTCAGATGTGCTCAAAATGGAGCTATTTTTGACATACGATTTTTTGTAAAAAATCAAAGTGCGCAAAACTGCGATCGATATTGAAATATTTGTTATGGCACTTATATGGCTAATTATATTTTTGCGACCCTTTGCGACCGTTCATAAACTTTCGAGATATCGACAACGGACCCAAAAACTACCCGTAAGCTTTGATCTTCAACAAGTGATTATATAATATTACATTGGCACACAAAACCAAGAAAGTGTGCTGTACATTTAACCAGACCCACTATTCTACATGATTTTATATCCGATGATTCCGGGTTTGAGGTCCGTTTAACTGGAAATTTCGCGAAAATTGCAAATACAGTATTTTTTGGGATTTGTAGCGGTTTTTCGCAATTTACTCTACATTTTTAACGGTATAGGCGCTAAAAAGACCTCAGATTGGGATTACGCGCGTCCAAATACATAAAGATAGGTGGGTCTGGTCAACTTCACAGACCACTTTTTTATTTTATGTTCCGGGGTTTTCTTTTCTTTTAATTTAATTTAAATTATTAATGTAATTTGGTACGTAAGTTTATTATTTTTATCACATCTTAATATACTAATTTCACACTTTAAAACTTTATTATAGAATTTTATTTTAAAATTATAGAACTTTATTTCAAAAATGTTTAACACCATCTTGGAATGGTAAATTTGTTTGCCCGATTCATAATTCTAGAATTCAAAAACGCCCATATAACTGATCTCCTAATTTTAGAGTAATTAACATATATTAATGATCTCTAATAAAAGTAATATTGATTTCACCATTTTAAATTCTAAATATATGTTTGCAAAATATGTAATACGGGCTCCCATAGGTTCCTTTGTCTTTTTTACAATATTAAAAGAATGATGCTTTAAAAATTTTGGCCGCCATATATGGCGGATCATGTTGGATTTGTAAATTTTACTATCGGATTAGTAATCTACGACTCTAGAAACTTCCGTATGGTTGATCTCTGTCGCTCCTAGTCTTAAAGTAATTTTAAAATAATGATGATCTCTTAAAACAGAATCATAATTAAAGCTGCCATATTGATTTCACAATTGTAAATTTCAAAATTTTTTTTAATAATATGTATCACACGTCCCCAGAGTTTCTTTCGCATTTTTTAATATAGCAAAATGTCAATCTTTTACAAATGTTGACTGCCGTATTGTATCCGTCATCTTGAATTTTAAAATTTACAACGTACTGGCCATCAGATTGCCGAAAAATGCCCAGCGAAATGATCCAAGTTGAAGCATCTTTAGATTTGTCTTCAGATCACTCATCAACTGTTGTCACAATATATTCACATACAACTTCTTCACCGACTTGTAATTTAACGATGACAACACACGTATAAATTGGTTGCAATACAAAAAAGTTTTGAGTACTCATTGCACAGAAAATATTCCATTAAAAACGCCTGCTGACATAGATGGCTCTATTAGAATGTTTGAGGCAAACTTTAAGCAAGCTGCTCTAAATGCTACTACTACAATTCTTCAGGTGAGATAAGATAAAATCTATTCAGTAAACGTAGAACGGCTTTTAGCTGAAAAAGAAGAGTTCGTAGAGAATAGCAACGCTACAGATCCCCTCAGCTAAAATCTAGGCTAAAGGAATGTACAAACAGCTTAAAACTCTACTACAATATCAAAAAACCGCTTCTTTCAAAAATTTCTGAATGGGCACGACGCAACACCTCAAACAGACTATTCGCTATGGAGAGCAGCCCGAGGCCTCAAAAGATCAGTGATATATAAGCCTTCATTTAAAGCTTCGAATGGAGACTGGCCAAGGACAAAAAGAATAATTCTATTCATTTTCAACGGTATTTTGCGCCTCAAAGAATATCCCGCAAAATAGAAGGTTTCGTTGATTACCATAATACCTAAGCCAGGCAAATATCATACGAAGGTGGAATCCTGTAGGCCTATAACCCTATAGTGTAAAATGACAAAACTATTTAAAAATCTACTTATGAGTAAGCACCCATACTGAATAGTACTGGATGCATTCCAAACCACCGATTCGGTTTTAGGAGAAAGCATAGCTTTTAGAAAGCTACTTAACTGAGCGAAAATTTGTGGTTAAAGAAGGTAATTTTCCAAGCCCTCCGCAGGCGATTGAAGCCGGAGTTCTTCAAGGCAGCATCCTCGGACCTGTATTACATCTAATATATGCCTCTTACTTTCCGGTAAGCAGTAACATACACATATCAACATTCGCTGATGATACAGCTTTTCTAAGTGTCCATAAAAGCTATCAATAAGCTTCCCGCAAGCTGCAAGAGTATATACCCCAGTTGGAAAAATGGCTTAAACAATGGCGGATAAAAATTAACGAACAAAAATATCTATACATTACTTTTAGATTACGCAGAGAAACCTGCCCACCTATACAACCAAATACCCAAACTATACCTCAATACTAGGGTATTCCCTCGAATAATTTTTGCTCGATTAATCGAAGAGTTTAAGTCATATAATGTTCGATCAAACAACAATTTTATTTGCGAGTAAAAATTAATTCGAGTAATTTAGGTCGATTAATCTAATGACTCGTGTAAAAATTTTATGCAAATTTTCTTTTTCTCCATTGCATTTTTGCAGATAATTTAATGAAAACCGGAAACATTTTTAAATTGTATGAAAATTTCTTTCAATTCAAACGTTAAGAAGCAGTGTAAGACAGCTTAATGTAGCAGTCAAAGTATTTAGTCAACTATACAACAACAATAAGAGGAAGGAAGCATACACATTTTAAGTGTATTTATATTGTGAAAGCTCCGGAATATTTCCATGAGACACTAACTATTTTTAATAAAGAAGAGATTTCGGGTGCAAGTAGTTTTCTAGATTGTTTTAAAATAATGCAATGAGCCGATATAACGGCTTATATGGGGATCGGGGATCTAGTTGAAATAGTTGAAAGCGATCTAATGGAAGAAATAAAAGTCCAAAGTACATATTGACAAAATCAAAGATGAACAAAATATATTATTTCAAGTAAAATATTGCTTTATGCATTTAGAACAAACAATTAGCTGATCGGATAAATTTGAAATTCTTTTTTAACCGACTTCAAAAAAAGGAGAAAAGTTATCAATTCCTCATGTATTTTTGTTTTATGTATGTTTTCTCAAAACTCCACCATTTATAAACCTTTTCTATTCAACTCTATTCAAATGAATGTATGTACTTCCAGATTGGTACCGTTGAAAAATGGGCGGGGTCTCGCCCGTACATACATATACATTCGTTGTCAACTACTTCTACTCAACCGATTCTTATGAAACTTTACACATACATTGAGCTTTTGTTTAAATACTACATCAGGATCAAAAAAGTGGGGTGGGCCACGCCCATATTATTATTAAATATTATTTTTCAACAACTTCTACTAAACCGATTCTTATGAAACTTTGCATACACCTTTAGTTAACGTTATAATACAGCAGTGTGTTTAGAAAAGTGGGCAGTGCCACGCCAATGAAAAGTAAATAATCATTTTAGCCACTTCTACTTAGCCGATTCTTATGAAACTTTGCATACATATTTATTTATCGTTACAATACAACCATGTGGTTAGAAAAATAAATATTAATTTTTACTACTTCTACCTATCCGATTCTTATGAGACTTCACGCACTCACAATTAGTTCTCTTAAAAGTACATGTTGATAATATATTGGGGCGGCGCCACGCCTATTTTGTAGTCTGTTTTTTTTTTGCAAGAATTGTAATAAACTTATTTCTTTTTTCCTAGGACTTTGAATAGTGAAATTTATACTGTATAATAGCTCTGCTCTAGATGGTTAACGAATTTGCCAAATCTTACACATTATTGCACAAATTTACCCGAAAGCGTTTCAGAATACAAAATTCCTCATTTTGTCCAAAGTTACTCAGAATTTTTTTCGGTAAGTTTGAACAAGAATAATGAAATCAAATGTTTTTTGTTTACATAAACAACAATTGAAATACAGAAAATAGCTTAAAAATAAAAAGAAGTGTTGAATATTTGAAACTGGTTTACAAACCAGTGAATTGGAAAACATTTTTAGTTCATTTCATTATTTACGTTACTTTATCATGGGAAACTGTACTTGCTTATAGATTTCTGCAAGTGATGCAATAAATATATTAAATGAGTTTTAAGCGATTAAAATTAGTAGATTAGCATCAATGAAATATTTTTGTTTGAAATATGGGTTTTCGCGTTCCTGCAGTTTTGGGTAACTTTGATCAGTTTAGAAAGTAAATTTGTTCTTACTCTCATTTGTCAAAACTTACCCAAAATCTTCTAGAACAAACCCAATGTGAGGAATTTTCAAATAGTAAAAAAGTATTATCATTCCGTTAAACACTGAAGTACTATACTAATAAGGGCCATTATTACAACTCAACAGTAAAGTGGAAGATAGTTACCGGCATGATAAGCAGAAGTGATCGGTAAACTGACCTGCAACAATTTTTCATTATTACAACTTGCCTGTAAAATAAAAATTATCTTTTTCAAAGTATGGCTATACCAGAGCACAAGTGGCAACGTCATACATATGTATTTACAATGGCACAGATAACAGGTACACACAAGTCTACAACAAGTATAAATTTGTTGTAGAAACTATACTACAATTGTCAAAAAGTGTTGAAAGATGGATGGAATTATCAGCGCAGGTAGCTCTATAATGAAATGTCCAATACCTTAAAGAAGGGAAGCTCCATATTGTGACGAAATTGTGATAATTTCATCATTCCACTAAGTTTGCCGGAGTAAGGTCATGTGTTCTAGTGAGTTCACCTGTTAGATACGTCTTGGTGTTTACTTGATAAAGAAGCAAGTATGGCAGCCTATGAAAATGTGTGCCGATAAAAGTTAGCGGAAGAATGAACTTCCCAGTAAGTTATCCCACACTTTTAGGTTAAATTAAAGTTGTAATAATGAAAAACTGTTTATCCGTCCGATAAAATGCTAATTATAACTAAAGCCGAGTTGTAATAATGGCCCTAAATGTTTTAATTTAGTTTAGTTATTTTATAAATTACTTTGCAAAAAATTATACTGCAAATGTAATTATTAAATATTTCCAGATAAAAGACATTTGAAAGCGAAGCATGACTATCAAAACGTGACGAAATTTATGTACAAATAAATTTTGTCTTTTGTCTTTATCAATAAAACTTTTAAAATGGTAATAAAAATTGCTATATTTTATTTTTAAATATATATTTTATATTATATTGTATTTATAAATAAATTAGACAAAGCCGAGTATATTTAAAAATTTCCTTATTAACTAGAATAATTTTTAAGAGTAAAAATTACTCGAATAACTCGAACGAAATAAAAGTCTTGCTCGATTATTTGAGTAACTTAAGAACATCAATTTCGGTTAAAAGATTAATCGAACAATTTAAAACTCTATTAAAATGAGTACCCTACTCAAAACACTAAAGTAAAATATCTCCGTGTTCATCTTGATCGTCATCTACCATGGTAGTCCCACAGAAATGCGAAGGTGACCCAAATGAAATTAAAAGCAGTTCAAATTGAATTGGCTCAATTAAAGGAACTCTACTTTAAGCCTATATTTTAAACTTCTTCTATAAAACTCCATTCTAAAACCAATATGGTCCTACGGTATCCACTTATTGGACACTGCGACAAAATAAAATACTCCGTACGATTACAGCATCCTCATTGTATGTCAGAAACAAGCGAATTCATAAAAATTTAGATGTGCCGCTGGTTAAGACAGTGTTTTCTAAGCATGTGACAAGATACAAAAAAAAACTCGAGTTGCACCAAAATCTCCTAGCCCGAAACATCATTAACCTTAGAGGCCACAATCGGCTGAGAAAAATGGACACTCTTGCTCTCAGCCGAACACGAGAGACGTAGACAACCAAAAGCAAACGCTGAAACAAATATTTTTGTCTGGCATTGGCTGGACCTGAAAATTATAATTTTAGAGTTAAGATTTGATTACTTATTGTTAGTTAAATTTATTGAAGATTCCATAAATAAATATAATCGTTAAAAATTTCTTTTTAAATCAGTGGTGCCAAAACCCCCCAATATTTGTTAAGCCCAGTAAATAATTATTCTATTTATATCCAAAATTCTGAGATCGTGTCCCACTGTGTTATGGCTTGAAAATTAAAAAAACTCTTTATGATTGTATACTAATATTATGTTTTATAATATCATTAAAGCTTAATAGTTTACCCTGTACTTCATTGCATTTAATTATTTGCTTTTACATCTAAATTTATGAATGAAACCAACAAAATTAATATTTACATTTCACCGCAGATACTATCACGTTCTTTATCAACAAATGTATCTGCAAATTGTATAATATAAATACACCCACACAAACATAATAAATACACGCATATATACTTATGTCTATATAATTTGTGGGTGTGTCTTTGTGTCGGATAAAATATATTAATAACGATTATTATTTACAAACCAAATTACAAGTTCAAATAGTATTTTAATTACATAAGCAACAATAATAATAATAACAACGTACAAGCCTATAGGTAAGGAGAAACAGTATGAAGGCCTTATAGAAGGCATCTTTACACCTTCTTTTGAATGAAGAAGTACTCCACGCCTCATTCCATACTCATATTTTTTTAACACTCAGTCATTTAATTTCTTTTATAAAACTTATGTTATGTATAACATATCCAAAATTTGTAGTGAGACCTTCATCAGATAAAAAATGTAAACATGCCTTACTAAGAGGTTCTCGTATTTTTTTCAAGAAAATTTAATTTAAAATATAAACGGACTTAGAAGTTGGTACTTTATACATACATCCGTTTTGAAGAAAACAAAAATTTCACTAAATAGTTTGAAGCGATAAATAATAATGTTTCCTCAGTTTGTTTCCTATTACTTATCAATTTTTTTACGGGCATATCTTATAATTATTTCCACTGAGCTCTAATATTTCAAATAGACACACTATTATATTCAACCTTAACTCGAGAACAGTATGTCCGCTTTCGACCAACAAAACAGCACCAGATGCATGATAAAATTACCTTCAACCTATCTTAATACAATTACGTAAAGAAATCAATGGGTTCATAGTTATTCACAAATCAGTATCGAAAAATTATGTTTTTTAATGAAAAATTTAAAAAAACTTTTTCCAAAAGCTTTGAACAGATTTAGAACTGCAATAACTTAAACTTTTAAATAATATTCTGAAGAGAAGATGTGTTACATCTTCACAATTAACTGAAGGAGCTCAATTGATAAAAATCACAATTTTCAAATTTTAATTTTATTGTTCAATAAAATCGTGATTTTTATCAATTGAATTCATCACTTAATTGTGAATAAAATAAACATTTTGTCAAACGATTCTCATGATTTATGGCTTATTTTGTTTTCAACACATCCGTTCTTAAGAATTTATTTAATAGTTTTAAATTGTTGTTGCTTTATATTTGTTTACAACTTTTAGAAAAAGTTTTTTTTAATATTTCATACAAAACCAATATTTTTCGATACTAATTTGTGAATAACTAAGAAATCACTAATTTGTTTGCCTAATTGTGTGTGTGTGTGTTTTTTTAGAAGTTTTTTATATCTTCAATAAAATTGAACTAACAAGAAGTAATCAAATCTTAATTCTAAAATTTGAATTTTTAAGTTCAGACAATTCCAGACAAAAGTATTTGTTTCAGCAGTTGGTTTTGGTTGTCTACGTCTCTCATGTTCGGCTGAGAGCAAGAGTGTTCCTCCTTCTCAACCGAGTGTGGCCTCTAAAGTTAATGATGTTTCGGGCTAGGGGATTTGGATGCAACTCAATTTTTTTATGTATCTTGTCACGTGTTTAGAAAACACGGTCTTAACCAGTGGCACATCCAAATCTTTATGAATTCGCTTGTTTCTGTCATACCACGTAGTATTTTATTTTGTCGCCTTCGAATTTTTTCTACAATCTAGGCTTACAGTATAGTTCCTTCCAATGAGCCAATTCATTTGAGCTGTTTTTAATTTAATTTGGTTCACCTTTGCATTTATGCGGGACTTCCATGTTTGACGACGATGAAGATTTACACCGAGATATTTTACTTCAGTGTGTTGAAGTATAGTTTGGTTATATATTTGTATACACAGAAAAAACTTAATTTCATTTTCCGTATAAGAATTCAATGAAATAGTAAATATTTTGTCTAGGAACGGACCTACAAACAAATTTGCAAATATAGACAAAAATATCTCCACAATTTCATTGAAAAAAATTGGGTTTTTTTACTGAACAAATTGTTTAAATCTATAAAATAATTTGTCTAAAAATTGTAAACAAAACAATTTACTAAATCCAACAAAAAAATTTACTATAGTTTTCGAATAATATCAAACAATATTTTTGTATGAATTTATGAAAGAACTAGTCTAAAAATACTAACATATATTAAACAAAATACTTATTGGATTTTTTGTAATATATCAAACGAAATTGTTGTCTGGGTCATCATCCTCCATTAATAATTTATGAAATTTCACTTTCTTAAATGTGTTCAAGTCTGACTGTTTATCTAAAGACTTTAACCAATTGATTCACTCTAAAATCTTCAGTAAATAAACTTGGTACAACCGCATTACTTTTGCTATCATTGTTGTTGTTGTTATTTGTGTGTATGTCTTCTTCGGGGTTCATTTTTTTAAGAAACAGTTTTCTTGTTGTTTTTATTATTTGCGTACTAAATAAGAGTCAAACAAACAATTCATTGATTATGTAAAAAATATTTACTGAAAATGAAATTTTTTTTAGACAAACTTTTTTTTTAATATTTTGGTGATAATTTTTTATGTGTAGGTGGGCAGCTTTCGCTGCACAATGTAAAAGGAATGTGTAGACATTTTTGTTCGTTAATTTTTATCCGTCATTGTTTTAGCCATTGTTCCAACCGGGGTATATACTCTTTCAGTTTGCGGGAAGCTTCTTGATGACTTTTGTGAACACTTAGAAAAGCTGTATTATCGGAGAATTTTGATATGTGTATGTTACTGCTTACCGGCAACTCAGAGGTATATATCAGATATCATACAGGACCAAGGATGCTGCCTTGAGGAATCCCGGCTTCAATCGGTTGCGGAGGGCTTACAAAATAACCTTCCTTAACACCAAATTTTCACTCAGTTAAGTAGCTTTCTAACAGTTTATGGTGCTTTTGGGTAGGTTTTGCATTAGTCTATGTATTAAACCTTCGTGCCATACCTTATCAAATTCCTGAGAAACATCGATGAAGAGCGCAGAGCAATATTTTTTTCTCGTAGGTTTTTCTAATCACATTCACGAGTCTATGTGTTTGTTCAATCGTGCTATGTTGTCTCCTAAAGCCGAATTGGTAGTCTGGAATGCATCCAGTACTATTCAGTGTGGGTGTTAGCTAACTCATAAGTAGCTTTTCAAATAGTTTTGACATGTTAGACAATAGCCGTATGGGCCTATATTATTCCACCTTCGTGTGATATTTGCCTGGCTTAGGTATCATTTTAATCAACGAAACCTTCCATTCTGCGGGATAGCATTTGAGGCGCGAAATACCGTTGAATATGAAAATAATTATCTTTTGCAGTATAAGGTAGCCCTAAGAGCATTTTATTTCTTATTTTATCAGCGCCTAAAGTTTTTTTCAAATCTAAGCCCGTATTGGAGTATTTAATTTCACGAATATTGAACCTCAAGTTAACATCTTGTATACCGAGGACTTGTTGCAACTCAACTAAAGCATCAGACGTATTTGGAGTAAATACTTTCTGCAAGTGTTTTACAAACAGAGTATCTTTTTCAGCGTCAGTTCCTACCCACTCTCCATTCAAAGCTCGCAATGGAGGCTTATATATCACTGGTATTTTGAGGCCTCGGGCTGCTCTCTATAGCGAATAGTCTATTGGAGGTGTTGCGTCGAGCCCATTCAGAAATTTTTGAAGAGAAGTGGTTTCTTGATATTCTAGTAGAGTTTTAAGCTGTTTATTACATTCCTTCGGCCTAGATTTTTGCTGAGTTGATCTGTTTGCATTATCTACGAACTCTTTTTTTGAGAAAGCCGTTCTACATCTGCTGAATAAATTTTATTATATCTCACCTGAACATTTGTAGTAGTAGCATTTAGAGAAGCTTTTTTAAGGTTTGCCTCAAACATTCTAATGGAGTCATATATGTCAGTAGGTTTTTTTAATAAAATATTTCCTTTACAATGAGAACTCAAAAATTTTTTGGTATTTTAACCAAGTAATACGTGTGGTTGCTATCGTTAAATCACAAGTGTGTGAAGAAATTGTATGTGAATATATAGTGACAATAGTTGGTGAGTGATCTAAAGACAAGTCTAAATATGCTTCAACTTGGATCATTTCGCTACGCACACCCTTTACCACTCCAAAATCAATAACACTAAGTATTTTTTACTGATCTGTTGGCCAGTAAGTTGGCTGCCCACTTGATATAACATTCTAACACATTTTAAAAATCGTGTCAAACAAAACGCGTCCGTTTGGTGTGGTGACGCGAGATCTCCAGAAAGTGTGCTTAGCGATGTAGTCACTGTCTTCAAAAAAGCGTGGGCCTAGTGAATTAAAAAATCGACTGTATTGATTCTCTGTAATAGAGTACCTTGGAGGAGAGTAAATTGATGAAATCACCAGGTTTTGATGCACAGCTTCAATGCAGATGATAGTTGTTTGAAGATAGTCTTCATATTGATCACCCATTAATTAGTGTTTTAATCGCAATTTTATTAGTATAGCCAAACCACCACAAGCTCTACCCTGGGAATCCTTTGTAGTTAGTGTTCAACAAAATGTTAATGAAATTCTGTTGTCTGAGTTGAAAAATATTAAAATTGAAAATTTAAAAAAAGGTTGTATTTGCGATAATTTTTGCCAAAGAAGCACTATCACTCTTTTGAAACATATTTATAAAAAAATTATACTTGAGTTGAAGATATCTTCAGAGATATGAATCGACTTTTCAGAAATATGATATTGAGTTTCCCACTTTAGCTAGACCTGGGGCCCATTTCTGAATACTATAAGTTACAAATATACAAGTAAAATACTCTTAGAAAACAATAAATTTTGTAAAAGTGTTGTTGTTTAGTAGGTATTTTACTTGTTGATTTGTAACTTCTAGTTTTTGAGAAATGGCTCTCAGGGCCATTCCGTATTCGTTCTATTTTATATATACAGTTTAATTTTAGTCCACATGTTCTTAAATCCCAAAGCTTTGATTCAAAAACAATTACCACAATTTAAAACTCTTAAGGTACGGTCACACTTGGCAAACATTTGCCGTAAAAAACGTGACCAACAGACAAGCTAAAATTGCATGTTCTTTAATTCCAATATTTTCCTTTATATGGGTTCGCATTTATTAAAAATAGTATAAAAATAGCATTTTGCGGCATAATTGACTTTATTTTGTGATATAAAAACCAAGTTAAATCACACTCACCCTGGTCAAAAGTAGTAGTTAAGTTTTTTTTGACAAATACCTATGTGTATATATTTATTTGCCAGAGTGTTAAATGAGCGTTAGACCAAATAAGGACTTTATTGGCAAAACCGCAAAAAAGTCCATTTTTAAGTGTTGTGCTTTTCTTCCGACGGGGTTTTTTTGAATTTGGAACGATTTTCCGTCATCCCACCTCAAATTTGGTTTGTAAACATTTGACGTGGGATGACGGAAAATCGTTCTAAATTCCATTTTTAAGATTTCTTGGAACTTTATTAGGAATTCAGAAATCCCAAGAAGAAAATCTTAGTTTTTTTTTGTTTGATTGGTATCCGTTTTGAATTGCTTGATTTATTTCTAAAGTAGTTTTATTCTGTCGCATTGTGTACTGTTAAATATTCATATATAGCGACTTTTCTTGAAAAATCTAAAAGTTACTTCCGTTTTCTCTATTTGTATATTAAAGCTTAAAATTAACAAAAGTATGCCCCAAAATATGAAGTTATGCAAAAAAGGCTACATAGTATGTAAGTGACTTATTATTAAGTTTTTGCATACAGAAGCAACAGTCCTTTACACGTTCAGAAATGTTTGAATATATGTATGCCCTGAAGGAAGCCAGGGCAAGCGTCTCCAATTCACCACTTTTGTGACTTTTTTGTGACATTAAATCGTATACATTTTTTAATTTGCCTTTAATGGGAACAGAAGTTCTTGACAGCAACAAAACGATTTTTATTGTCTTATTTTGTTTATAATAAATCTAATTTAATTGCCTTTTCTAGTAAAAAGTTTCACATGTGTTGACTAGAATCATAAAATGCACTAGTGAATCTCTAGTGCCAATTTCTGAATGTGGTACCATAAGAACCACCTACCACCAATAGTTCCGAGGTCACTACTGGAAACTCAATGACAATCATAGGTTAAATGTATATAGCACAGAACATTGCCTGGGGTACATTTAGTCAGTAGTACTGGAGACAAAGTCAATAGTGAATCACTACAGCTTTACTATTGACATTTCCTTCAGGGTATACGCTACAGATAATTTTGGACTACGTGGTCCATTTTCGCTGAAACGGACTAGTTACAACATGGTCATATGTAATGTAGTCATGGACCATGTCATATGCAAACAAGAGTTTGTAGTTAACCGACAAGTGTTCGCGTTTTAGTGATTGCATATAGTGCTCCATCAAATAGTGACATAAAGTAGTTTAAGACTACTCCAATGTAATGCAGGTATGGACTATGTTATGGCAAACAAGAGTTTGTAGTTAAGCGACAAGTGTTTGTGTTTTAACGATTGCAAATTTATATGCAATCGTTAAAAAAAGTGAACACTTGAGTGCTCCATGAAGTAGTTACATAGAGTAGTTGTAAGACTACTCCGATGTAATGCAAAGCTGGGTTATATAGTCTAGCCCTAGGACATCGTAATATTAAATCCACCATGTTTTCTTTATACATTTGGGTTACCTTTGGACTAGTCCTAGTCCTCTATGGAGTATACCTTTCATACGTGTATGGAGTAGTCACGTTATCCGCAGGATATACACAGACACACAGACCAAATTTATAAACTCCCCTTTGTTGCTCGTGTAGGGTGTTTACAAATGTATTCGAATAGCAAAAAAATGTTTAAGCACTCCATTCGAAAAATATTTTATCGTTCAGATGTTATATGATTCTTCATACGGAAACAATGACATCTTTACATTAGCATTTTTAACTTTGTTTTAATTACAAATCAAATTGTTAGTATTGATTTAATTAAACGCGTTTTATCGATAAACGCGATTAATGACTTTTTTGATCGTGAAAGTATACGATTATATCCAAACCCTAACTGCAATTGATTTAAATTTCCATTATTATTTAATAAAAAGTTATGACGACTTTAACTTAGCAGACTATAATATATAATATATAATAAAATATATAATAAAAAGGGTGAACTACTTTTCAGACGTTATTGCTGCAAGCGCAAAGCTGGTAACAATATAAACAAAGTTCAATAATCGTTGCACAAACAATATGAGTTATAACGTGAGAGTGTATTAAATGGATGTATGTGTATGCACAATGGAAGAACAAAAGCAAAAAATATCCACTGTAAAAAAGGTAGAAATTTTATTCACTGATAACGGACTTAAGAATAAAGATGTTAATTGTAAAAATTTAATAAAAACATACAGCAGCATAAAAATGTATTACTCGCAGTTCAGTTTTTATTTCGTTTGAACTCAATTATACTAAAGAATCATATACCAATAGCAAAAAAGAAAAATATAGAAATAAAACGCATTCGTATTAAGGCAAATAATTATTATTGTCCGTTATATAAACAAATTATAAGCCAAAAGAGAAAGCCATAATTCTCACTCAAGCTGCGTCCGGCATTTGCATAATAAATGATTTTTCACAAAGAAAATGGTTTCTTCTTATTCACAATATCATCATTATTCAAGTTGATTTACAAACTTTTAAATGTAATTCACACAGTTGCTCAGTCAGCCATTACAAACGCGAAAGCATAAATACAAGCAAAAAAAACACACACACACATACATACTTTCCTTTGAGAATGTTTAATATACCAAAATAGATGAAACAAGTAATTCAGTCAGAGCAAAATTAAGGGAATAGGTCAACGTATGCCAAAAATAGAACATCTTATTTTCTACAGTAAAACAGAAAAGTTTTCAAACTCTATTTTAACCCTTTGACATTTTTCGCCGAAAAAATTTTATTTCTAATTTTATTATTATAACTCATGGCCAATTATTAGTTACATGAAAGTGAGTTGGTTGCCTTGGTCCTTTCCCTATTCATCATTTTGCTTGGTAAAGGTGTCTTACCAAAAACTTAATTAAACAGAATTAATCCATATATCCAGTTACGCCATGTAGATTGTACAACTAACTATTCTCCAAAAAAAAAAAAAGGTTGGAGAACAATCTCCAGTGGCTCCCAAATTATGTTGCGTTCAATAACTTACAGAAGTTGCTTTAAACTGATAATATATAATTAATCTAGACAAATGATTCCATGTCTCATTTTAAAGGTATTGTCACAGCGCTGTAACGGTTATAAAAATAAAAAAAGTTGTCACAATTGTGCGTTCAGTGCGTTAAAATACATATAGATAGGTGGGTCTGGTCAAATGTGCAGCCAACTTTGATTTATTTGTGTGGCGGTTTTATTCGTAGAATAAGATGAAGATGAACATCGAGATATTTAATTTCACTGTGTTGAGGTATGTTTGATTAGATAAAAATCGAAAATTTTTAGAATATATAGCCTATACTTTTTTCATTATGTGCACTAAGTTACAATCTGTTATTTTAATTTGTTTACGAGATATGCTTTTTTTAAGTGGTAATCTTAGAAAAATTAGAAGGTAAAAAATGAGGAAAATAAAAAGAGCTCAAAAATACATATTTTTTATTTTATTTTCACCTAAAATAATCATATATCGGGAATCAATCCAAATAACAGATTGTCACTTAGTTCGCATAATGAGCAAAAATTTCAGATTTTTATCAATATCCCCACATCGGTTCTTGGGCCCATTATTTTTAATAAAAATTGCACTTTTCAAAAAATCATATCTCGTAATAGAGTTAAAATATCCAAACGGCACTAAGTGGCCATAATAACGAAGTACTGGCTTTTTTGAAGAGCAGTTGGGCATATTTTTAAATATATAAATTTTTGCGCCTTTATTTTTGCAGAAGATAATATTTTAGCACAATGAAACTTATGTCATGGTATCATAAGGGGTTCTTCTTCAATACAAAAAAAAATCAATGCTTTATGAATCTAAATTGATTATTAGGCTAAGGTTCGTAACGTTATATTCAGAAAGAAATGGGTATGATTAATATTCCAAGGAACAAGGGAAAATTAACATCAACTTAATTTTTCAACGTACACAGCAGAACAGAGTAGCGCCACTTTCGGAAGCCGCTACACTTCCATCGTCAGTGCTCACGTGTATTTGCTATCACCACTTGTCAGGTGGCTCTGTTGAATGTGATTTTAATTCTTATATATACAACTTTTTCGTGAAAATTGAATACGAGAATTAAATCACTCTCAAGCTGATATTAAAGTGCACTTTCCCAGCGTTGCCATCGGTTTATTTTTCTTCATTCCCATTTTTCTGATTTTTGTTCTACTCAAGACAAACTTTTTTGGTTTGATTTTATACTTAAAAATATATGAACATATAAACATGTGAAAAGCTCAAGCCAGTAGCTAATTGTTTATTAATATGATTATTTCGAACGTATTTGCTTTGTGAATCTAAATTGATTATTAGGCTAAGGTTCGTAACGTTATATTCAGAAAGAAATGGGTATGATTAATATTCCAAGGAACAAGGGAAAATTAACATCAACTTAATTTTTCAACGTACACAGCAGAAAAACGAAAAAGTTGTATATATAAGAATTAAAATCACATTCAGGTGGCTCTGTTGAATGTGATTTTAATTCTTATATATACAACTTTTTCGTTTTTCTGCTGTGTACGTTGAAAAATTAAGTTGATGTTAATTTTCCCTTGTTCCTTGGAATATTAATCATACCCATTTCTTTCTGAATATAACGTTACGAACCTTAGCCTAATAATCAATTTAGATTCACAAAGCAAATACGTTCGAAATAATCATATTAATAAACAATTAGCTACTGGCTTGAGCTTTTCACATGTTTATATGTTCATATATACTTAAGTATAAAATCAAACCAAAAAAGTTTGTCTTGAGTAGAACAAAAATCAGAAAAATGGGAATGAAGAAAAATAAACCGATGGCAACGCTGGGAAAGTGCACTTTAATATCAGCTTGAGAGTGATTTAATTCTCGTATTCAATTTTCACGAAAAAGTTGTATATATAAGAATTAAAATCACATTCAACAGAGCCACCTGACAAGTGGTGATAGCAAATACACGTGAGCACTGACGATGGAAGTGTAGCGGCTTCCGAAAGTGGCGCTACTCTGTTCTGCTGTGTACGTTGAAAAATTAAGTTGATGTTAATTTTCCCTTGTTCCTTGGAATATTAATCATACCCATTTCTTTCTGAATATAACGTTACGAACCTTAGCCTAATAATCAATTTAGATTCACAAAGCAAATACGTTCGAAATAATCATATTAATAAACAATTAGCTACTGGCTTGAGCTTTTCACATGTTTATATGTTCATATATACTTAAGTATAAAATCAAACCAAAAAAGTTTGTCTTGAGTAGAACAAAAATCAGAAAAATGGGAATGAAGAAAAATAAACCGATGGCAACGCTGGGAAAGTGCACTTTAATATCAGCTTGAGAGTGATTTAATTCTCGTATTCAATTTTCACGAAAAAGTTGTATATATAAGAATTAAAATCACATTCAACAGAGCCACCTGACAAGTGGTGATAGCAAATACACGTGAGCACTGACGATGGAAGTGTAGCGGCTTCCGAAAGTGGCGCTACTCTGTTCTGCTGTGTACGTTGAAAAATTAAGTTGATGTTAATTTTCCCTTGTTCCTTGGAATATTAATCATACCCATTTCTTTCTGAATATAACGTTACGAACCTTAGCCTAATAATCAATTTAGATTCACAAAGCAAATACGTTCGAAATAATCATATTAATAAACAATTAGCTACTGGCTTGAGCTTTTCACATGTTTATATGTTCATATATACTTAAGTATAAAATCAAACCAAAAAAGTTTGTCTTGAGTAGAACAAAAATCAGAAAAATGGGAATGAAGAAAAATAAACCGATGGCAACGCTGGGAAAGTGCACTTTAATATCAGCTTGAGAGTGATTTAATTCTCGTATTCAATTTTCACGAAAAAGTTGTATATATAAGAATTAAAATCACATTCAACAGAGCCACCTGACAAGTGGTGATAGCAAATACACGTGAGCACTGACGATGGAAGTGTAGCGGCTTCCGAAAGTGGCGCTACTCTGTTCTGCTGTGTACGTTGAAAAATTAAGTTGATGTTAATTTTCCCTTGTTCCTTGGAATATTAATCATACCCATTTCTTTCTGAATATAACGTTACGAACCTTAGCCTAATAATCAATTTAGATTCACAAAGCAATGCTTTATGTTCAACAAGGTTCACACAGGGTTCCTTCAGTTGCAAATCGATAAAATGAGAAAAAACTGTGTAATTTTCAAGTGGCCAGTTTTCGGTCATTTAATTATTCCAGTTCTGTTTTGCATAGCAATATTAAATTATCATTACTGCCCTATAAAACAAAGCATGACTCATTTCAATATCTTTTGTACTTAAAAAGCTAGAGCAATTATAAAAATGTATGAAATTGGTAAAATATTTTATTTCGGTTGGCCACTATTCATAAGCTATACAATAATAAATAAAATCGATGGCGGTTATGTGGTTCTAGTACCTACAAGTTTGTCCTCAATTTTTTTAATTAAAATTATTTGTTGAATTCACTCAGAAGATGAGTCAGTGAGTGAGTCAGTGAATATGTACTAAAATATTCACTTTTTACACCTTAATATCTCAGAAAGCTTTTACTGTAGAACTTTCGAATTTCACCTATGAGGTTACCTCTGTAGGGGGACCTTATGTTTCAAGTTTCATTATTTATAATTAATTGGAGCAAGGTTACGAGGGGGGTAAAAATTGGTTGAATGGTCTCGTCTAAATATACACACTATGTGGCCGGAACTTGGCCTTTCGCACTACCGTGCGCCTAGATTTTTTCTATAACTGCACAACTACAAAATGAAATTTTCTAAATTTAATGTTTGTTGCTTCCAGAATAAAATGCAATTTATAGTAAAATCTTAGGGGTATAGGAAAACAAAGTAATTTTTGGTTTTACTATAACTGCAAAACTTAAATAGTTAGGCTCTCCAATTGTAATAAAGTTAGAATAAAGTTCAAGATCAAACAAAATCTTGGAGATTCAGAATTGGGTTTCCGGTACCCCCTATACAAAGTAACTATTAATTTTCCTATATTTGCAGAACTACAACAGTGGGGCTCTCTACAATTTACGTGGGTAGCTCTTAGAACAAAGTACAATATCAAATTAAATCTTAATGGTATACGATGGCAGAAACTGGTATCACCATACAAAATAATCATTATTTTTCCTATATCTGCAGAGCTACAATAGTGAAGATCTCTACCTACTTAGTAATATGCTGAGTACACATTATATCATTTCGTGACATCACAAGCAAACACAGCAGTCTCTACTAGTGGCAATGTTTGCCATTTCCGATACTTTTCTGTGGGTGGCCATATGACACCCTAAAATGACAACAAAAGAAATGCCAAATGTGTACTCAGCAATAGTAAAGTAGTAATTAATTTTCCTTTATAACTGTTGTTGATTTAGGCTACACTTAGAGCAAATTGTGCTTTTCTATATCTGCAGAGCTACAATAGTGAAGATCTCTACCTACTTAGTAATATGCTGAGTACACATTATATCATTTCGTGACATCACAAGCAAACACAGCAGTCTCTACTAGTGGCAATGTTTGCCATTTCCGATACTTTTCTGTGGGTGGCCATATGACACCCTAAAATGACAACAAAAGAAATGCCAAATGTGTACTCAGCAATAGTAAAGTAGTAATTAATTTTCCTTTATAACTGTTGTTGATTTAGGCTACACTTAGAGCAAATTGTGCTTTTAAACAAAATTCTGGTGGCACCGGGCTAAAAAATAATTATGTATTAATTTTCTTATATCTTCACACTAATGAAGTAGCGAAGCACACCAGTGTCGTTGTGTTATATTGTTATTTTTTAAATCGTCGACCAACACAATAAACTTTTTCTGACAGGCTTGTGTCACAGTGCAACGCATATTCGAGTAATCTTGGAAGGATCACTAAAAGAACTATCAAGATGGGAAGAAAAACAAAGTCTATTTAAATGAAAATATAAAACTTGTAGACAACAAAAAATATATGAGGCGAGTAGCAGAATGTGAGAAACAGTAGCAGTAGGTTAGGTTAGGTTAGGTTATCAGGTCGCTGGTGAAAATTATAAAGAAAGGGTTCCAGCCCACTTGGGTCCAATAATAATGGTCCCTTTGTGATACCTGTAAAGGAAAGGAAAGGAAAGGAAAGGAAAGAGAGAAACAGGACAGTGTATCAAATAGAGTGAAAGGAGAGGAGTTAATAGAGGTATTAAAAGTTAGTTCAAAGAGAAGAGAGAAAGAGGTAAGGCGTACGGAGTTCCGTGCAGGAAGGGTCGTTCGTGTTTTAGAAACGCCATTTGGGTAGTCAGCGAGTGAACCACCCGCTGCTCCTAATGAAGGAACTTATGTTCTTGAGTTCTATTTCTGAGAACTCGGAGAGGCTACCGAAGAGTCTTTTGCCCAGTAGGCGAAGGCGGTGGTCCTCCAGAGCTGGACAAAGGCATAAAAGATGCATTACATTCTCTTCTTCTTCTACGTCATTACAGCTTGTGCAGTAGTCATTGTATGGGAGACCCATACGTCTAGCGGGGGTTCCAAAGGTGCAGTGCCCCGTGACCGTGGCCATGAGGTTGCGTAGGTATGGTTTCGTGAAATCTAGAAGTTGTTTAGTTCTGTTTGTGTCAAGGCGAGGCCATATTGTTCTCGCAGTAGAGCAAGTTGGTTCATTGTACCATCTGGTTTGAGCCAACTGCAAGAAGGCAGCGTCAATTCGTCTCCAGCAAGATGAGAGTGGGAGCCCGCAGAGATCGTCAATATCGACATCCCAAAGCAAGGTTCCCCTCTTAGCCAGATCATCCGCAATGATGTTGCCTGAAACGGACTCGTGTCCCCTTACCCATCTGAGGGTGATACCTAGATTGCTCGCCATCGTGTTAAGTGCTGTGAGGCATTCCAGGACTAGGCTGGATGTGGTGTACACACCAGTGAGTGCTTTAATCGCCGGTTGACTGTCAGTTATGATCTGAACGTCGGCATTTGATATCCGGTAAAACCTTAGCCAGTATATTGCTCGTTTGATGGCAGATATTTCTGCTTGTAGGATGCTACATTCATTTTGATCCCGAACTCAGCGATATAGACACCCCCGCCAACTCTCGTTCCCCATTTGGAGCCATCGGTATAAATGTGTATGGCACCGTGTGGTGTTGGGGAAAAGTCCCCCGTCAAGGAGTATCGGAATTCTTTCCTGAAGGAGGGCTTCGGAGTGCAGTAGTTAATGAGATCCGGATTGGTATCAGTAGTCTCTAGAATGCAAGCATGACCCCACGGTAGATGGTTCCATGCGCCGATTGCGTTAAGCCTGATTGCTGTACGTAGTGCTTGCTTTCTGGCCAGCAGATCCACTGGTAGCCAGCACAATGCAGCGAAAAGAGCCTTTGTTGGTGTGGATCTTAGGGCACCAGTTATCATGATTGCCATTATGCGAAGAACCTTCTCTATACGATATCGATTGCTCGCCAAGTCCAGTGCTTTCCACCAGACGGATATGCCGTAAAAAAGTATAGGCTTGATCACTGTCTCTAATATCCAATTGACCCCTTTGGGATATATACCCCAGGAGGGGCCAATGGCGTTTCTGCAAACATAAATTGCCGTTAAGGCTTTAGCTGCTCTTGCATGAAGATTGTCTCTCCATGTTAACTTGCTGTCAAGGACTACACCGAGATATTTGGCGTTGTCCGAAATGGCTAGTGTGATGCCATTTAATTTTGGTAGCGTGAAAGCTGGAATTTTGTACCTTCTTGAGAAGAGTACTAATTCCGTTTTGGTAGGATTGACACTTAGGCCATTCTGTGAACACCAGTCACTGACCTCGTTAAGTGTCGTCTCCAGCCTTTGTGTTAACGTGTCTAGATGGAAGCCAGATATCGCCACCGCAACATCGTCTGCGTATGCAACGGTTTTGATATACATGGATTCCAATTTCTTAAGCAAAGCGTTTACCGTCACATTCCACAGGAGGGGTGATAGTACTCCACCTTACGGCGTACCTTGACGTGCGTGCCTGGTGATGCGTGCTACACCCAAAGTGGATGTGATCGTTCTACTTTGAAGCATATTCTTTATGAGCTGATATATGGATCGGTCAATCCCTAGCTCCATGAGAGCCTGGATGATTGCCGCCGAGTTAATATTGTTGAAGGCGCCTTCAATATCCATGAAGGCTGCCAGTGTGAAGTTCTTATGCTCGAGTGATTTTTCTATGTATCCTACGAGCGAGTGCAAGGCCGTCTCAACTGATTTCCCCTTGGTATAGGCGTGCTGAGAGGCTGAGAGGAGAGTACTGTCGACAGTTGGGTGTCAACCAGGACCTCCAGAGTCTCCAAGGAGCTGTTGGTCCAGTTGCCGTCCGATTTCTAGATAAATCCAGGTATGGATGGCTGTTTAGCTAGGATTTTACGCAGTCTGCTAGTCTCGGAGAAGGATTCTACATTGCTGCAGAATTCCTTCCAAGACTTGCGTTTAGCGTTCCTGACAAGGTTCTTAAATTTGTTCACGGAGGACTTATAGAGTGTCCAGTTACCGGTTCTCTTAGCCTCATTGAACAGCCTTCGGTAGTTCTTACGAGATTCTGCAATATTATCAGACCACCATGGTGGTCTGCGGTTAGGACGTTGCATGGATGGTCTACAAGATAGGCTTGTGGCCTCCTTAAACGCATTGGTTAATTTGTCTACTACTTTATCAATGTCTGCTACTACCTCTATGGTTGGAGGGCGCGCAATTAGACTGGTAAGAATGTTGTTGTGTTCCTCCCAGTTCGTTCTACGTCTGTTTAAATAAGATCTTGTAATTCTGTTGGCTATGCTGATGGAAAATACCACATAGCGGTGATCAGAAAAGGAGCAGTCTGTTGAGACTCTCCAACCCTGAATCAGATGTGCGTGTCTCATGCTGGCAAGTGTTATCTCTAAGACCTCCTGCTTGTTAGAGACCGCAAAGGTGGGCTCTGAACCCCGATTTAGAATTACTAGATTGTTATCTAGAATGAAGTCAAAAATGCACTCACCTCTTGCGTTGGTATCTGAGCTGCCCCAGATATGGTGGTGCGCGTTTGCGTCGGCGCCCATTAGAATGGGTATGCCCCTCTCTTTAGCTGCTCTCGCCATCTTATGGACCAAGGTGTGTGGTGGTGGGTTCATGTGGTCGTGAGCCATATAGCAGGACAGAATCCATATGGTGGATTCCCCAGTCTCCCATGCTGCAGTAACCGTATCTTCATCACTGTGATTAGAGAGAATGAAGATGTTAAGGTTGGCTTTCGCTAAAATACAGGATCTAATGGTTTTGTCATTGTTACCTGAGTTTGCTGCGTACAGTAGTTTGTAGCCACTGGTGCTGAGTCCAAGAATCTTGCCGTTATTAGTCCACGGCTCCTGGACTAGCGCAATATCCTCCCCTTTCTCTGCTAGGCGGAGGGTTAGGGCAGCTGAGGTTGCCTTGGAGTGGTGAAGATTAATTTGCACTATCTTCGCCATCCATGCACATCGACTTCGTCATCTCCTGGATTCAGGAGAGCGTCTTCGTCGTCCGCGAACACTAGTCCCTCGAGGAGCTCTCCAACCAGACATGAGTCTGATTGCGAGCACCCCGAAGTGACCGACTCCGCGGGTTCAACCATGGCCTCCGAGTTAACTGTGCCCTCAGAGCCTTCAGTTTGCGGCCCTACCAGTTGGCCGCTGGTGGCTTCGGGATCGCGTTTGTCATCGCCTCGGTATAAGCGAAGCCTGATACCCATGAACCCATAGTATACCAGGCCCTGCCTCTCCCGGAGCAACGCCAACGTCTCCTTATTAAGGATCACGATCACCTTCCTGCGGGCACCTACCGAATCGAAAACCCTGATTACCCTCCAGTCACTCTCCGGAAGATGTCCAGGATCGCCGCTGGGTCGTGTGGTTCCGCCGGAATAATTGCAATTGCTCTCGGCCTGCGAGGTATTTCGCTGACCGAGACCAATTCCAGTCTCGCGCCGGGCCACACTTCCCCTAATGCTTCTACTACGAGCTTAAGCTTGGATGCTGACCGTTCATCCATGCACGAAACTAGCTTCATGTGCCCTTGAAACCAGCCGGCGTCGTTAAATTGTGGCGAGGGTCCCTGGCTCTCGCTGAGATCCTGTGATCACCTGTAGGTGTATCACACGACTCGCAGGGTGCCAACAGGCAGACTCTCCATCGAGAGCTCATTTATGGCGGAATGTCGGTCTCGAACGAGAGTACCTGTTTGGAGCACTCCCGAGTGCAGTGCGGGTACATTCCCTTTGCTTCAGGTGAGCGCTATGACCACCTAAAGGTGTATCATATGGATCCCTTGACGCCAAAGGGCGATTCCCTTCCGAGAGCTCATTCATGGTGGAATGTCGATCGCGGTCGGGAGCCGCTTTAGGAATGACCCCTCTCGTATGGTTTCATCCGGACCAGACGGCAACCTAGTAAAGTTGCGCGCCTTTCCGGGGAGATACCATGTGTGAGATTGATTCATGAGTATAGGGTCTTGGCCAGGCTTAGCTCTGCGTGTTCCCCTGGTTTATTGAGACCACCCAGGCCTAGGACTGACCCGAGCCATGCCAGCGGCACAGGTAACCGCTTGTGCAGCGCATTAAGTGGGCCGTTGACATGCCTCCCCCTATCCGCCACCTGGGGACGCGCCCGATGGGAGACTACCAACTCATTGTGTATGTCGAAGTCGAACCCGCTGCCACGACAGACCGTCACAGAATAAGGAGAACATATAAAGTTTTCCCCCTTCTGGGACAACCCACCATAGCCGCAAACCCAGCCCCAACACACACAATCACGGGAACAGTAGCAGTAAAAATAACAGAAATTATATTTTAAATACACATTCATATGTACACAGAAAAAAATAGACAAGAATTATATTCAATAAGACCATGTTATTAAAAAAAAATATGAATTTCAATAACATTTATCTTTAACATAATAAAATATTTCGTTGTAAGTATTTCTTTTCCATGCCGGTTATTTCTTTTCTTTTTATACATAAGTACTTAAAACAAGTTGTAGCCCATAAAAAAATAAATGGGATATGGCTCAGCTAGAGAGTGTATGCTTTACGTCCGGAAAGCCCGGGTTCGTATTCCAGCCATGTCAACATTTTTTTAATTTATATATATATATATATTTATTTTGAAATAATTCTGTTATCAATATAGGGGAATTCTTTATCACAGGAAATTTGAAAAAAATATTATTGAATACCGGGATTTTTGTTATCAAAAACGAAACTTATTTTTTTCTGTGTATACATTTTTTCCCTGCACTTTATAGTTAAAAAAATTATTTTCATTACAAGTTTATATATAAAAATTTTAAATAATGAAGAATAAAAGTTTGGATTGTAGTATAAATATAAATAAAACAGCAGTAACTCCAATAGTAACAAAGGTTTTTATTACCTTTTATAAGTAGCCATAGTCATAGACCCCTTGTTCACACCATAGAAGTTAATGAAGTAAAAAAACTATAAAATGGAAATTGTACACAAGTTACAGCAGGTGGTAAAATCAAAGGATCAGTGTTGCCAGCCTTTTAATTTTTTACAAAATTTAGCTATTTAAAGTTTACTTAGAAGAAAGGTTAACTTATCCTTAGCCATTTATTATAATTAAGACACTTTTAGCCATTCTTTTTTATACAACAATACAAGCGATTGAATTTAAACCTACACGACACGTGATTTATATATATTAAAAATATAGATAAGTTAGTAGGTACCATCAAAACAACGAATAACACAACTGATGTTTTAGGCTGGAGTTTTTAATAACAGAGTATGCTGGTTAGGATCAAAGATTTAAATGAACCTTTAGTTTTTTGAAACCAACATAAGAAACATGCTGCATTTGTCAACACACAGTGGTTCAATTGGAAACTGTACTAAAATTCATTTTTCAATTTGTATTTTCTACTATTTATTAAAACAACTATAGCCTCTTATGTTTAAAAAATATTAGCGATATGTTAAACGGTCATTTTTTATGAATTTTTAATGAAAAAATATGAGAAGAAAATGCGAATATCTAATATTTTTAGGGCAAAAGATTACATATGAGTAATGTAATAATCGACAAATTACTTTTTTTGCTTAATACTCATACAGCTCTGCTTATTGAGTATGTTTTGCACTGCACGCCTTTGGCCGGGCTTAAGAATGTCCTTCTCTGAGGCACATATTTCCATAGCCTACTTCGCTTACTGAGGATTTCCTGCGCTGCCGGACTCTAATGCATTTAGGAAATTGGCTACGCTTTTTAGAGATTTTCTGCAAAAATAGTCTTTTTTTAATGCTGATCTTATTTCATATTTTTTGGTTAGTATTCGAAAATTACTCTCCAAGTAAAAACAAGCATTAATTATCCATCGGTCTGTGAACAAAATATACAATATACAAATATATAATAAAAAAAAACAAATACTCGCAACAACAAAGTATATACAAACATCGTTATGTTTAATATTTTCGTATATATTTCTTTTATTTTTCTTTTTGTAAAGTAAACCATAAACCCATAAACAAGCAGGCACACAAACAACAAATATATTATGTCGTACTCATATGCATATATGAGTACCAGTCAAGATAAAATAACAACAGCAACAAACAACAGAAATGCCTACGTTACTATTGTTACTACAGAATGTGAAAACCCAGTAAACAAAAATTAACGCTTGCGTACACGGTTACGCTCTAATTCAATGTCAATGACAGACAATAATATAAAAATAAATTTCTTAAACCCAACAATATGAGCTAACATCTAGCCGAAAAAGAAAAAACGACAAGAAGTGGCACCTTAGTAAATGATTCAGAAAAGCCTAAAATCCAAATGGTTATGAATCGTTATTTTGAAGTTGTAAATAATAAAAAAGACAAAGAAGTCCAAGATCGAAAAACCTCGCTTCAGTGGCGAAAATGCCAAATATGATAAATCAGATGCGGCGCCTTCGGAAAATCACTTTTCACTGTCCGGTCAAGAAAGCCTAGGGTTGTCATCGCTTAATTTATAAAAAGAGGACAGCAGAGGACAAAAACCCGGACATTTACTTAAAATCTAAAATACATATCGATGGTGTTGCGCAAAAGCACCAATCTCACAACATTTTACATAGCAGATTGGCTCTTTTTGCGCAACACCATCGAAGTGTTTCCATTAAGTTGTTCCTAACTATGTATATACATGCACATTTGAGGGCACATATTTGCATAAATCGAAGTTTATGCTCTACATATTGTTAAATAAAACGCAAAAAGCACTAACTAACTAACGAAAAACTCTAATCGGCTTCTTAATAAATTGCGATGTATTTGACCAACACACATATTTACTATAAAAATCAGATCGATCTAAATAGCGATATAATTAAGAATATATTAAAGGCCAATTTCACAAATTAGTATATTTATTGCTACTCTTGTAAAATTATGAAAATGTCAGTTAGGGCGTTTCGCGTTTCAGATATATATATATATATATATATATATATATATATATATATATATATATATATATATATATATATATATATATATATATATATATATATATATATATATATATATATATATATATATATATATATATATATATATATATATATATATATATATATATATATATATATATATATATATATATATATATATATATATATATATATATATATATATATATATATATATCAGGACTTCAAATATAATTTAAAATGTTGGGAACAAATTTTTTAAAGTTATAGTTTCGTCGTCTATAATTTTCAAAAAAAAATTTATAGCACAAGAATTTATTAAAAAGTAGTTCTTCATCAACTGAGAACCTGAAGTTAGTTAAGAGTTCAAATATCTCTAATGGTAGGGCAACCGACTTTAAATAAACTTTCATTGTCTGGTAAAAATGTCTAATTTGTTCATGAAATAAAGAAAGAAATCAGAAAGCTATAGGAATGAAGTAAAATAATCCAACTGTAACACTGGGGATTGCCATCAACCTAAGTGATTTACTCTTCGTATTCAATTTTCACGAAAAGTTTGTATATACATATAAGGATTGAAATCACAATAAACAGAGCCACTTAGGCTTACCAGATCCAAGTTGTGAAAAGCTTGACAAATAGAGAAAAAAAGCTTGATATAAGAAAAAATCTTGACACTAACTTAATGATGAGCAGAGCAATAAAAATTCATTCATTAATCGAAAAATGGAGAAGGTATCAATTCGTTTGCATTTTATTAGGTATTCACTCAGCACTCCGATTAATTTTGGGCTGATTCTGTACCTTAATTTGTTTGCAAAAACTTTCACAAATCTAAAATTTTCATCAAAACTATTTTATATCATTAATTCAGCAAATGACATTATTTTATTAATTTACAAAATGCATTAAGAGGAATCGAAAATACAAACGAAACCAAATTACATGTCGAGCCTGTGCTGGAATAGAGTCATAACTCGAAAAATTTCATTTTTATGTTAATAATGTAGAATCACTCATCATATCATTCTTTATGTTGTGTGAAAATTTCATACAAATATTTTGTATACTCAACTTTTGAGAGAAGAATAACATTTTCTTTTACCATTAAGTTGTTAGTAAATTCAAAACCATTTTTTTTAATTCTGAGTTTATGGTAGCAAAGGCTCGATATGAAGTTTTCGGTTTCCTTTTCGTCTTTTTTTTTAATTATACCATATTTACTCTTTAGAAATATATTTGGAATGAATCGCTTAGTCTGCATATAATTTATCATGCATCTATAGACCCAACGAATTTCCATTAATATGTAGTTCCAAAGGCAAAAGTGTTTTATTTTTAATAAAGGTATTTGGTTTGCAAAGAAAAAGCCCTTGAAGAAATATTTTCATTATAATTTTCACTTTGTATTCATATAAATTATCATGTGTTTAAATTTATTAATTAAATTCTAACGCTAAAATAGCTAATTGAAGCTCGTGCACAAAATTGGGCATAGAATAGAAATTAATTTTTAGCTTGATAAAAAGCTTTTTAGCTTAAATCTTGATAATAGTGCATTTACACCAGAGCGAAATCTAGTACTTACGAAATCTACTACCTTGAGGTTCAATGTTCAGTGTTGCAGGCTTAAATTTGCAAAAAGTTCGAGGCGCTAAAAAAAATAAGCAAAAAAATGCGCTTAGAGCTACCCGATACTGCTAAAAGGATAATTCTATTTATTTTCAAAGGTATTTTGCGCTTCAAATGCTATCCCCGTGATACCTAAGACAGGCAAAGATCATACGAAGGTGGAGTCCTATAGGCCTATAAGGCTATTATCTAACATGTCAAAGATATTTGAAAAGCTACATATGAGTAAGCTAAGACCCATACTGAATGGTAATGGATGTATTCCAGACCACCAATTCGGCTTTAAGAGACAACATAGCACGATTGAAGAAATATAAAGACTCGTGAACGTCGGTAGAAAAACCTTCGAGGAACAGGAATATTTTTCATTGCTCTTCATCGATGTTTCTCAAAAAGTTTAATAAATAAACTAAAGCAAAACCCACCCGAAAACACCATTAAGCTTTTAGAATATTTGTTGTTAAGAAAGGTAGTTTTAAAAAGACCTGCGCAACTCATTGAAGCCGGAGTTCCCCAAGGCAGGATCTTAGGTCCTGGATTATATTTGATATATGACTCTGATTTTCCAGTAAGTAGTAACATACACATATCAACAGTCGCTAATGGTACGGCTTTTCCAAGTGTTCACAAAAGCCAACAAGACACTTCCCGCAAACTGCAACAGTACATAACCTAGTTGGAAAAATGGCTTAAAAATAGCGGATAAAACTTAACGAACAAAAATGTCTACACATTACTTTTGCATTGTGCAGAGAATCCTGCCTATCTATACAAATTAATAACCAAACTATACCTCAACACACTGAAGTAAAATATCTTGGTGTTTATTTTGATCGTCGTCTAACATGGAAGTCCCACATAAATGGAAAGGTGATCCAAATGAAATTAAAAGCAGTTCAAATGAATTGGCTCATTGAAAGGAACTCTACTCTAAGCCTATATTGTAAACTTCTTCTATACAACTCCATTCTAAAACCAATATGGTCCTACGGTATCCAGTTATGGGGCACTGCCTCGGCATCAAATGTAGAAAAAATTCAAAGGTGACAAAATGAAATACTCCGTAGGATTACAGCAGCCCAATGGTATCTCAGAAACAAGCGAATTCATAAAGATTTAGATGTGCTGCTGGTTAAGACAGTGTTTTCTAAACACGTGACAAGATACATAGAAAAGATTTAGTAAAGAGGCAACACTCGGCTGAGAAGGAGGAACACTCCTGCTCTCAGCCGAACACGAGAGACGTAGACAACCAAAGAACTAACCGCTGAAACAAATATTTTTGTCTGGTATTGGCTGGACTTAAAAATTAAAATTTTAGAGTTAAGATTTGATTACTTATTGTTAGTTCAATTGAAGATACAATAAATAAATATAAGCTATAAAAATAAATAAATTAGTATCCAAATATAGAAGATTTATTAGGGTATTCATTCGGTTAACCGTTAATCGCTTAACCGGTTAATTACTACCCTGTTAACTGATCGGTTTATGTAAAATTGGCTATTTTGGATTAACGGTTCAACCGGTTAATTGCAGTCGATTATCTGATTAACCAACATAACAAGTTTTTTAATATATTATAGTATTTTCTACGTATTTTTGTGTGTTTAATAATATGTTTCATCTCATATACATACAAAAGGTATGTGCTTAGAAATTATTTTTCATGCACACAAAGAAGTGTGTTCAGTGATCTAACTTAAGTAAAACTTTAAAATCTTTGGACGTGGCGATAAAAGAGTTTATTAAAGACTCTGTAACTCTAACTTGAGGAAATTTATTTTTTGGTAAATAATTTAATAAAAGCCAATAATACTATTGTCAACGATTTATTTAAAAATCTAAGGATTAGATTTAATGAGAGAGGAATTCAATTATTTTATACCTCCACTGAGGAATATTTTCTTCCACTAATATATATATATATATATATATATATATATATATATATATATATATATATATATATATATATATATATATATATATATATATATATATATATATATATATATATATATATATATATATATATATATATATATATATATATATATATATATATATATATATATATATATATATATAAACCAAATAACCGGTTAATACCGAAATTAACCAATTATTAACCGATTAAGCCAAACCCTCGAATAATTAATCGAGCGATTAACCGATTGAAGCAGAAGCTCGATTACATGAATACCCTAGGGTTTATGCAAAATAATTAAATATTTTTTCTAAAAGGTCGTATAAAAGTTAGAACATCAAAAACTTAAATTTTTAAGTTAAGTTTTAAGTCTATGGAAAAATTTTGATTTCAGTCACAATGTAGTGACAGTTCCAAAATTTCAAAACAATCGGTTTTACCATTTGGCTTCCTATAAGGGATAAAAAAACAAATAAACAAACAAATAAAGAAACAAGCATACAAAAACAGATTTATTCTTTATATATAGATAAATAAATTGCTTAAAATTCTAATAGATCTTGTAAGTACAATATATTTACATTTAGTGGGGTTAATAGAAAGTGCATTGGCATTAGTCCATTCATAAATATTTCTTAGATCATGACTAAGTTTGCTGAATTTATGTTAAAATTACAGAGATGAAGAGGTCCAAGTACTTAGCTTTAAGAGACACCTCTGTTGACATCGAGAACATCTGATGAATTAATTATTTTTGAGCTGAACTAATGTATACACTAAAAAAATTTTAAATGAAAAAAAAGTAGTAATAAGTATGAAACTTCTAAACTGCTTAATGGATTTATCTGAAATTTATAATGGCTGTAGAGGAGGAGTTAATTTTTTACGATTATGTGTTTGAAAGTCTCTAGCTGCACTAGGAGTGATAGCTACTCAAGCTGATAAATTGCTGATAAAATTCTAAGTAAAAACACAGAAAAAACTTTAAAATATCCTAATCCGTTAACTCGTAAAAAATGTATAAACTGAAAACTTTGAAACTTAACTACAAAACTTTTCCAAAAAAAGTGCTTTCCTAATTTTAAAATTGTAAAAATTTGTGCTTGAAATGTTAATTTTATGTTTTTACGCAGTGAAAGCCCATGTTTGAAGAATGTGTTTGGTTTTATGCACATGTAATCAACTTCGGACAGGGTGTATCAAAAATCGATGAACTACGTTTTATCAAATAGATTGTTGGTATTGCTGGGGTGTGAAATTAAGACATTATGGCTATAAATGTGGCCGCCAGGTCAAAATTAATAAATAAAAAAAATTCCTGGAAGGAAGTTTGTATATTATAAAAAAATAACTAAAAACTCTTATTTTTTCTGAAATTTTTATTGTGGCTTATAATACATTAATTTCAGTCTCGAAAAATTATTGATATACATTATACCGATCTCGAGGCATTCAAATGATAGTATAATTAGCAGAGGAGTCAAAAATACCAAAAAAATACGTGTTTTCAAGCAAAGCCACAAAATATAAGAACTGGCTATCGACGACCTGAAGCCGAATCTTAGGTCCGTTTGACTCGTTAGCTCCAAATTTCGTGTCTTTAAAATCTTGAAAACTTCGCAAAACTTCTGTTTTCGCAATTTGTCCGAAACGTGACTTCTCACCTAGAATCATTTCAATTTCAGCAGATCCCCTCAGTACTTTAGAAGTTCCATACTTATACCCACATCTTTTTTAATTTACACCACTGTGGATCTGTTGTTGAGTTAAGAACATTGGCGTAGATAGGCCTTCCTGGGGCCTTTGATCCCATCAGCAATATGATTTTTAAAAGTTTTAGACCTTCAAAAAACTTTTATATCGATGGTCGTAAGTTGACAACACGTAACTGGTTTTTAGAACGTTTCAGTAGAAGAAATTACGTTATAAATAAGCTGAAAGCGTTACTAGCATATAAATAAAATAGCTGAAAATTATTTAGTAGATACTCTAAACTAATTTCTGTTATTTTATTTTGAGAATGGGAACGATTTCTGCGTTTTGTGAAAAATAATAAAAAATCACTTACAAGTTGTCAATGTATGACCATCGATATGATAATCAAAAGTTTATAATGACCCTTAACCGCAAGAAAATCGGTATCCACAATTTCTAAATTTTATACTAAATGCATACTTCTTTTATTTTAAAATGTAATATTTCTTTAATATTAAGTAAACATTTGATGGCGTTGTATACCCTTTGTGAACACTATGAAATGTTTGGGTTTAACACTTGACAATAACCTCTCTTATGAGAATCATATTTTTAATGTTGCTGCGAAGATAAACATCACATTGAGATCTTTATATAGGCTCAACTGTCACCTTCCAATAAAAGTAAGACTTAATTTGACGCATTCCATACTAATGACACACATTCTTTATTGTCTTGAAGTATATAGTGGTTGTTCGTCATCAAACATGAATCGACTGAGGCTGATATTTAATCGTATTATAAGAGACATCTTTAAGCTGAAGGTCTTTCAACACGTGTCTGAACACGTCAAATTATTTCTTAAATGTGTCTTTCTTGACTTCGTTGAAATAAGAACTCTGTACAGTTTCTATAATATTATTAAATCAAATTCATATATATCTTATTTATTTAATTTCTCAAGTTTAAGTTATGCAAGAATATATTCCTTTTCTCAAAGGATTATATGTACATATATATATAAATATGCAATCAATTTAATTAATTTACATTTTAGGTTTTTCTTTTTTTAATTATAATATAAGTTCATCACTTTTTATAACATATTTTAATCATATATGGCCCCATGGGCTCGATTAAATAAATAAAGAAATAAATAAATAAAACTATTTTCTTTGATGTATGTATATGAAATGCTTTAGGTTTTATTAAACTACTTTTAAGATAACGTAAGCTTGTTTGGATACGATTTTTCCCTTCATGACATATATTTTTCATAATGAAGTTATTCAAGGCAAATTTCGCGACAAGTCAAAATTTTTGCGACGAGTGTTATCAATTTCAACTTTGCAGTTCTCTACTTGAAACAAAGAATTTTATATATTGGTGTGATTATTTCGAACTAGTTTGCCTTTCATTCCAAACGATTTTATTGCGCAAAAGTCCGTAACGTGACATTCAGAAAGAATTAGACAGCATAATTATTCTAAGGAACCAGGGAAAATTTTCCAAAAACAACATTGTTCTTTTCTGCCGTGTATATTGAGAATTTTCTTTTGAAGAATACCTACATAAAAAATATGTACAAAATAATTGAAATATGTATAGTTCTATGTAAAATACACAAAATCATTCAAACAGGTTGTCAGTTTACAATGAAAAGGTTTAAATTTGCTAATGCATTTTTTAGTATAATTAGGAATAATATCCTTGCTATATACTGAAAAAAGTTCACTTCAGCCATTGTTCATAGAACTGTACATTTGTGTTTTTTGATGTATGTGCATATATTTACTTCTCTTTAAAACACCATCCAAAGTCGATTATAAGATACTTCTAAAGACGCCGGAACAAAGCCGATGAAACATTGGGAACAAACTGGAATAAATTATTTTATTTGCATCTAAAGTAAAGAAAAAATCTGATCATAAATAATAGCTTAAATAATAAGACACAGAATATAAGATATTTTGTTTTCACCAGATTTAGGGTTTATGGCTTAAAATTTTTATAATCGAATGGACTATTCAAAAAAATTATAAAACTATGAATTTTTATGATTTGTGGTACAAAACAGCTTCCGAAAAGGCAACAATTGGTAATGAGCTTTAACAATTTCTTTGAATTTAAACTTTTATCCACTCTAACTTGGTCGCCTTTTATTCAATCAGAGCCTCTATTCGACAAATAATATATAATTCATTTTATAATACATAATTCATTAACAAGAAGTATACACCGAAAAACGAAAATGAGCCGTTATATTATGCACAATGGACGAAATAAAATGTTTATTCCATTTTTGTGTTTAGCATATTATAATTATTCTAAAAAAATGTTTTAATTTTTTAGTTGTATTTTTAGTTAGGTAAATCCATAGACGGATTAAAAACTTCTAAAAAAATTTTTTTTTGCATAAATAAAATGTCTAGGTACGCCAATGGTTATGAAGATATAAGGTTACAGGCTCAGTTAGAGAAATAGCAAAATGTTTGTAGCTTGTTTACCATATGATTTACACAACCAAACTCTTTGTTGTGGTCCTGAATGAGCAATGTAACCATATTTGTATCGCTTTTAGATAAAATATCCTCAACCACATCCACTATTGCTGTAGTGAAACTTTTTCCAAAACTGATTGCATTTCAGATAACAGACTGTTTCGACTAAGATACCCGGTCCGTTCATTTTCTTTTCAATAAAGTTTTCCAACAACTTAGGGGAATAAATTCATTCATACGATACTCGGGGTGGTTTAACACCGATCCAACCTCTGGGATAGGAGGGGTACCTCTCTGAATTTTCCTACTATCCATCCCAGGCATCACAAAGTGACCAAAGGACCCAAGTGGGCCGGTTGTTAGAAACCGGCATCCTGTTCAACCTAACCTAATCTAACCACGGTTGGATAACTCCCATTGTCTTTTAAAAGTGGATTTCGTTAGAATGGAATTAAATAAATGTGCAATATACGGTAACAGTTTGAGAGTTAAGGTTTTTAACCCATATGTGAATAGCGTTTAAAGCTTAATTTTTTCACAGAAGCTGCTGAACCACACATTGAAACTTCCTGAGAACTCCTAACTTTTAATAAATTTTCGATTATTACTGACTTTGAATTAAAAAATTATTCTAGATAAGCGTTACAGACTAATTTAATTCTAACACCCTTAACAGTATGGCAAGGTACCTGGGTACCTTCATACGTTTTATATATAATTCTTCTGCAAGTGCGTATGAAATTGAACTATTCCAACAAAATTTTATCTAAATTGGTCCAATGGCTATGTGTGTGTATTTAGGTGGGTCCAATAACGGCTCAGATTTGTAATTAGTCCCGTTAGGTGGCGGTGCAATAATTCTCGAATCTTTTTATTGCAATACCATGATATGGATATCAAATGAAAGGTTTTGTTGAGACGAATTCGAAAAATTAAGCGACGTCATTATAAATTCAATATCTCAAATGATCCAAGATGGCAAACCATATTCTTTATGCAACCTCAAGTAAAAAGGTATGCTAATGTTACTCTTATTTCAATATAGCCAATGTTCCAACGTAAAATAATTTCGCGTCACTCTAAATGCAATATCACAAAGCTAAAGAACAGACTCACCAACGTCTGCTACTAATAAGAAAATAAATGAAAGACAATAGGATAAATTATTTATTTCATGAAAAAAATAAGAAAGCACAAATGCACACTAAGCTACTAATTAATTTTTATTTATCGCTTTGTGAACAATTTATTCATATTGGATAGTTTGTTGATTGTGCATTGCAAATCGGTCTAGAACATCTGGTACAAGCTTTACAGGGTATTCTTTGTTTCATACGTAGTTGCAAGCATACATGACAACTTCCTACTGCTGAAGTACGACCGCTTTTGGCCTTTTTTGCAAACAGGAAATATCCAACATTACAGCTTCAAAGTATTTTCAAAGCATACTCAGTATTGATGATGTGATGGAAAATTAAGAAATCCTTTTTCCTTTTTTTAGAGCATTGCTCTTTGTTCTCCTTGATAGCTTCCATAATATAAAGCGGTAACAACAGAACTTTAACTTTAACAACTTTACGACAAATGTGCGTATTTATAAATGTCAGATTTATATTACATGGTTTTAAGTCTTTTGATTTCAGTTCGTTGTCCAGGTTTTTGTGCCTTTATAGTAAAAAATTAATAAAGTAAAATTTGGAGCGAGTCCAATAACTTTTAATTGACCCAGAAACGACTTCAATAACAAATGTTTAAAGTCCCACGTACTTTTAAAGTTTTATCGATATTTGAACTACGAGAAATCTACAGAAAGTTGACAAACTTTTCCAAAAAATATGAGATGTTCAGGCTTAGAGGGCTATAAAGTAGGAACCATAAGATTTATCGGACTAATACTTGCGAATGACATTAAACTCGGAGATGGCAAAAATATAAACTCTTGTTTTAGTGTCGAAATTTTTTAAAAAATTATTCCATACAGCTATATTAAAGTCGTTTACAGGTCTACTTAAAATTATCGGATTTATTCCAAATTTCATTTATTTACTTTAATAAAATAAAGCAAAAAGAATCTGGTCAGATGTTTCTAAAAATCCGATATTTAAAAATAAGAACACACCTATTTTCCACATATGTACCCGGGTACCTTGCCATGCTGTTGGATGTGTTTTTTTTGCCATTCACATAAGGTTTAAAACAAATTGGATTATTTATTTTAAGTACATTAGATATAACCCCTTAAAAGCTTTTAATAACTTGATGATTTTGACGATATACAGGTGATTTCTCCAGAGTTTCCCCCGTTTTTAAAAATTCAGCTATTTTGATAAAACTTTAAAGTTGATTCCAATAAAGTTTTTCCAATCTTAGAAAGTTTTGGAAAAAAATACAATTCGTTGTCTTCCCGTAATATTAAAATAAAAATACTTGTCACGTTTGCATGTTAATCTTACAATATTAAACTCGCTTTGGAAAAAATTTAAATCTGAAACAATATCAAAGTAGAAACAAAAATTTAATAATAAATAATGTTTTTTATATTCTTACTCTACCATTTCTATATATTACTACCGAGGTAGAAATTGCCAACCTTAGAAACATTGCAGCTCTGGGAAAGCACTTTTACACAACAAACCAAAGTGGTTTGGCAACCGTTTTGGTATACAAACTGAAAAATTATTTGCCAGTGTTTTTTAATAAAATCTTTTTTCTTCGATTACAAAATACTGAAAACTCCCACGGTATCGTCAGAACTTTTCGTTTATTTTGCAACGTTCCTCAACTCTGACATTCCTAACAAGATTTTATGGAATTTTAGAAGCGATGAGTATTGCTCAAAACCCAATTTTTTCCATTTTCTTAGTCGCTCCGATCATCACCTGTACTTTGAGGAATAAACTTGTCTGAACTTGTTTCATCCGACGTTTTATTATCCTGTAAGATTTTCAATAAATTCCTCCTCATCTGACAAATTCTGATCTTCGAATCCAATCAATTCTCCTGCATTTTCTGAATTGTAACATGCTCCAGTTTTTGGATGTTCTTCTCCTTCAAGGTCGACATAATTGATATTAGGAGGAATATTACCATGGTGTATATGAGCAATCTTAATCATAAAATTAAAATGTACTTCTTGTTTCAGATTTAAATTCGATTTTTAAAAATCTGTTTTTTAGTCCTTGGTAAGACATTTTGATAAATTTTAATAATATGATATTACAAGATTTATTCTGCTATTTTTCTATTTTACTAAACAAAATTATAGTGTTGGTAAAATGTTTTACTAAACAAAATGATAATATTCGAAGAGCACTGAATTGTTAGTTTTCACAAGGGCTCGCCATCGACACGAAAAACGATCGGCTAAGCCAGGATCGACGTTATTGTTTGCGTGTTGGCAAAGCACTTTAAACGTCGAACTTCTAACATTTTGCCAATAAACATTTTCCAAACTAAATTTTACTTTTAATAAAACTTGCGTAAAAATCGCAATTCATAATATTTTGCACTTTTTTGTCTTAAATTGCAGTATATACAGGCGTAGTAATGTCTGAGTAAAAAATAAATTAGTTTAATTAATATTTTGTCTTTTTTCAATTTAACTAGAACTTTCTCTCTTAGCATTAACTTGCTGAGCTATAGTTCATTAACAACTAGTAAAAGTTCTTCTTTAAAAAGGTCAGAGACTATAAATCAAAAGTTTTTGAACAACCTTTTATAACTTAATTCACGTTGGAAAATTGCAAGAAAAAGGAAATACTACCAATGTTTGTACCACCTTAGAAAATGCTTTGCCAACGTTGAAACGATCGTAGTTTTCTGCCTGGGTACTTATACTTCATACTAGTGCTGGAGATTTCTGCTAACTTCAATTACTTAGTACTACTTAATACTTTTCATTTGGGTACTCAGTACTTAATCGATACTTTAAATGCTTAGAAGATTTTATATTTTTAAACAGAGTTGTATTTCGGCTCTTCGTTTTCCATTCTGTTCAATAATATATATTTCGAAGAGAAAAAAAAACTAAAGGTAACTAGTTTCGCCTTGGCAACGCTTCTAATAACATTTTCCAAACTAAATTTTACTTTTAATAGAACTTGCGTAAAAATCGCAATTCATAATATTTTGCACTTTTTTGTCTTAAATTGCAGTATATACAGGCGTAGTAATGTCTGAGTAAAAAATAAATTAGTTTAATTAATATTTTGTCTTTTTTCAATTTAACTAGAACATTTCTCTCTTAACATTAACTTGCTGAGCTATAGTTCATTAACAACTAGTAAAAGTTCTTCATTAAAAAGTGCAGAGACTATAAATCAAAAGTTTTTGAACAACCTTTTATAACTTAATTCACGTTGGAAAATTGCAAGAAAAAGGAAATACTACGATAAGAAAAAGTAACGAATAAAATGCTTTATTGTCTGAGGTAGTTTTTAACTTAATTGAATATGTAATTTCGAAAAGGGCATATCTCGCATAATTTGACAGATACGTTTCTTCACATCAATGCATTCTAAATGCTTTCCTGCACCACTATGCTTGAAAAGGGAACATTGCTGCCATTCGTTTTAGTGTCGTCGTCATGGCATGTAGAGAAAAAGGTAACAACTCTTAGGAGATGAGCCCTATTCGACATTATTGTTTAAGCACAGAGTCAGTAAAAGTGTAACGCAGCGCTGCTCTATTGCTCTCTTTGAGCTTTGTATTTACATTAGATACCTTAAATAAAAATGTCTGCAAATTAATGTGTGTTTTGCAATAAGTTATGTGTACTAAATAACATAAATTTGAAAAAGGGCACATTTTATTAATTTAAAAATATATAAATAAACATATATAATAACATTAACATTAATGCAACATTATCAAATGCAAACTTATTTATACAATTACTTGCTATTTAAAACAGAATAGTAAAAACATGAGTGTATGCTAATTGTTAGACACGGTTCACACAGGGCAATTTTTGTTGCGCAAATTTTAATTCAGCTGGGAGAAAGACAGAAAAAAGCTGTGTTGCTTTCTCTAACTTTCTCGCGAATAAATTAAAAGTTGTACAATAAAAATTGCCCTTTGTGAGCCCAGTCTTAGTTGTTGTTATATAACTGTGCTTTAACACTAGCAAAGTTTACTTTACAGAGAAAGCAACATAGTTTTCTCTGTCTTTCTCCTAGCTGCATTAAAGCTGTGAAACAAAAATTGCCCTGTGTGAACCCCGTCTTTGCAAAGTTTTAATTCAGCCAGTAGAAAGATAGAGAGATAAAGTATTCCTCTCTCTGTCTTTCTACCGGCTGAATGAAAACTTTACAAAGTAAAATTTACTAGTGCGAAAGCGGTGTAAGTATTTTCAAATTTTAAGTGTGGTCATAGTGTCGCGTGTACGTAACGGTAGTTTATATATGTGCTCAGTGAAACAGCCTGAAGCTGATAAACGGGTGCTTGTACTGCGTATGAGAAAGTGCAAATGGCAAAGCGGCTTACAACCTAATAGCTGTGCCATCCTCCAAGATAAATAAGGTTTTGTAAAAATTCCACAATGGTCCTAGTGGCAGTAATCTTGGAGTGACAAAGACGGTTGAGAAGCTAAAACTGCGTTTTTATTGTGTTGTATGTCAGCAAGCCGTAGCCGACTGGATAGCAAACTGCCCACAGTGCGTCGCAGCAAAAGGTCCAGTAAGAAAAATTCGAGGACAGCTGCAATAATTCAACTCGGGTGCACCATTTGAGCGAATAGCAATGAACGTAGCACATTCTGTCCCCTTCAGCGAGGCCGGAAATCGTTATGTTCTTGTGGTGATGGACTATTTTAGTAAATGGCGGTAAGTATTTACCACAGTCTGATGGCATGGTAGAGAGGTTTAATTCGTACCCAATAGGAGTACCTGCAAAAAGTGGTAAGCGCGCATCAAAAGGACTGGGATGAGCATATTCCCAAATTTTTATTGTCATATAGCCGTACATCACTCCACATCACGCACAACTGCTAAACTTATCTTCGGAACGAAATAAAAACTGCCAGATGATTTGGAATTTGGCGTTAAGCCTCCACCAGCAAGTGAAGACGGTATCAGCACTTCCCAAGAGCAAGAAAATTTAAATGAGCTACATGAATTCATACGCAATTGAGTTAAAGATAAAATATATTGTATATTTTTTTATTTTTTTCTAAACACATGCATAAAATATTTTCAATTTAAAATTTTTACAAATGCGTTTAATTTTTATGTCGTTAAGGCCCTGCTTTGCTTTTTCGCAACGGGGTTATCTGAGTTCCCACAGATCCGATTTGCCTAAGAAATCTTTTTTCATATATAGGTATAAACAATCAAATTTTATAAGTTTCATCGTTATAGCTCGATGAGATCATGGCTCGGGCCTTTATGGGATAATTGTAAAATTAAATTCAACAAACTTAAGCCTGAATAATAAATTTCTTTGGATAAAACCCATATAGTTCGACTAAAATACACATAATTTTTATTATTAGCACTAGAGCCACATATTACAAGATATGTTTGATAGTTTCCGTGTCATATGGATAAAAAGAAACATTTGTTAACCCTAAGACTTAGCGAAGCAATGTTTCTCAAACTTAAGTGAGAAATAAAAATCACTAGTATGGTTGATTAAGACAAGAGCCAAGTGTGGTAAATTTCTAAGCCACCAAAAAAAGCTTAAGCAAGTAAAAAAGAGCTTAATGCAAAAATTTATTCTATGCTAGATATTTACTGCTTGATTTATGGGCTAAGGGTTAGCCTAGAATACAAAGAGGTTGTGGCTGATCAAGAAATTGGTCTTTCTTCTTTTTCAATTATTACATGCTTTGAAAAATAATTTTTCAATAAAAATAATTTAATTGTGTAATTAAATTGAACGAACTTAAGTCAGAATAATAAAACCCATATAGTTTGACTAAAATAAACATAATTTCAACAATTTAAATTTTCACCAAAGAACTAGATACAATGAATGGGAGGACACATCATGCTAAGAACATCTCACAGAATAAAAAGTTAAAACTAGTTTATTTTAATCAGCTAAGATTTGCAAAATCTAGCTACAGGCGCTAAGAGTGCGCTTTTTAGGTCTGTGCAAAAAAGCTAAATTTAAGCAAATTTTTACACTTTCAACCGATCAATATATTTTTGTATTATTTTCTTAAGGGAATGTTTATTTTTAGCGAAAAGTATTAAACAAATATTTATTTTATTATTGACTATGGATGCCTACAACGGGTTAATCATAAGTCACAATTTGTATTTTATTATATTTATTTAATATTCTCGTGATTTGTATTTCATTTAGCTAATTAAGTGATTACTCACAACTTGCATTCTCTGTTTATTTAGGCATGACCTAACAAAACCGACTTCCTGCATTTAGTTCATTTTGCCTACACAGAGAAAACAAATTGTTTAGAAAATGGTTCCAGTTGTAAAAATTTAGTTCAGTCAACCAATATACAGTAGAACTTATTGAAATTTCCTTACTGGAAAAATTAGTTTTTCTTTGTAGCCATAAAATCGTTGTTGTAAAACACATAACATTATCCGAGATCTTATGGAGGTTACGATAACAAAATTGTTAATTATGAAAATAAATTTAACAAAACCGAAAGAGACAACCAATAAAATTTACAAACAACAACAAATAGTGTTGTTAGCAACAACATATAGTGTTGTTAGCAACAATTAAAAATTTATTTGTATTAGTTAATACTTAAGTTTAATTGAATTTTTAGTTATCAATAGTACTAAATTCGTTAGTAATGTATATTATTAAAAACAATTCGGTGTTTCCAACCAATAAAAAACTATGCAGAACAAAATATTTATGCTTTAAATTTATTTGTCAAATTTTTTGAATGAAATAAAAAGTTTAAATAAATGATACAAAAAACAACACATTCGCAATAATATAATGTTTTCAGTATTAACGGACAATATCACATATAAAGCTCAGTTGCAAAATATTATTATTTTGACGCAATTTATATGACGAGAAGAGCCAATCATTCTGCTTAATTCTATATCCTAAAAATTTTGTGGGAATACGTAAGCATTATTAATTAACTATATTATCTTCGGACCGTGCTAAGTTTTTGCATTGTTTTTATACATCCCTTATACCTTTGCAAGATCTAAAAACTACCTGCCTTCCTTGGTTGCGGTAAACAAGATTGATTTCCATAAAAAGGCCGTAAAGAAAGGTAAGACTCTGCTATACAAGATTGCGAAAAAAATATATTTATTAACATCTTTTGCTCATGTAGATTCGAAATGCATACTTTTAAGATAAGCAATCGGTATGTGTTTTTTATTTGGGGCTCTTCTTTGATGGGTGTTATATAATCAATTGAGTGCTTGGCTGATCGATAATATTCCTATTCCTGGAGATATAGATTCTGTATGGTAAACACGATATGATAATAGTAGTCGTAATCTCAAGCATCATGTTCAAGTACTGCTTATAGTATGTATTTTTATTTTGTTTGTGAACTATTGGTTTGTGTCTTGGAAAAAAATATAAATAAGAATTTTTAAATATGTATTAGGTTTTAATTCACAATAGTAATATTATTATATTGTTTATCCGGTTATATATATTCGTTTCCTGTTATTGAATTCATTCAGAAACGACAATCGAATTATCCGATAGTACATGGAACTGACAAAATTCGATTGGCAACGAATTCGGTTACCACAACAAATCTGTTTTCTCTGTGTACCTAAACAATTGTTCTTTACTTGAAGTTCAATAACTGCTGCAGTTAATTATATCTATTTATTTTATTTTCCCTTATAGTGCAATTTTGATAATTTATTATTATTGTATTATTTAGTATATAAAATCAACATTTTTATAAATAATTATTACCTACCGTAATACAGATCGTCATTCACATCAATGCAACTTTCTTTTGGTTCAAGTCAAGAAGAAAACCTAGAAAATATAAATTTTTGGGCCTGTTTGATGTGTTTGGGATGACTATCACTAAAGACAAGAAAAATTGCTGACCCGAACGTGATACAATAAAAAATAATTTTTTATGTTAAAATACTAAAATTATTTTATCTGCGATACAAAAAACTATTTGATGTAAATTAAATTAGCCTCTTTAGTATGCAAAATATTATTGGATTTTAACGAAATATATTACCGCCTCCTGTAGGCGTATCATCATGAAATTTAGTTATTTCAAAGCCATAAAAGTTTTCATTTTATTGTTTTGTAAATAATGAAAATACCTTCATTGGTTTAAAAGTTATGATTCTTGCAACCAAAAAAGTCAAAATGAGCCACTATGCGACGATTAACAAAAGTAAGTGTCAGGAAGTAAACTAAAAAAATTAAAGAATTTTATAAATTTGTGATTCCAAATGACGTAGTTGATGCAAATATTTCAACACCAAAAAGTCAAATTAAAGTTTTATGTACTACTTAAATAGCCAGTTAAATTATATATTTCATGTAATAGTTAGATCATTTGCGATCGGATATATTAGCAAATTTATTTCATTAAAACACAAAAAAACGCTAAATATATCATAAAGTAAACTACCAGATGGTCATCAGTGCCAAGTGTAAAAGGCTTCGTATGAAATTCCATACTTCACTTTTACTTTAAATAGATTCTAAAAATACTTCGTTGAATTCTTTAACAGTATTTGTCGTATTATTTTTCCTGTCTTTTACCTTTACACTAACTTTAATCGTGTGAATATAATTATGATTACGAACATAAAAAGGAGCTAAAGTATGAAAAGAAACCAACATAACCAGGACAGCAAGAGAAAAAGAGATTTTATTTTAAAAGTCTTAAGGGATTTAATAATGTGTGCTTTAATGTCGCTACTTTTAAAATATTTTATACTTTTTTCTCTTCTTAAAGAGCCAAACTTTACGAACATTATTAAACAAACAAGCCTCAAATATATTTCCTTTAACTTTCTGCGTAATATACATACATGCATACATACACACATATTCGGATACCTGATTTGGCAATTCCAATGAAAAAAAAATGCTAAGGCTGCTTTTACACACATCAGTTTTTCTTGAAGCAACTTTTATTACTTATTTATCCATTCTAGTCAAAAGCAAAGTCTGTTTTAAGTGAACCAGCTGTAAGTGCGCGACAAGCCAAATGCGGAAAACGTTTGCATACAAACTGTTGATATATAATCCAAGTGGGATCTCTGATTAGCTGACTTTGTTCCAACGCGCACATTTATTCGCTTATTAACTAAGAACAAGTTACGTTGTTTTATTACAAAATATATAACAGTTACGAAACACTTTTTGTAATACAGTGCCCATGTTCTATAACTTTGGTGAAAACTTCTCGCGTCGAAAAGATGTGAAACAAATTATTCTATTGCTTCTCGAAAAGTGAGAAAAAGCGTGTCTGTAACTCATATCGGAAACTACCAAAGAGCGTACGTTGTTACGTTAGAAATGTCATAATATACAACTCGAAGTCGATGTGAAATGGCAGATTTTGAGAACGCTAATCAGAAATATCTTTGACGGCGACTAAAATACTAAAAGTAAAAAATTTTCAGCAACGCGGGCGAAAATATACCGTCGGCTATACTAAATGTATAGTGCGACTTTAACATTTGTTGTTTACAAAATATCTTTGAAAAGATTTTGCTATAAAATAAAAAAATAAAAATGTTTTCGTAGTGTCTAAAAAGAGCACTTTTTCAATATAGTGAAGTTCATTTAAAATTCAAAAATGTGATTATTGTTGTTGCTAAAATAAAATTGAAATTTGCATATTTTATATAATTATAAAAGCAAAATAGTTTAACAATGAAAAAAACAACAAGAACAAAATAATTACCTTTTCCGTGTTATTTTTCATTTCATTTTGCATTTTGATTATATTTTTTTATTAATAAAATTTTATCATATCCCGTTTTTATTTGTGAATGTATTTAACAGTTCAAAGCAGGAACTTTTGTCACACAAACTTTACAGACACACTTTTTCTGCAAATTGGGGAGTAATTTCCTTACGTGACAGCTATTACTCGCCAAAACAGTTTCAGACACTGTTTGTTCCAATTTATAGCATTTGTGTTTCATTTCACACATTTCAATCGAAAAGTTTCTCGACGCGGGAGATACAGAACATGGGTTCAGGTTAGCCCTCTATATTGCCGCAGAATGTTACTCTTTCCCTTTTTTTAAGAAAGAGACAAACACAAAAGTGCTGAGCACATATTATAACTTAAACGTGAGCATTACAAGATTTGCTATATTGAGCTACTATGATTGTGTGCTAAATAGGAAAAATTCAGCTCCTTCTAAAATGAATACCAGATCTATATTTCTAAAACGCCGATACACATAATCAGTCTTTAGAGCAATGTAGTTTTTTTTTGTATTTACCCGATTAGAAATTTTCCCTATGCTCATATTAGGGCCCGATTGGGAATACATGTGGCAAACCCAAAAGGGTTATCCAATTTGGGATATGATCGGGAACTTTTTGGTATAGCCCATCTGCAAATTAGTGACTTAATATAAGTTCTTCCCAAGTGGGAAACTATTGGGAACTTTTTGGGAAGATCTAGCAAAAATTTTTAATCATATCATTTGCCCATCTTCAATAGAGGCGATTGGTATATAATTTTGTCCCTTGGATAGCTTCAGCAATTTTAATTCAATATTAGAGTTTGATATTTTTCCGATTTGAGCCAATTTTTGCAAGATTTTGATATTTCTCCACAGGAAACCAATCAGGTCCCAAATACGTTTCTGCGTTACATCGGAATCGGGATCCCAGTTAGATCCCAAATGTGTTTGCGTGAAAATTTCTAGTCGGGTAGTAGTGTTATTTATAAGTCTTGATTGAGTTCATATTTCAGCAGACCATCTCCTATTCCGCTAGAATTTTTATCCACTAATTCGTTTTTGATAAATTTCTAAAGTCCAGAAAAATAACCGTGAGTAATTATATATATACAAAAGAACAGAAAAAATAATAATATTAAAATGTTTGCTAGATATTAAGGAACTAGACTTAATTACCTTTCCATTGATATATAATATGCCATATTGCGCATTTATGAATGACACAATTTACATTTTAATGTGAACCCTCTTAAAAAAAACTACATTTTCTGCATTCATGTATAGCAGTGCTTACTATTCACTTCTCATAATTCCACAGACCCTGTAAACATATTCATGGTTTGTCTTCGTTGTTATTCGTGGATCAATCGTGTTTTTGTTGTAAATATTTTGTTTTACGCTTAAGTAAACTTTTGCAGACGTTTAATGCATTATTCAAAGTGACCAGAATTCTTTTCGATTAAATGTGTGATGTGCAATCATAGAAAATTATTAATACAGGCACAGTGTTGCTATTTTGATTATTTTGAAACAAAAAAAACACGATATTGCTACTTTTTTTTGTAACTCTAAGAACTTATTTATCAACAAAGAATATTTGCGCCCACCGAAAAGTATTTAAGCAGTAGCAGTGTTGCCGTTTTGATTATTTTGAAACAAAAACGTGTTTTTATGATTTTGTTCTATTTATTAATTAAAAATATTTCTGTTCATAGAAAAGTATTTAAGCCAATGCAGTGTTGCCGTTTTTGGTTATATTTAAACAAACGCATTTTACAGTGTTGCGTTTCAATTTTTGTATTTATTAATTAATTTATTTATTAGTTAATTAAGAGTATTTCCGCTCGCAGAAAATTATTTAAGCCAATACAGTGCTGCCATTGTGGTTATTTTGAAACAAAAAACTCAATAGCGAAAGAGTTACTGAATAGCTATCAAAGTCTATCACAATCCTTGGCACATTCAGGTGATGTACTAAAGACGCGCTTCGCTTTTATTAAGTGATGCAAAGCCACTATATTGGCTAGTTTTCTACAGTGTCTCATGACCAGGCACCCATAACTTATGCGTGAACGTGCGTGATTTTAAAAATTCTGTCCATGAGTGTAATTGTGTGATCATGAGACATAACAAAGTTATCGGGAATGAACGTCCGCGATCAAATATTATGTTTATAAGTGAGTGAGCGGTCTCGAGCGAAGAAGCAGTCACGCAGACGTACTATTTATAAATTTTTTATTTTTTTTTCGGTTATATGTAGTTATTTATTGTATCTTCAATAAAATTGAACTAACAATAAGTAATCAAATCTTAACTCTAAAATTTAAATTTTTAAGTCCAGCCAGACAAAAATATTTCTTTCAGCGGTTGGTTCTTTGGTTGTTTACGTCTCTCGTGTTCGGCTAAGAGCAAGAGTGTCCCTCCTTCTCAGCCGAGTGTGGCCTCTAAAGTTAATGATGTTTCGGGCTAGGGGATTTGGGTGCAACTCAAGTCTTTTTATGTAGTTTGTCACGTGTTTAGAAAACACTGTCTTAACCCTGCTGTTAGATTAAGCCCATTTGGTCCAATATTTTCCTCGTTATCCTCATAAATTTTAAACGGTGTTACATATTGCTTTGAGATTTCGGCTCACGTGATTTATTATATTAAAAACATTATATCCATACTTTCAAGTGTCTGTCATAAAGCCGGACTTAGAAAAACAAGAATTTACGTATCTTGGATTAAGGACCATTTGGTCCAGTGTAAATTTTTATTTGAATGAAATCAAAATATTAAGATTTTTTGTACTTGCTTAGAAAAAACATTAGTTTATTGATAGTTGCTTTCATTACATGCTGAAATAATCTGATGGTATTCTGATCTCAGAAAAAAGTATATATGGATTCCAAGCGGATCTGGCTAGCATATTTACCATCGATTTGTTTTATGGTGTAGGAGCCAATCATTTGGTGTCTATGACGCCTATGAGAACAGAAATATAAGAAGCTATAGAAGAACAACAATGTATAATTTTTGTCGATATATTTACTTCTTGTCGAATTGTAATAAGAATAAACCTCTGGTATTTCCCTCGACTCACTTCCATCAAGTTCAGCTGCGGATGTATGGTACCAATGTCGCAATGTCATAGAAAGCAAATTTAGACTTATACAATGGGAGCTTTTTTATATTCAGTACTTTTGGAGGAGTGCATGTTGTAGTGAAATGCATCACCCAGTACATATTCGTTAAGTATTTGGCATTACTTTAGTTTAAGCATACCTGTAAACCCTAGCATTAAGTTAACTCATATTCTCTTTATCTTTTGTTTTAAATAAATCAACAGACGACAGTCTTCTCACAACCATCAACCTGGCCAGTTGTTTTAATTAATTAAGTTTGGGGCTACATCCACCATATGGCGACCGAGACAAAAGTTTTTAAAAAGTGTTTTGTGGAAAATTAAAAACTAAATATATTTTAGACAGTGATAAACAATAAAAAATTCTTTAATATTAAAAAAAAAAAAAAAAACTTAAATTAAAAGAAAAAGTACCAAACAAGTGTGCTGAAAAAGTAAAACACAAATAATATATAAAAAAAGGAAAGATGTTAATGAGAAAGAAACACAAAAAACAACGGCTAAAACTATTAAAATAGGAAAAAAATGTTTATTAAATGAATTTCCTCAAACTCTACAGTTTATTGTGTCAAAAAATATATAAAAAGTGAAACATTAAAAGAACTATATCTATAAAAAAAAAGGAAAAATGTCAAGTTAAAATGTGTTATAAGTATGTGTGCTAAAAATTGGAAAATTGCACAGAAAAACATGCAAAACTTAAAACATTTTTTTTGTAATAAAATAACCTTTTGGTACAAACTGTACCAAATGTGAAAAAACATTTTACAGAAAAAGTTGAAATCGAAATAGCAATACCGTTGGATTTAATAAAACCGTTGAAAAAGTAGAAGAATAGGTGAAAAAGAAAAAAAAAACAGTTTCTCGGAATACGTTTAACCTACCAAAATGTGTATACCTACATGCAAAAGAAAAGTAAGCGAAGCAACAGTGTAAAATTAAAACTGAAATATAAAACGAAAATAAAATTGAAAACACTTGAAATAATTACTGTGACTTAAAAATTAGATAACAATCGAAAAAAAACTAAATTCTACCTACATATGTATACCTATTCACAATAAATGTGGAAAATTTTTATAAAATAAATACCTAACATTATTAAAACTAAAGTTCTTCTTATACCTACAACAAATGTGCAAAAACAAACTAAATAACATTCTTAAAACTAAGTTCTATACTTAAAGCTAAATTTACAAAAAAAAAGGGTTACTAAAATTTGAAAGATACAAAACCTTAAGAAAAACTACATAATATCAAAGTAGGTATATTAATACAAAAGAATAAATTACAAAAAAAAAGAAGAATAAGAAATACCAAAAAAAAAGAGAATAAATAAAATATGGTTCTCACTACACCAAGAGATAAATGGTGATCGAAAGAGAACAGTGATTAAAAATATCAACAGGGAAGAAAACCCCAAAGTTAAAAAAAAACGAACAATATTTGCTACATATTTAAAAAACGAAAATTGAAGAAAAAAAACAAGTGAATATGTCAAATAAAGAAAACCTAAAAAAAAACGAAAATTGAAGACAAAGCAAGTGAACTTGGCAAATAAAGAAAAGATTAAAGAGAAAATAATAGCTCTGTTCGAAAGAAAATCAAAAATATGCAAATATAAAATATGTATTTATTTTTAATAAAAAAAAACAATTACAACTACAAAATAACTCCAACAGGTCTATATATATGTATAAAAAAAAAAGAACAAGAGAAAAATCAGTAACAAAATCTAAACAATATGTGTAATAAAACTACAAAAAAAAATACAAATATTGAAAAACCTGAAGAAAGCAAAAAGCCAAAATAAAAACAGCGTAAAACAACAACAAAGAAAAGCTAAATTTCAAAATTAGAACAAAAACAGATTAATGCAAACATCTTAAGATTGAAAATAAAACTATTTCTACAAAACATTCATATAAAATATTTTTGGTAAATAATATAATTCCATAACCAAAAGTGACACCAATTAAAAAGTTTACATATATACAGAGGTGAACAAAACAAACAACAGAAACAGAAATGCATCAAATAAAAAGCCATGAAATAAATTACAGACGAAGAGAGGGAGACAAACGACAGCAGCGCATCATTTTGCAGTTAGCAGAGCAGATGCAAATTATATTATTCTACATACATATTAATAGAGTAAGCTACATATGTATATGCATGTGTTTATAATTATAGTAGGTCTCTTCACTGATTAATTATAGTAGGTCTATTCACTATAACTAAACATGTATGTAATTATTTGTAATATTAGAAATATTAAATAAAATTATATTAAATTATATTTTAATATTTTCTAAAGCATGTATCAATAATTTAACGAATTTTTTTTTGCAACAAATATAACAATTTATAAAAAGTTTTTCTAACATATAAAATAAATTTTTTTTGGAAAATACTTAATAAAAGTGAAAACTTTTTATACATTGTCAAATATCTTAATACATATTTGTACATATCCCATATACAAATAAATTTAACTATTTTATGATGATAAATAAATAAGAATTATGCTTCAAAATACAAAAAAAAAAAATAATAAATGTCTACTGACTTTCAAATTGAAAAATTTAATGCATTCATTCTGATCTTTTATAAAATAAAAAAAAGAATATTACAAAACCGCCCTGTATCCAGTAAACAGAAAAAAATCGAGGAGTACATAAATTTACTTATTGAAAGTTACAATAATATTTTGACATATACCAAGCCTTACAATGAAGAGTTAGTTGATCCGGTTAAGACAATAGTACTGAGTAAAATACTACATTGTAGAGAATTATTAGTAAGGTGTTTTTGCAAACTGAAATGTAAGATTAGAGTTCCATTCGGTGTGGATCTGTTCGAAGTGGTGTTGAATGAGGTAATGACAGATTCTGGTTCTGACACAGATATTTCTGAAGAAAGTGAAGACAATAAAAATACCATTGCTGAAAGTGTAGAAAATATGACTGAGTCCAAAGGTAAAATTTCCGAGGGAACAAATGGGAAAATGGCTTCTATAGAAGACAAAACTAAATTCATTTCCATGTGTTCTAATATTATTAGAGAGAATTATAATGGAGATCCGCTAACACTTAACTCCTTTCTTGACAAAATTGACTTGATTAAGGAATTGACGGGAGAAAATTTAAATACTTGCTTTATTTCTTTTATAAAGTCGAAGTTAGATGGAAAGGCTAGAGAAGTGCTTCCGGAAAATATTACAAGCATAGAACAAATCAAAGAATCTCTTAAAAGCAGAATTAAGCCTGATAATTCTAAAGTAGTAGCTGGTAGGATTGCGGCCTTGCATGTAAAGAACAACAATTATACTGAATTTGCAAAAAATGTAGAAGATTTAGCAGACGCCCTGCAACGTTCATTAGTGATAGAAGGGATAACAAAAGCAAAAGCACAAGAAATGGCGATTGATCAAACGGTCAAAATTTGTAGAAACAATGCTAAGTCAGGGATGGTAAAAGCAATTTTAGCATCAACAGTTTTTAATGAACCTAAGGATGTGGTTGCCAAACTAATTGTTGAGGAGTCGGAAACGGAAACAGAAATACAAGTGTTGACAATGCGTTATAATAGGTCGAATGGGGGACATAATAGAAACAATTTTAGAAATTATTGTAATCAACATAATTCTTATAGAAGTAATTCTTTTCGTAACAATACTAATACACCTACAAACAAATCAAACATTAGTTATCGTGGTAACAATAACAAGCGGGGACATACTTACAACAGTCGTGGTAGAAATAATAGTAACTACAATCAGAGCTCAAACAACAATTATCGTGGTAGACGGAATTACCCTGCAGTGAGGACTTTAAACTCGGAAGTCCCTCAGCAGGACATGTTGAGGGTGGAAGAGAGACAACTGTAGAAAAAGAAAACAATTTTAAATCAGTATACAGTTTCAACCTAAACTTTTCGGATTTCGTTCGTTTAAACTGTACAGCATCAAGTAAAACCAATACATTTTTAGTAGATTCACAGGCAGATATATCAGTTTTAAAAATTTCATGCATAAAAAATAAGATAATAATAGATGAATCGGATAAAGTTACCATCGTTGGTATAACAACAAATACAATAAAGTCGTTAGGTACAATCACTACAAAATTCCTAATTTCTAGTTATCCGATACAACAAGTTTTTCATATAGTTCCTGATAGTTTTAACATCCCATCTGATGGTATTCTAGGTAAAGACTTTTTAAAAACCAATAAGTGTCAAATTAATTACAATTCCATGACGGTTTTATTTTATGCATATGGCGAAAAGTTAATCATTCCTATTTCTCACGGACCTAGTAGCAATTCATTTTTCCTCTCACCGAGATGTGAAGTATTTAGGCAACTCTATATAAAAAGTGCGAATCAGCCAGTTTTCGTAGATTCTCAAGAAATCATTGAAGGTGTTTTTATTGCTAAATGCATTGTGGACTCAAAAACTCCAATTTTGCGAATATTAAATACAACTAATGAGATGAAAGTTGTTCACAGTTATGATGTCAAAACAGAAAATCTTTCTAACTTTTACATTTATTCTATCAACAAGAATAATTCTAGTGATGAACGGGTTCAGACCCTGAAACGAATTTTGAATGACAAAATGCCTGATTATATAAAAAAAGATTTAATGTCATTATGCGAAGATTATTCTGATATTTTTACTTTGAAAAATGATACAATGACAATAAATAATTTTTATGAGCAAAAATTAAGACTCAAGGATGAAGAACCAGTTTACATAAAAAATTATCGTCTAAAGCTTTTAATCGTTCAGAACAAAAGAAACCAACCATTGAGCAAGAACTTATTGCCATATTTTTTGCTATTACGCAGTTTCGACCGTATGTTTATGGGACTGAATTTATTGTCCGAACCGATCATAGGCCATTGGTATATCTTTTCAATATGAAAGACCCTTCCTCTAAACTTACAAATATTAGACTCAGACTCGCAGAATACAACTTTGTAATTGAACACATCAAAGGTAAAAATAATGTCGGTGCAGACGCACTATCCCGGATCTCAATTGACGAATTGAGGAACGAGACGAGTGCAGAAACAATTTTAGCTATGACGACGCGCGCAATGTCTAGGCAAAATCAAACAAATAAAAATACATTACAAAGTGATACTGCTGATGAATTAAAAGTATATGATAAATTCCCACAAGAATTTAACAAGAAAATTGCGAAGATAAAGTCAGAAATATTTTACAGAAACGAAAAGATAACTAATATAAAATTTAAAATGTACAATAAATTTAAATTAGTTGCAACTGTTAATATTGTTAACGAAACATTGAACTTAGGGGCAATGCTTTTGAGGCTACAAGAAGAGGCCAACAATAGTAACATTTACGCAGCAGAATGGTCAAAAGACGATCCATTTTTCTCAATATACAGTATTCAACAATTAAAATCCCAAGGGAATAAAACGTTAAAATCATTACAAATTATATTAGTCGATCCGATTGAAACGGTAAAGGAAGAAACTAGGAAAACTGAACTTTTAGAAAAGTTTCACAATGATCCAATTATAGGAGGACATTGTGGGCGCAAAAGGCTGTACGCGAAACTAAGGACAAGATATTATTGGAAAAATATGACCAAAGACATTGCTTCATTTGTTAAGAACTGCGAACAATGCAATCTAAATAAAGTAAGAATTGGTAATAAGGAAAAACTGATATTGACGCCAACACCTAATAAACCTTTCGATATTGTAGTATTGGATACAATAGGTCCTCTGCCAATATCTAAATACGGAAACAAATATGCTTTAACTTTAATTTGCGACTTCACGAAGTATCTTGTAACAATACCGATACCCGATAAAAGTGCAAGAGTAGTAGCGCAAGCAATATTTGAAAATTTTATTTTAATCTACGGAAGAATGAAATCTATCAAATCAGATCTTTGTACAGAGTTTAAAAACGAAATATTCTGTGAACTATGTAAACTTTTAAACATTGAAATAAATTTCTCAACTGCGTATCATCATCAAACTTTAGGGACAGTTGAGCGCAATCATCGTGTTTTTAACGAATATATTAGATCATATATTAGCGAGAATATCACGGACTGGGACACGTATTTAAAGTATTTTTCATTTTTTCACAATACCACTACGAGCTCAGTTTTCGAAAACAGATACACACCATACGAACTAGTTTTTGGTAAAAATGCGAATATGCCAAATGATTTAAATCTTGATATAATTGATCCTATTTATAACGTTGAAAATTATAGCAAAGAAGCTAAATTTCGTATGCAAAAATCGCACATTATGATAAAGAAACTTTTAGAAAAACAAAAACTAAGAAACAAAGAATTATATGACAGATCAGCAAATCCAAGTAACTTTAAACTATTTTTACGTTCTGGGGCCCATTTCTCAAAATTACAAGTTACAAATCAACAAATAAAATGCCCACAAGACAACAATAACTTTTGTAAAAGAATTTCTGTAATTTACTTGTAGATTTGTAACTTGTACTTTTGAGATATGGGCCCCTGTTCTTACATACTTTATAATTTCCCTTTCAAGTAATTTTCTTACCAAATCAAGAGTGGACAAGAAGTTTTCATCAGTCATATTTTGCTCTTTCAAGCCTTCCCTGATTAATACAAGGCGTTGTCTTAGGTATGGTTCAGGCTTTGTATTTTCACCTTTTCCAGGAAATTGTTGTATCTTCTTTGAATCTACCGATAATATAAATTGCAAGCCATATTTTACAAGTTTTGGTGGCATAAACCGATGAAAAGACCAAAAGATGCATCAAATATTCAATGAACGCCTTTATTTTACATACAGATACACCCTTGCAAGAATAAGTAGAATAATATATGGTCGTAATGTGCCTTCGTCATTGGCGTAACTACAAAATTTTCTCTAGGGGCCTGAGCGAAACTGTCTGGTTTAGCCCCAAACCCTCCCAGATGGGACTAGCTACTCCAATGCAATTTGTCAATATCGGTCAAAATCCAACAACGCGGCGACAACAATTACAACATTGCAATGGAGGATCAACGTCACCTAGTAACTTGTATTGTGTTTACGTTATGGGTTCGAAAACTCCATATTGCACGATCCATAATAATCCTCCTTATTCCGTAACTATTTGTCGACGTCAGGTGAAGACAATACAAAAAAATTGCGACTTGTCTACTCGGTGTCGACAAAAAATTACTACTATTAACAGCCTCTTCCTATTTTCTATGCCTTAGAGGATAGTAATTGGCTGTCAGTAATAGTAAATTGTTGTCGATGACGAGTAGAAATGTGCTGATTTGTTGGTATTGTCTTGAAGTGACGTCGACAAATAATTACGGAATATGGAGGACTAATTATTAATTGTGTTAATGGTGCAATCAATCAAATTAGATACAAAATATTGATTAAAATTTTTACTTTTCATAAAACATGTAGTATGGACCAAATGGTCTTCTAATGTAGGATTCGTATATTTTTTCTAATCTAACAGCAGGGTTAACCGGCGGCACATCTAGGTCTTTATGAATTCGCTTGTTTCTAACATACCATGGGGCTGCTGTAATCGTACGGAGTATTTTACTTTGTTGCCTTTGAGTTTTTTCTACATTTGATACCTATGATTACCATGATACCTAAACCAGACAAAGATCATACGAAGGTGGAGTCCTATAGGCCTATAAGCCTGTTGCCCCATAACTGGATTCCGTAGGACCATATTGGTTTTAGAATGGAGTTGTATAGAAGAAGTTTACAATCTAGGCTTAGAGTAGAGTTCCTTCCAATGAGCCAATTCATTTGAGCTGCTTTAAATTTCATTTGGGTCACCTTTGCATTTATGTGTGACTTCCATGTTAGACGACGATCAAGATGAACACCGAGATATTTTACTTCAGTGTGTTGAGGTATAGTTTGGTTATTTATTTGTATAGGTGGGCAGGTTTCTTTGCAAAATGTAAAAGTAATGTGTAGACATTTTTGTTCGTTAATTTTTATCTGCCATTGTTTTAGCCATTGTTCCAACTGGGGTATATAATCTAGCAAATTGCGGGTGGCTTCTTGATGGCTTTTGTGAACACTTAGAAAAGCTGTATCATCAGCGAATGTTGATATGTGTATATATGTTACTCCCTACCGGTAAGTCAGAGGTATATATCAGATATAATACAGGACCGAGGATGCTGCCTTGAGGAACTGCGGCTTCGATGGGTTGCGGAGGGCTTTGAAAATTACCTTCTTTAACAACAAAATTTTCGCTCAGTTAAGTAGCTTTCTAAAAGTTTAAGGAAGTTTTCGCGTAGGTTTTGCTTTAGTTTATGTATTAACCCTGCGTGTCATACTTTATCAAATGCCTGAGAAACATCGATGAAGAGCGAAGAACAATAATTCTTTTCTTCGAAGGTTTTTCTAACCACGTTCACGAGTCTATGTGTTTGTTCAATCGTACTATGTTCTTTCCTAAAACCGAATTGGTGGTCTGGAATGCATCCAGTACGATTCAGTATGGGTGTTAGCTTACTCATAAGTAGCTTTTCAAATAGTTTGGACATGTTAGACAACAGGTTTATAGGCCTATAGGACTCCACCTTCGTATGATCTTTGTCTGGTTTAGGTATCATGGTAATCAGCGAAACCTTCCATTCTGCGGGATAGCATTTGAGGCGCAAAATACTGTTTTGCAGTATAGGGTAGCTCTAAGAGCATTTTATTGCTTATTTTATCAGCGCCTGGGGCTTTTTTCGAGTTTAAGCCCGCAATATAGTGTTCAATCTCACGAATGTTGAACCTCAAAGTAACATCTGGTATAGCGAGGACTGGTGGCAGCTCAACTATAGTATCAGACGTATTTGGAGTAAATACTTTCTGCAAGTGGTTTACAAACAGAGTACCTTTTTCAGCGTCAGTTCTTGCCCAGTCTCCATTCGAAGCTCGCAATGGAGGCTTATATATCACTGGTCTTTTGAGGCCTCGGGCTGCTCTCCATAGCGAATAGTCTGTTTGAGGTGTTGCGTCGTGCCCATTCAGAAATTTTTGAAAGAAGCGATTTTTTGATATTGTAGTAGAGTTTTAAGCTGTTTAGTACATTCCTTCAGCCTAGATTTTAGCCGAGGGGATCTGTAGCGTTGCCATTCTCTACGAACTCTTCTTTTTTCGGATAAAAGCCGTTCTACATCTGCTCAAAAAATTTTATTATATCTCACCTGAAGATTTGTAGTAGTAGCATTTAGAGCAGCTTGCGTAAGGTTTGCCTCAAACATTCTGATAGAGTCATATATGTCAGCAGGCGTTTTTAATGGAATATTTTCTGGGCAATGAGCACTTAAATATTTTTTTGTATTTCAACCAAGTTATACGTGTGGTTGTCATCGTTAAATCACAAGTGGGTGAATATGTTATATGTGAATATATAGTGACAATAGTTGGTGAGTGATCTGAAGACAAATCTAAAGATGATTCAACTTGGATCATTTCGCTGGGCACACCCTTTAACACTCCAAAATCTATAACATCAGGTATTTTTCGGCTATTTGTTGGCCAGTAAAATGGTTGCCCACTTGATATAACACTCAAACGCATTTTTGAAATTGTGTCAAACAAAACGCGACCCTTTGGCGTGATGAGGCGAGATCCCCAGAACGTGTGCTAGCGTTGTAATCACCGGCGGCCAAAAAGCTGATTTTCTGTAATAGAGTACCTGGGAGGAGAGTAAATTGATGAAAAGCTTCATTGCAGATGTTAGCTGCTTGAAGATAATCTTCACAATGATCACTCATTAAGTAGTGTTTTAATCGCGATTTTATTAGTATACTCGAGCCACCACAAGCTCTACCTTGGGGGTCCTTTGTGTCGTAGAGAGTATATCCGTTGATTTTAAAAATCTTTCTAGCCGTCAAATGCGTCTCAGAGATAAGCATAACAAAAAAAAAAACATTTGTTGTCCTCTAATGGAGGATATATCAAATGCTAAAACGATGAACCATATTTGAAAAGGTTTCAAAACTCGTATGCTTTTAGTTAGACTCTTAAACAAGGAATGAGAATCATAATACACAGGCATAATAGTTTTATTTAAAAATACTTTTATTGTCGACCAAATTTTGACTAATTGTATAAAGGTTGTAAGAAAAATAAACAGATTCATATCGAATAGAAATTGTTTATTGTGTTATTCATTTGTAAAAGTGTTGCCAATGTAGCGACACCTTGACGCTGGTTGCTGGGATAGCTCACCGTAGTCCAACGTCGTTATAATAATGAATTTTGTTTATTAGTTTTTAATTAATAAGCACGATATATAACTTTATAATAATGTTCTTTATTTATTTCCACTTAACACTACACTTAATTCTAAGTTTAAGGGACCAGGATGATTGGTAATGTTATACAATGTTGCATGGGGGGGGGGGGGGGGGGGGGGTTGAATCCCCGGTTGTCACTAGAAACAGCCAACGAGTGAGATATTGCGTTGCGGATATTTTAGATTCCTTATGCTGACTTTAGACGACATGTATTTTACATCTGACTTGTCAAATTTCCCACTGCAAAAGTGATACATGCCGTGTGAATCATATGAAACATTGTCAGATGACATTTACTGAAGCAAAGTCAGATGAAAAATTTTCAATTAGAGCGTGTTCTATTTTCATCTGACAAGGCATTCGACATCAGCTGTATTAAATTATCAAAAGTATTGTTTGGCTGAAAAAACATTAAAAAGCAAAGAGCTCTTTATATATTTACGAAAATTGTGCAAAAACTCAGCTGTTGTGAACACTCAGAGGCTATGTCAGATGTAATTGCACATGTACGTGTGAAAGCAAATATTATAAACCGTCTGCAAATTGAAAATTTTGACAAACATGCGAAGATACATGTGTCTCACACACCTAACAAGCCATATGTGAAAAACATGTCGTCTAAAGTCAGCATTAGCAAACCCAATAGCTCATTGAAAGGGCAGCTACAAATATTGGCAGTATTGTAAGCAGGCTGTTTGAGAAATTTTAAATTCCGCATTAACACCTCGATAAGCGAGATAAAGCATTTGCTGAAATTTTAAACTCCCAACCAAACTCAATAGCGATAGTAGCGACGTCCCACTGCAAACAGGCTGTTAGCGAAATTTTAAATTCCGCACTATATGATCGAGATAAAGTGCTTGCAGAAATTTTAAATTCCCCAGCAAACTCAATAGGTCACCGTAATGGCCGCTACAGCCTATCTATAAATGGTCACAATTATAGGGAATTTCCACGAGGCAAACTGCTTACCAGTCAAATAACCTGCCAAGCAATCACTAACTATACTTAGAGTTAAACCCACAAAAGAAAATAAAAACGCAAGTAAGAAAATAAAAAACACGATGCATTAATATTTTACTTAAAAAGTAAAATATTAGTTTGCTAATAAGCACGTTGGGTAAAAACGAAAATTTCCGACATGGTCTGGACTTTTATCCTCTCCGATTTTAATGAAATTCGGCATATACATTCTACTCTTGTGTGCACGCAGTATGGCCAAAACTTATTTCGATATGGTTTCTATTTTATAGGCCTCTAAACTTGGGCATTTCGGCCATTTTTGGGAAAAGTTCGTCATAATGAAGATTGAATATCTTTAGAACGCGCCATTGGATATAAATAAATTTGACGTCATTCGAAAGGTCTTAACTGCTTAAAAATTACATAGCTTCCTGCTACAAGTGCCTCTAAAGTGCCAAAGTATCCTTTATTCTTAAATATTCTGAAAATGGTATTTTAGATTTTTTAATTTTTGTACGGAATGTAGCCAACTGACGTATCTTTATTATGCACAGAAAAAACTATAATTCATATTCTTGTTTATATTATTTGGCCAATTTTGTAGTTTGGTATTGTTGATTAAATAATCTTCAGCTAATAAGGCCTAACGCAGTTTATGTCAATAAAAAACTTTTTATTACATATTTACCCAACGTTTCGTCAATTTTTTGTTGACTTTTTCAAGGGCTTCGTCTATTTCAAAATAAAAACTTATTAAATTCATAAATTAAAACATTTATTATACGGAAATGGGACCTAAAATTCGTAAATATTTAACCGCATTTTTGAAATTGTGTCAAACAAAACTCGACCCTTTGGCGTGATGAGGCGAGATCCCAAGAACGTGTGCTTAGCGTTGTAATCACCGGCGGCCAAAAAGCGTGGGCCTAGTGAATTAAAAAATCTACTATATTGATTTTCTGTAATAGAGTACCTGGGAGGAGAGTAAATTGATGAAATCACCAGGTTTTGATGAAAAGCTTCAATGCAGATTTTAGTTGCTTGAATATAGTCTTCACAATGATCACTCATTAAGTAGTGTTTTAATTGCGATTTTATTAGTATACCCGAACCAACACAAGCTCTACCTTGGGGGTCCTTTGTGTCGTAGAGAGTATATCCGTTGATTTTAAAAAAACTTCTAGCAGTCAAGTGCGTCTCAGAGATAAGCATAACATTTATAAATTAATATCTTAAAATATATATAAAGTATTACAAGTTTTTTTTTAAATATGTTGAAATCAGTGAGAAGGTCTGATCACATTTCCATTCCCATTTGACGAGTTTTCAAGTCACATCTTCAGGAAAGGTTTTCTGAAGTCCAAGGCATAGAAGATTTCAAAAAAGATCACATAAAACTTGCAAGAATAATTACTTTATAAAGCAAATGACTTGTAAAAATCATCTTCCGAGAAAATACGCATATAATGAGATATAATAAGATTTCTAGCAAAAACATATTTGTTAAATATATTGGATCAAAATTTGGTATATTTAAAAATTCAATAAAAAATAAGTTACATTTCAGGCTTTATTAATAAATCATTTAATTTTTTAATACAAATCTGTCTTCTGAAAGTTAGAACTAGATGTGTTTTTATTTTATTTTATTTTATTTTATTATTAAAAAAATTCATATATTTTCGTATTCCATAATATTATAAAGTATAAAAATTATAAATTTTTGATTGTACTAAGAATCATATTTTTACCTTAAATGAAAAAAGTTGGTTATTTTCTCTACATTATATTATAAACAAGTATGGTAGTATCAAAAATAATTGGAAGTTATTTGAATCAATTAACAAGCTATTTTTTATTACTCTATAAAACTTTTGGTATGTTTTAATTGCGAACAAAAAAAAAGGACGGATTCTCAATGTTCTATTTTAAATATTTTTTGCATTTTTTTACAAAATTAATACTGTATTTTATTGCACACATATTTAAGTAATTAAAAAAAATCTAAAAGTTATCTTTAAAAATAGATCTTTAAGAATTTATTTTTATAAAACTTCAAAAACTTAATGTTTTTTTATTTCTAACTAGATTAAAAATGGATATCATTAGCGACGTCTGATGTCGACATAATAAGTGAGTTCTGAAAAAAAATTTGTACAATTAATCTAGGTTGTTCTTATTACAGAAATATAAATTTCATTCAAAAAGAGGAACCAATTTATTTTTTATTTTTGTCTATAAGACACAGCACTTTGCGACCAGTCTAGTTAGTACCGTTCTGATGTTTTCACTTGCCTGCGAAATATGAATTTGCCATTTTTACAAAAATATTTTTTGTGCATATATTTTTATTTATTGCATCTTCAATAAAACTGAACGAACAATAAGTGAACAAATCTTAACTTTAACAAAAATATTTGTTTCTGCGGTTGTTTCTTAAGTTGCCTTTTACGTCTCTCGTGTTCGGCTGAGATCAAAAGTATCCCTCTTTCTTAGCAGAGTGTGGCCTCTAAAGTTAATGATGTTCCGAGTTAGCGGATTTGGGTGCAATGCAAGTTTTTTGATAAATCTTGTCACATACTTTAAAGCACAGTTTTAACCATCGAAAAATCTTGATCTTTATGAATCCGCTGGCTTTTGACATTCCAAGGGGCTGCTGTATCCTTACGGGGTATTTTCTTATGTCGGCTTTGAGTTTTCTCTACATTCGATGCCGAAGCAGTACCCCATAACTGGTTGCAGTAGGACCATGGTGGTCTTAGAATAGAGTTGTATAACAGCAGTTTACAATCCAGGATTCCAATAAGTCAATTCATTTCAGCCGATTTTAATTTTATTTCGATACTTTGCATTTATGTAAAATTTCCATGTTGACGACGATCAAGGTGAACACTCAGATATATGTATATCTTGGGTATAGTTTGGTTATTGATTTGTAAAAGTAGGCATGTATCTCAGCGCAATGTTAAAATAATATGTAGAGATTTTTGTTCATTAATTTTTACCCGCCATTGGTTTTGCCATTTTTCTGCATGAGGTATAATATACTGAGGTATAATATAACTCAGTGCTTCATCAAGCTACAAAACTGCAAGAGTATATTATACTCTTGCTGTTTGATACCTTGATGAGACACTTAGAAAATCGGTATCATCAGCGAATGTTGATATGTGTACGTTATTGCTTATCGGCAAGTCAGAGGCATATATCAGATATAATATAGGACCGAGGATGCTGCTTTGAGGAAAATATATATATTATACATTATTTTATTTTCAGTATATATGCAGCAAATTTTCAGTGTTATTATCTTTTATGAAAATAAGTAAGTGTGCAAAATTTTATCTTCGCGTTTTATTTATGGCCACCCGTTATATGAAATGACAACACTGTGGGACACCTTGTTGTCTAGCCGGAAAAGAGTTCTGCTGAGAAGACTGCGGTGGGCTCGAAACATATCTTGTAACTACAACCTTCCGTACAAAAAAAATTTTCGTTTGTCTATTTAATTACACTACTCAACAAATTGGCGAAAAAATTAAACTGACATTGCTATACGTGGTGGGAAATATCTTTAAGCTCATTACTATGGATTTTTAATTAGAAAAGGTCCAGCACGTACAGATTTTGAATTATATAAAAACTATTTTTAAAGATTTTAAAAAATACCAAATATTTTACTTTTGGAGTAAATTCATTAAAATTGGAAATCAAATCATAAAATATTTTGCATACTCGTATTGGGTACAAAATTTCCTTTCGCTTAAATGTAATTTTCTTATATTTTAATTCAGAATAAATAAGTTCTATCGCAACTAATTTAGAAATATCAGCTTTTCAGTTATGCTTTAGATTTATCTCAATTAGTTTTATATTCGCTTAGATCTTTTGCAATTGACAAACTATACAAAAGATGGACATACTAACATATTGTAGGTAAAAAAGTTAAAATCCATAAGGTAGCTCCCAAGCTATACGAAAAACAACTTAGAGCTAATAATTCGGTGAGCATTAAAACGCTGGTTTAGTTAAACTAAACTAAAATTTAAATGCAGTTTAAACTCAACAGTTTTGGTAGTTTAAATGCACGATTTTATTCGTTTCAAAATGGTTTATATGCATTCTGACTAATATTGCTACTGTAATTAATATTCTTTAAATCTTACCATTAAGGTCGACGTTAATTTTTATATACCAAACTTGCCGGTAAAGTCCACGTTAACTTTTATATGCCGAATTTGCCGTTAAAGTCCACGTTAAATCTTAATCATAAATTGTGAATAGGGCCGCAAATAAAATAATTTAATCGAAAAATTAAATTTAACGAACTTGAGCTAAAGTAATTAAATAACTTTGGATAAAAGCCATACAGTTCGGCCAAATTCATAGCTCAATTGCTATAAATATAACTTCAGTATATTGACGGAGCAACTTAATATAAAACTGATATTATTATTTAAATTTGCAGCCAATACGGAGGACTAAAAGGTGTATATAATTTAGCATCATGCACTTTTCAGGACTTATTCGAAATTAATGAGATAAGGGTCATCTCTTCATATATCGACGCTCCACCCTTATGTACAATATACAAATAGAATGAGTGAATTACAGTTCTCGTATTGCATATTTAATTGTATCTTACATGTTTTTTATTCTACATAAGTACATAAATAGAAATACACTTATCCCATAAGTATCCATATATGTATAGATGTATATGTTCTTTTAACTCCCACTGGAACACAGGACTTTGTCACTCTTAAATTATCCAAATAACCATTCATCATCTTGATAATCATACACAGAAAAAAATAAATTTCGTTTTTGATAACAAAAATCCCGGTATTCAATAATTTTTTTTTCAAATTTCCTGTGATAAAGAATTCCCCTATATTGATAACAAAATTATTTCAAAATAAAAATATATATAAAATAAAAAAAATGTTGACATGGCTGGAATACGAACCCGGGCTTTCCGGACGTAAAGCATACACTCTCTAGCTGAGCCATATCCCATTTATTTTTTTATGGGATACAACTTGTTTTAAGTACTTATGTATAAAAAGAATAGAAATAACCGGCATGGAAAAGAAATACTTACAACGAAATATTTCATTATGTTAAAGATAAATGTTATTGAAATTCATATTTTTTTTAATAACATGGTTTTATTGAATATAATTCTTGTCTATTTTTTTCTGTGTATTAACCACACAAAGATACTTACACACATACATAATTATGCAAGGACCAACAGAGTTATTTATACAAGAACATATCGCTCATTCACTTCAATAGTGTCATAGCTCAAAAAAAGAATTGAATTGTGTAAAAACTTCGTTAAAATGTCTTGTATACTCACATCTTGAGAGAATAATATATTTTATTTTTCCATTAACTTTTATGTAAAATTAAAACTTTAAACTAATTTTCTGCAAAACTAGTTTTTTTGAGTTAGAACACTAATGTTTTTTCCAGACCGGTAGTTCATAAGAATTTACTGGTCACTTGAAACTGTTTCTGTGGTTTTTTTGATGACAATTTTTGTCGATTTCGAGTTATTGATGCGAAATTGCATTGTCTTATATACTTTTTACATGGACCAAAAATTTCGCTAATAACATAAACCATTTCTAAGTTATTTTTAACAATTTCTTTAATTTACTTATGCACATTTTTTTAGTTCTAATGAAATAGATTAAAGTAAAATTGCCTGCTGGCAATTTATTATCGTTGGAAAAACACGTGCGTTGTTACTCTTGAACACATTTTCGAAATATTTTTGATTATTGTTTATTTAATAAAAACTTACTTGTGCTCTTACTTGTGATTTCAAGTATATTTGTTGAAAACACAATTTAAAATGTAAAAACTTTTTTATTCAATCAATACATTTCCATAATTATCACAGAAAATTCAACATTTTCTTTCTTCTGTGAAGTATCAAGAAAAACAAATATAATTTAGCAAAGTAAAATATAAAAAATAAAAATTATCAAACAATGCTGGGGTGCTGTTACGGATTTTAAGGCGTCCAAGGACCCTCATTTGAGATTTGTTGCCCGAGAGCACTGCTGCTAATGGTCGCAATTGATTTTTATTGAACTTTAAAATAACAACTTATTAACGTAAATCGTAATTTGGTCACATATCCTTAGCTGTATATAGGCATTGACTGGTTTGCTGGCAGCAAATACTTTAAAAAGCTTATTAAAAAATATATCGCGAGTTTTGGTACAATATTACTACAGCTGAAGAGGTTTGAGTCCCATATAGACAGGAATTTTTTTATATGTCTAGAGAATGGACATATTTGGATCAGAAAATAGTAAAACAGCTACTTAGTTATTATATGCACAGCAAAAAACACCTAATACAGCGCAGCAATGCTAACGGATGCAATAAAAGAAAAAAAATTAATGGACTAAATATTCACATAAAAAGTCGTAATAAATATCAGAGATTGACAGTGCATATACACAGTATGTCGGCAAATTGGGAAAGATTTTAAATATAACTGCTTTTGTGTTTATAAGTTGTACTTTCTGATCAATACCCAAAAAACAAATTGTTTAATGTTTTCATCAATTGTAGAATAAATCATTTGCGTCTACTTCTTCATATCGTAGTTTATATTGTAGACTTATTCAACGCCATTAATAATTTAAAAAAAAAATTTTTACAATGGATTGCTTTTCAAAAAATATAATCATAGAAATACGAAAGTACCTTGTTGTTTTTGTTAAAAACGATTGCAATTTTAGCACTTTCAGTGCAAGAGTTTGAATTTTTTCTAAGCTAGCACTAAAGTCTTCAAAAACAAGCTAAGTGCTGCTTACGCACTTTTTTAATATTGTTTGGCATTTATTTCACTTTTTTATTTTATTAAATTCATACAGTTTTAACAGATAATAGCTGGAAGAAAACAAAAATATCTCTATGGCCCATTTTATGATTCACAACTAAATTGATAGTTGAGTCATACTTGTCAAATTCTTATTATGGATTACAACTTTCATCAAAGTGAGACAACTGTTTTTTATCATTTGTGTTTTCGTTTTTATTTCGACTATTGTACTACTTTTGCTTACTTTTAAAATAGTGATTTTAGGCGCCAATCTATCCCATTTGTCAACCAATATTGTTGCCATATCCATAAAACATAAAATCTCGAAAAAAATAGTAAGGCCAAAACTAAAAATATTTTGTGATGGCTACTATGGTGTCAAAAAACAACGAGTATAGATATTTAGATTATTTCGAAGACAACTAACATTAGTTGTGAACCATAATATAAAAAAAATTTATGAGTTGGGTCATAATATTGACAACTCAACCTAGTTGAGTAGTGAATCATTATATGGGCCTATATATTAGTTGCCAGCGTTGTTTCGTTGTCAGTATTTCAAGTATTGTTGATCATTATGATCAGTTGAAAATTTTCAAAAAGTGGCACAAAAATGGGATTTTGAGGAAAAAAGTACTAAAAAGGTGATTCAACGAAAAAAGGGGCAACTTAAAAAATAGCTGAACCAAATTCTTGTATTTAATGAATTTCTAGAGCATATAAAGGATTCAGAATAATATTAATCAATTTTGATGTTTTTTTTCCTGAAAATAAAGATTTTTGAGCAGCACCGAAGTGCGCTACTTGCTAACTGATTATTTAAACACAACACATACATACATACATGGTTACACCTAACTCGAAAATGTGTGCCCAAATATTGCCAAAAATTGCTTTTAGTTAAATTTTCAAAGCTTTGTTAAAAAAATTCACAAATACAATTGAGAAATGAGACTTATATTCTCGAATAGTGGGGATTCTTTGCTACAATTTCTATTTGATTCATATGAGTGACAATGAAAGATGTGGCCAAAATCCCTCAGAGATCATCCAGAGTCGAGCAGAAAACAATTTCTATATAAACAGTTTTTAATAGTGAATCAATATGGCGGAGCTCTGAGGGAACAAACATAAAAAGTACCAACAAATTCAAGATATTCTCCTATAGTTGATTTTATAAAGAATAGCTATAAGCAATAGCTATGTTGCTATGTCCCACTTTTATTGCTTTTTTTTAAGTTTTCATATTCAGGTGAATATATTTCTTGGCTCTCCTATAAAGAATGTATTTGTAACATACGCAGTTATTTGCGAAAACCAAAGTTATATCGAGCCATATCCGCCAAAAAAAGCTTAAGCGGCATGCTTTTCGAAAATCATTTTTAGATGAAAATCGATCATTTACGATAATTTGAACAATCTGTCAAAGTTTTACAGTCATGTCAAGTACCGACTCAACAATGCCTTTTAGGCGCTGAGGCAACCTATTGTGAATGAATTATATTGTAAAACTAAATTTATATATATATATATATATATATATATATATATATATATATATATATATATATATATATATATATATATATATATATATATATATATATATATATATATATATATATATATATATATATATATATATATATATATATATATATATATATATATATATATATATATATATATATATATTCTCTTTTTCAAGTAAAGCAAAACTAGTGCCAAGAACTTCAAGAATATCAATGAAACAGTTAAGAAGATCTTGCTAAGGATAATAATTACTAGTAATTTGATTAAATTAACTGATATTACAGAACATCAAGAATTCCTTAATTTATCTTAGCTTCCACAAACGTACCTTGTCTTTTAGGACATTTATTAAAACTATTACCATTACATATAACATTCTACTACAATCCTATATAGCCAATATTAAACTATACTTCGATTTAAAACAAGGATAATTTAAAAATATTTTTCCTGTAAAATTTACGTTTTGGCGCTTAAGCTTTTTTGGCGGTTATGGCACGATATCGTCGAAACAATTCTTTTAAATTACGTACGTATTTAATTTCAAAACGTTTTTATTACTTTTGTTTTAGGATTTACCTGCCAAAATCGCGATTAGTCCATACATGTGTGTAAGGAATACTTCATAATGAAGCAGGACTAGTCCCAAGCAAGTCCAAACGTATGCAATAGACGTGGTCCATGTAACATTGAAATGTCCTAGGACTGGACTACGTAGTCCAGCTTTGCATTACATCGGACTACCCAAAACTAATCCAACTAACTATTGCACGGAGCGCATACAGGGGCTAATTTTGAAACTACTCTATTTCACTACTCTATGGATTACAAATAGAAAACTAGTTTTCATACCGTAGTCTACATTAATGATTTTTCCTCTCTGCTTTAACAAATTTCCTTTTGTGACGCGAAGTACTTTGCATTTTTGATTTTTTTAAGCAAAACTCACTTTTATTTTTATTTTTCGCTTTTACCACAAAAAATAAAATCTTAATTACAAGCATTCATTATAACCACAAGTAGCATCAGGGCTGATAACAGATGGTATTTTATCAAATAACATTCTCAGCAGCACTACATTTCGTGCTAAAACACGAACATTTGTTTCAACATGATTCATAGTTGCATTATAGAAAACCATGTTGTAACTAGACCAATAATTTTTGCAGGGTCGGTATAAATTAATCAAACCTTCACTCAAAAATTAGCAGGAAAAGAACATTACAAGTACATATGTATTTAAAAGCTGAGTGTTGTTGATAAAAAATTTTAACAACACGTTCCTGTTTAAGTTAGTGAATCAGGGTTTTCAGTTTCCAATAATTTTAGTTCATTAATGAATATCTATGTATCTCAACTATTAAGCAATTTATAAATAGTTCACTTTTCCATAAGACTTTATAAATAATGTACTCAGAAACATATTATTGCATAAAAAATTTTCTTATATAACTCGTATTAAAACAAAAAGTATCACTTCATAACAAATGCGCAATAATGAGCAATATCAAAAGGTGAAAAAATTATGTAATTTAAAAAAATGGGCACTGAAAGTGGCAAGAAAGTTGAAAAAGTGGCAAAGAGTCATTTTAGTCGCAAAACGGTCACTGTGAATACACATGTTTACAAATTTCAAAAAAACTTTTTCGTTTGCCAGAAATTGAAGTTGTTTCTTTAGTTATTTGGAACGCTGCACTTTATTTTTTTCCATCAGCTCCAGCTTTCGCGGTATAGCGCTATGTAAAAAATTAAGGCACTTTCACACATATATAGTAGCATAAGTTGAGAAAGAGTTTTCTTATTCAGTAAAGAAAAAAAAACCAAAATTCGGCAACAAAATAATCTTGAGGCCATGCAGACTTTGTTTCTAAATTTGCTCAGTACTTAAAAGGTTAACCGCAAAAAATATAAATAAAAAAAAAATTAATTTTTTGTTTCTAAGAATGCATTAAAAATAAAAATACAACAACGAGTTTGTTTTCCAGAGCTTGTATTCCAAGAGATTTGAGACGTTTTTTATTGAAATTGGTACACACCTTTTGATTTTATTCATAAATTAGTAAGATAACTGAATTGATAAAAATTAAATTATCATACAACAGCAATTTCTGACTTTGTGTTTGCTACTGTTGTATGAAAATTAAAATGTTATCAATTCAGTTGTGTCGCTAAATTGAGAATAAAATTAAAATTTTACACCAATTTTAATGAAAAAGGGCTTAATTCTTTTGGAATATATCTAGCCACATGCTACTGGACCAAAAACTGTCCCGTTGTTGTATCTTTATTTTGTTATGAAATTTAAAAAACAAAAATGTAAAAAAAAATTTATAAAAAATTATTTTTTCTGTTCAAACTTTAACGATACCGCTAAAACTACTGTGCAGAACTAGAAATAATGTTTGTACGGCTTAAAGATTATGTTGTTGTCGAGCTTTGAATTTTTTTACTTAACTGGCATTTTTTACTGGCCTGCTTATATATGTCCTGCAAGTACACTCATTTTTAAAATAACTTTATATCTCGAAAACTAGAGCTGAAAAAAATTATAATTACATATATGTATAAAATTTGCAACTTCGTAGGCGATTACTGCAAAGTTTTTCCGAAACGCGATGTTCTTTATGCTATAAACACATTCGCCACAGCAGGCTACACGGCTACACGACTACAAATGCTGTTGGCAGCAATCGTCGTCGTGTAGTCAGCTACTTAATTATTTTGAACACGGCAGCTACATCGTAACCAGCTGACATTTTGTTGTTGCACTATATATTTCAGTGGTGCCACTTTCAAAAGTTTTACTTGTATAAAAAATCGCTTATTCAAAATGTTTTTACATCTCGCAAAATGTAAAACAATTCAATTTATTTCTTTAAAACCTATTGATTGTTATGGCACTTTTAATACTTAAATTTTTTTATGTTTTTTCTGTTTAATAAAATAGAATATTGACTTAAGTCAATAATACCATCGTTGAAAATTAAAAAAAAAAAACTCATGAGGCAGTAGCTTTTTTAGCCTTATAATTTTTGTGTAATTTTTTTATCTCTTTTGGCTCCGGAGTTGGTTTTGAGTTGGTTGAAAAGTTTTATTTTTTATTAGCCATAACTCCTAGAATATAGAACGGATATAACGATATGGATATCACTTCAAACTGCTCTAAAATACCTTTCTACTAGTATAAAAATTTTTTAAAACAATTAACCCATTCCGAGTGAAATGCAATTAAAAAATTTTTTTATCTGACTTTTCACGCAGAAACTCCGTTATCTTAAAAACTGGTCGATACAACGGTACATATGGATGTGTATAGTTTTAAAGAGAACTTGCCATGCTTTTACTTGGTGTATACTTGAAAGCTGTCACCTATGAAATACGTAAGTTATAGTACTTTAAAGATGAGTTTAAGAGGTAAATGAATTAATTTAATTACGAAATCTCATTTTCAAAGTGCCATAACTTACGAATTTCATCGATGATAGCTTTCAAGTATACATCAAATGAAAGCTTGAAATGTTCTCTATTAAACTAAATGCATGTTTAAGTACCATAGCAACGGCCATTTTTAAGATAACGGTGGTTTTACGTGAGAAGTCATATAAAAAAGGATTTAAATTCCATTTTGCTCGCAATGGGTTAATGGATTTCAAAATTGTATATACCAGTACAAAAGTATTTCAGAGCATTTTGAAATGATAACTATTACTACTTTTACACGAGGACTATTCGCAAATAAGTTAATTCATTGTTTATATGGCATAGCAAAATACAAAAACTTGGTAGCACTTCTATAGATGACTTTTGTATTTAAAAAAAAAAGTTGAAATGTATAAAAGAACAATTAATTATTTGTTTTAATTGGCATAATTTTCTTCTATTAATGTTTTTCTATTTATTGTTTTTTATTAACAAAGAGTGGCAGCACCAAACATTTCATTTGCAAATAGTGCGTTAATCGTGAATAGTTTTCGTGAGTTAATAAGTCGCAATAAAACAATTATATGGCAACAATTTACAGTTTTGTTTGCAAATAACCCGTGCGTATAAACGTAGTATATATCGTTTATATCCGTTCTCTATTGTAGGACTTATGATCAATAATATATTAAAGTTTCGAACCCCGTAACTGCGGAATCAAGAGAGCGCCGAAAAAAATTACACTAAAAGTTTTAGGTTAAAAAGGGCTATTACCCTGTGATTTTTTTAATTTTCAATAATGTTGGTATTTCTGACTTAAGTCAATATTCTATATAGCAACAAAACAAATAAATTTATTTATTTAAAAATTCGTGATTCATATATATTATAACATTTAAATTTTTTAATTTTCTTTTTTATTTTACAATAAAAAATATTTCTAATAACTAATTTGCTTTACATATTTTGATATATTGTTAACACTGTTTTTGTTTTGTAGCCAACAAAAATAGAAATTAGTTTAATTTGACTACACCACAGAAGTAGCATGGACAACAACCTGCAGTCATGTAGCCGTGCAGTCGTGAAAATAATCATTTTCATATACACACATGTATTCTATTTTTGACAGGTTGTAGTCGGTAGCCTGCTGTGGCGAATGTGTTTAATACATTACACATCAGAGAGCTTCAGGATCAAAGGTTTTTGTGATTCAAACACACTCGTCTAAAATGCGGTGTGATCGCGACCGCATTGCTTTTGCTCAAGTATTCGCCACACCGCATACACTTGAGTATTGCTAGTTTGAGCTTCTAGCATACTCCATCATATGCGTTCGCTTTACTGCTTTACTTTTTTCAGACATTCGGCAGTCGTACTCTTGCTTCATGTACACAACAACAATAATATTTGTATACGATCAGGCGAGCGCGCTCATTGATGTGTACTTATATGAAGTAAATACAGCGTTGCCACTGTGTAATTATACAAAAGCTGTACTATTTAAAATTTTTTTTTATAATTTTTGCTTCATTAAACTTTTGTACTACTGACTTACTGTTAAAACTAAAACTACGAATATGTACTATTAATTTTGTTATGATACACAAAAGCAAGAAATGTATATCGTTTTATAAATTTTTATATTAAAGTAATTAATTAGTAAATTAAAAAAAATTTAATTTTATTAAATTCCTTTTTTCGTTATGAATACTCGTATGTATGTATATTAGATGATAAATTTTGTAGTTTCCTTAGTTCCATAATTTTTTTCGAAAATCGGTTGGCAAATTTGTTTGCCCCCCTCCCCTCTCCAAATGCTTAACTCTGTGATTTGTGAACCGATTTTAAAATTGTTCTTGTGTAAAAGGGTTTGCCTAAAGTTTAGTCCAATAATTTTTTTCGAAAATCGGTGGGGAAATTGGCCCCCCACATGATTAACGCTGTCATTAGTGAACTGATTTTCAAAATTATTTTTTTGTTTGAAAGGCTTTGCTTGCAGTTTTATTCTGTAATATTTTTGCTAAATCAATGCTTAAGTATGTCATTTGTGAGCTGATTTTCAAAAAAATTTTTTGCGTTGAAAGGGAGAATGGCGGATGGGGGAAGTTTAGTGGGGATAACTGTGTCATTTGTCAACCGATTTTTAAAATTATTTTTTGGTTTGAAATGGTTTTCTTGCGGCATAATCCCACAATTTTTTCCGAAAATCGATGGGAAAATTTGCTCCCTCCATGCTAAACTCTGTCATTTGTGAACCGGTTTTTAAAACTTGTTTTTTTTTTGTTTGAAAGGATTTGCCTGAAGTTTAGTCCCATAATTTTTTTTCCAAAATCGGTGGGGAAGTTTGCTCCCCCATGATTAACTCTGTCATATTTGAAACGAATTTCAAAATTATTTTTTTAAACATATAATTTAGACAATTTGCTGTATCTTGGAAATAGTAAGAGGCAAACTCTTGAAATAAAAAAAAACACTAAAACTAAAAACTTCCAAAATTGAAAAAATGTCAAAACGAAAAAAGCGCGTAAAGTCAGCAAAAATATCGCCAAAAAAACTAAAAAAATCCCAAGAAACCGAAAAAAGTCGTCAAAACGATAAAAGCACTAAAACCCAAAAAACGGTAACACTAAATATATCAAAAAACGGAAAATCACCTAAAATGGAAAAAAATACCAAAACGAAAAACAATCGCAAAAAACCGAAAAAAATCAAATAAACAAAAAAGTGTCAAAATAAAATAAATGCTAAAACTAAAAAAGTCACCAAAACGCGATAAAATTACCAAAGCCGAAAAAGCGCCAAAACTACAATAAATCGCTAAAACTATACATATCACCAAAAAGCGAAAAAACGTTAAAAACAAAAAAAAACCAAAATCAAAAAATCTTCAAAACTAAAAAAATCTACAAAAAAGCAACAAACGAAAAATCGTAAAAACGAAAAAATTACTCAGATGAAAAAAACGCCAAAACAAAAAAAAATCTAATGAAATAAAGCAAGAACAAAAAGGGATATATTCGTATTCGTACGGAACCCTTGGAGTGCGAGCCAATGTCGCATATTACTAACTTTATTTAACTATGTACTTCTACTGAACCGACTATTATGAAACTTCGCACACACGTGAAAATACAAGATTATGATAAAATAGTAGGCAACTAGTTCTACTTAACCAGTTTTTAAGAAACTTTATGCGGGTAGCATTAAGGTGCCGGTACGATGGCATGTCATAATGTCCAGTGACTTAATGTTCATGGACATTGTGTCACTCCAAAAAGTGTCATAAAGTCCAAAGACATTATGACACTTTCAAAAGTGTCATAATGTACATGGACATTATGACACTTTTTGAAGTGACATAATGTCCATGGAAATTATATCACTGGACATTATGACATGCCACCGCCGGGAAAATACAACATTATGATTAGAAAAGTATACAGTGTAAACGGTTTCTTTTTGCAATAATTATTTTATAGCCGGTTTGTACTTGTTACTGTTCACTAGATTAAGCCCGGAGTCCAAATTACCTCTATCATGTTTTGAGCTTCTCTAGTAGAATAATGAAGTTGCTAGTTAGGGCATTTATCGTTTCAGGGAACGAAATGCTAAATAAAACCCATTTTATTTTTAATGATTATTTCATTGAGCTCTCATACAACTTTCATATTGTTTTTCAGGATCGAAATTCGGTTTTTGCAATCCTGTGCATTTGCATTTTTTACTCTCAGTGAGCAAAATAACTATAATAAAAAAAATTAAATTTTTTCCAATGAATTCTTGTACACAAATATAAGCAGATAGTGCCTTAAGGAAGGTTTTAAGAAAGATTTATTCGTAAACAAACTCTCTTTGTTTGTTTAAAAAAAATTTAAATTGTTTTTTGTGTAATTTTTGGGTAATTTTGAATATTTGATTGTGTATTGCTTAATCTCAAATCTGGCATCACTGATTGTTAGAGGAAAAAACTCGCAGAAGCAAATATAAAAAAATAATAGAATACCAAAATACAAAATACCAAAGCTCATGCAAATTGCGATGCTTGCTGCTACTGGTTCTTGCGATCATTCTTTTTACATACACACACCGCAAAGTAGCGAGCATATTACGATCGCATCAACTCTTTGTAAATAAACGGCGAGCTAAATCAACACCGCAACTTTTTTTGAGGTGTTTAAAGTACTCGGGTATGTAAATCATAGGGTACATATGCGGTGTATTTTGGTTGCGGTGTGATCGTGCAGTTCCGTGGTACACATGTACTATGATTGGTACTTGGTCGTATGATTAATAAATAATCAATTATAAAACATACGCAGATATGATTCCAAGGCATGTAGTGGCTTCAATTGGAAAAAAGCGTAATAAATTTGTATCCTTGAAACTTGGAGTCCGAAAACAAGACGATGTATGTAAAAGTCATAGAGAAGGACCTATGCTTAAAGAATGATGGAATTTGGACTAATTTGTTGAAACAGGCGGTGAGTTATAGGGTATCCAAGTTGACTATCTCAGGCATGATAAACATTGCTGGCTTCATAACTTTTACAGATATTGTTCGATTTTAATGAATTCAAACTTGTTGTAAAGCTTTTTAAGAGAGAAAGAAAATAAATTTCGTTTCATACAGATATTCATACAGACAATTTCAGAGATATTTGGCTTTGACTTTTTAATTTTAGTTTTAGGCCGTGACTTTGTTCCTAATTTCGTAAATATCTCTCTCTGTTAGTAGCATAGCCAAAATCTAAAAAAAATGTTTTAAGATTTCAAGCAAAATCCTTGATAATATGCGGATAATATTTTTAAGTAATCTTTATTCATGTAGACGTGAAAAAAGTCAAATTAAAGACTTTAAATTAAGGGGGGAAATAGCAAAAATTTTACAAAAATAGATCTTAATGTTGCACGTTTTACCCAAAAATTTTGCAAAACTAGATTTTTTTAGTATGGCAAAAGAACCGACTTCAGAAATGAGTGCAGTTGAAATTTTAACCCGAATTTTTCTACGAAATTCTAAATTAATCGCTCTAGACAAGAAAAACCCCATAGAGTTTTTCAAATTTCTTTACAAATTCTATTAGATACATTTGATATCATTGATCTGGCTTTTAGGTTATACTCGCGGCCAGGAGTGCAGATTTTCTAAAAAAAAAATAAATTTTCAGAAGCATTTTATTTACCTGCATGAAAATAGTACCAAACTTCATTTTTATCTTTTATATCTTTACTATTTATTAAAAAAAACATAGCAATACTCTTATATATAAAAAATTTCAACGATATGTACATTGAAAGCGCATTTCTTACAAATTTTTAGTCTAAAAAAAACGTAAAAAATAAAAAATAACACACATGAGACGTATGAGTGATATGATAGTACATACCATCAAATCATTAAAATCGGATAATATTTGTAAAAGTTTAAGGCCAACAAAGTTTATCATGGCCTAAATAACTAATTTTGACACCCTATAGCTCACCGTGTGTTTCAACAGGGTGGTCTAAGTTTCAGCATTCTTAAAGCTTAGGTGCTCCTATATGACTTTTGCATACATCGTTTTGTAATCGGATCGTAAATTACAAAGATGGCGACTTATTACCCTTTTTTCTAAGTGAAACCACTGTGCGGTGTCACCTAGAATTTAAAAAAGAACATGTGGGTATCTTCAGGCTTTCAGAGCAGGCAAACTTGCAGCTATATCGATGCGATTTTTGAACTCTATGATAGCTAAACAGTCATATAAGAGAACTTTTGGAACGAACTTAGATCATTTGCATGTTAAGCTAACGATATTTATAAACTGTAATCAATAAATTTTGTGATAAGAATAATTAGTTAAAGTTACAATATAATTTTGCAATGTATTTTGACAGATCTTTATGTTCATAAACTAACATGAAGTAAAACGTTCTGTATGTGTATCCACAATTTATTTCAAAAATAATAGGTCACAACTACTCAATCATCGCCATCTGTATTCACTGAAGGAGATGTGATGTATCAGTTAAGACATCAGTAATGCCAACAATACACATTTTATTGATAGTTATTTGTAATAATTATTAATAAACAAGTAGGAAGGCTATACTTTAAGATATATTCACTTTAAGATATATTCAGCAAAAAAAAAATATGCACATAGTAATAGAGATGCGGATATTACGTGATCCCGCATAACTTACGTGTGAATCATGCGTAAGTGCGTGGGTGCAATTCTGTTATTTCCACGATTTAAATATCGATACCCTAAAATACGGATGCTGTATGTAGCAAAACTTAACTTTTCAGGATACAGTTTTTAGTGTTTAACATAAAATATCTTCAAAATTGCTCTATAGATGCTCTCTCTACAGCTTTGTATTGAAAATAAAATTAGCCTCCTGCTTTCATCAGACAGATTCAAATTTACTGTCGTTATAATTATAGAGGCGTTTCAGAGTACATTTCGATGGTCATACGTTGACAACATGTAGCTGATTTTTCAAATTTTCAGTTGAAGATACTACATTATAAATAGGTTGAAAGCGTTACTAGCAATGGAATAAAATAGTTGTCAACTATTTAGTGAATAGTATTAAAAATTTCGGTTTTTCTTATTTTGAGGATAGGAAGGTCTTTTAACGATTTATATAATGTTTTATGCGTTTCGTGACAAATAATAAAAAATCAGTTACGTGTTGTCAACGTATGACCATCGATTTATTGTATATACATTTTTATTTTTTTATTATATACTAGCCCCTATCCGGTGTACTTCGCTACACAACTATTGTGCAGATATAGGAAAATTAATAGTTACCTTGTATGGGAGGTAGGGGAGTACACGTCTCGTCCTCTTATACCCTCACGATTTTGTTGAAAATGTTAACTTTTTCTAAGAGTAGCCCACGGCCTGCTGATATGAAAGTATTTATAATTTCTTTTTTGGGGTTGCGCGTCTCCCCTTCTGATAATCGCTAAATTTTTCTTTTAATTGCAAATTGGCTAAAAATTTACCCACATCAAATTTTGAGAGCTTCACTATTGTAGGCGTGCTGATATAGGAATATTAATAATTACGGCTTTCCCCCTCTTATGCCCCTAAGACTTCGCTGGGAATTTCATGTTATTCTAAAACAAACCAATAGCAAATTTAGAGAGCCTCACTTTTATAGCTTGGCAGATAGGGAAAAGTTAATAATTTACTTCTATGGGGGACACCAATCTCCTCCCCTCGCTATTTGTTCTACGAGTAACATACATATAATTTTAAGAGCTTCACTATTGTAGTTGTGTTAATATTGTAATATTAATAATTACTTTGTATGGGGGTACCCGCTTCCCCACTCATATGACATCAGGATTTTGCCGAAAAATGCAAGCTATTCTAAAATTAACACATACAATTTTCAGAGTCTCACTCGTATAGATATAAGAAAATAAATAATTACTTTCTATGGGGGTGTCGACTTCACCCCACTGATATTCCCAAGATTTTGCAAGAAATAGCAATTTGTTCTAAGTATATTGTATTTGTGCTAACATGGGAATATCATTAATTATTTTGTATGAGGGGTACGCGTTGCTCCATTCCTATACCACCACGATTTTCGTCAAAACTGCATGTTATTCTAACAATAACACACATCGAATTTAGAGAGCCTCACTCTTATAGTTGGACAGATAAGGGGAAATTCAGAGTTATCTCCTACGGGGGCACCCGTTTTTCCCCTCCTAAGCCAGCAATATTTTGCTGAAAACGCATGTTGTTCTGAAAATATCACACATCGAATTTAGAGAGCCTCACTCTTATAGTTGTACAAATATAGCAAAATTAAGAATTACCTCATGTGAGGGTAACCATTTTCCCCCTCCTATACCACGAATATATTGATGAAAAATTCATGTTATTCTAAGAATATCACGAATTAAAATTAGAGAACCTCACTTTTACAGTTTTACAGATATAGGAAAATTAAGAACTTCTTCGCATGGGGGTACACTTCTTTCGCCTTCTATACCACCAATATTTTGCTGTGTGTCATTCTAAGAGTAACACACATGGAATTTAGGTAGCCCCACTCTTGTAGTTGTACAGATATAGGAAAATTAAGAATTACCTCGAATCGGTGTTAACCATTTACCCCCTCCTATACCACCAACATTTTGGTGGAAATTCCATGTTATTTTAAGAATAACACACCTCGAGAGCCTCACTCTTGTAGTACTAAAGATATGGGAAGATTAAAAATTTCCCTCTCCAATATCGTTAATATTTTGCGGAAAGTTCCATGTTATTCTACGAATAACACACATCGAATTTAGAGAGCCTCACTCATATAGTTGAACAGATAGAGAAAAACTAAGAATTACCTGGTATGATAGGTACCCTTTCCCACAAAATTTTCAAAAAAACTTGCATGTCGTCAATAAGACCGTTCCGAAATCGCACAACGATCGGTCACACAGCTTGGCGTTCTATAAGGAACATATACACAAACAAAAAAAACACACAAACATAGATTCATTTATATAGATATTAGGGTAGCACTTTACAGATTTTGTGGAGTAAAATACTTTTTATATGAGTACATGTATAAGTTTTCACCTATATAGGGTGTACCCTACAAACGGGTAAAATGCCAAAAGTGACAACTGCATGCACTCTTTCCTCTTTTCAAATTACATTGGTTTTTTTTCGCACAGCTTGATTTACAGATTTTGTGGAGTAACATACTTTTTATATGAGTACATGCATAATTTTTCAACTATGTAGGGTGTACCCTAAAAACGGCTAAAATGCCAAAAGTGACAACTGCATGAACAGTTGGGGAGTTCTTCCTCTTTCCAAATCACTTTAGTTTTTTTTCGCACAGCTTGACTTACAGATTGTGTGGAGTAACATACTTTTTATGTGAGTACATGTATAATTTTTCACCTATATAGGGTGTATCCTACAAACGGCTAAAATGCCAAAAGTGACAACTGCATGGGCAGATGCGGTGCTCTTTCCTCTTTCCAAGTCGCTTTAGCTTTTTTTCGCACAGTTTGATTTACAGATTTTGTGGAGTAACATACTTTTTATATGAGTACATGTGTAATTTTTCACCTATATAGGGTTTACCCTACAAACGGCTCAAATGCCAAAAGTGACAACTGGATGGGCAGATGGAGATCTCTTTCTTCTTTCCAAATTACTTTAGTTTTTTTTCACACAGCTTCATTTACAGATTTTGTGGAGTAACATACTTTTTATATGAGTACATGTATAATTTTTCACCTATATAGGGTGTACCCTACAAACGGCTAAAATGCCAAAAGTGACAACTGTATGGGCAGATGGGGAGCTCTTTCCTCTTTCCAAATCACTTTATTTTTTCGCACAGCTTGATTTACAGATTTTGTGGAGTAACATACTTTTTATATGAGTACATGTATAATTTTTCAACTATGTAGGGTGTACCCTACAAACGGCTAAAATGCCAAAAGTGACAACTGCATGGGCAGATGGAGAGCTGTTCCTCTTTCCAAATCACTTTAGTTTTTTTTCGCACAGCTTGACTTGATTTTGTGGAGTAACATACTTTTTATATGAGTACATGTATAATTTTTCACCTATATAGGGTGTACCCCACAAACGGCTAAAATGCCAAAAGTGACAACTGCATGGGCAGATGGGGAGGTCTTTCCAAATCACTTTAGTTTTTTTCGCACAGCTTGACTTACAGCTTTTGTGGAGTAACATACTTTTTTAATGAGTACATGTATATTTTTCACCTATATAGGGTATAATTTTTCACCTATATAGGGTGTACCCTACAAACGGCTGAAATGCCAAAAGTGACAGCTGCATGGGCAGATGGGGAGCTCTTTCCTCTTTCCAAATCACTTTGGTTTTTTTTTCGCACAGCTTGATTTACAGATTTTGTGGAGTAACATACTTTTTATATGAGTACATACATAATTTTTCAACTATGTAGGGTGTACCCTACAAACGGCTAAAATGCCAAAAGTGACAACTGCATGGGCAGATGGGGAGCTTTTGCTCTTTTCAAATCACTTTAATTTTTTCGCACAGCTTGACTTAGAGATTTTGTGGAGTAACATACTTTTTATATGAGTACATGTATAATTTTTCACCTATATAGGATGTACCCTACAAACGGCTATAATGCCAAAAGTGACAACTGCATGGGCGGATGGTGAGCTCCTTCCCCTTTCCAAATTACTTTCGTTTTTTTCGCACAGCTTGATTTACAGATTTTGTGGAGTAACATACATTTTATATGAGTACATGTATAATTTTTCACTTATATACGGTGTACCCTACAAACGGCTAAAATGCCAAAAGTGACAACTGCATGGGCAGATGGGGAGCTCTTTGCTCTTTCCAAATCACTTTAGTTTTTTTATTCGCGCAGCTTGATTTACAGATTTTGTGGAGTAACATACTTTTTATATGAGTACATGTATAATTTTTCACCTATATAGGGTGTACCCTACAAACGGCTAAAATTCCAAAAGTGACAACTGCATGGGCAGATGGGGAGCTCTTTTGTATTTCCAAATCACTTTAGTTATGTTTCGCACAGTTTGATTTACAGATTTTGTGGAGTAACATACATTTTATATGAGTACATGTATAATTTTTCACCTATATAGGGTGTACCCTACAAACTGCATGGGCAGGTGGAGAGCTCTTTCCTCTTTCCAAATCAATTTAGTTTTTTCGCACAGCTTGATTTACAGATTTTGTGGAGTAACATACTTTTTATATGAGTACATATACAATTTTATGCATCAACATACTGATTTTATTCATCAACATACTTTCCATATAATTGTATGGAATTTTTATATTAGTATGACAGCTTTGGCTAGGAACGAATTAAAAATGAAATAACAAAGTTTTTTCTGGGAAAAAAGTATGTTAGCATAATTACAAAAATGCGTATTGTATACTTTTTCTGTAATTTAGTAGTTTTTGCATTTAGTACTTTATTTTTCAACTCTGAAAAAAAGTATGTTACAAAGTTTGGTGAATTTTGGTAAAAAATCATGCAGGAATGCCGCAAGCCCGGTCAAATGTGTGAAAAACCATAAAATTTTTCTTTCTTGCCTCATAACTTCAAATATATTAATTTCACAAAAAAGGTTTATAGCAGGAACACGTTGCTTCTGAAGTTAGCAAGATTTCATTTTCTACCTACTTTTCTGTAGATCTAGTCCTGATTAAAATAAATATAAAGTTTTCAAGCAACATTAGCTTATTTTAATGTTTCATTCGTCCTCCCAGCTCATGGCAACTAAAACACAAATTTACAAGGTTTTGGAATGGAACAACTAAAACTTGTTGTTTACCTATTTCTTCTGCTAAAACCGAATCTGCATTCATTTTATTCATTTTTTTATTTTTTTGGTTCTACTTTTCGAGATATACCCTTTTTTCAAAAATGAAGCAGTTGCACAGCAAAAGTTAAGATAATTGGACAACGGGTTGCCAATTGAAAACAAAAGACATAAGTCGACAACAATATTATCTTTGATTCACACAAATATTGTTTTTTAATCTGCTCATTAGTCTTAGAGATATCGTGGAACTGGTCGATAAAATTTTTTTTATCAAAATTGTTAATGTGTTAATTAATTTACAGTTACAGGAAATGTTAATATAACTGGAGAACGGGTTGTCCCATGCAATTAAAACAAAAAAGCAAACGTTGACAACAATATTGGCGCGTATGCAGAAATCATCATTAAGTGTTAACTTTTTAAAGTTCCTATTTAAGTTATTCACAGTTGGTTACTTTCTGCACGAAAAGTTTGAACTTAATTATGGACAAAGCTGTAACTAAATGCCTACTAAAAAGAAAACGAACTAGAGATGTGTTTTGGCTAACAAAATTTTATTGAATAACTTAATTTTTACAGGCCCTTATTTTAATTGATTTATATACAAACTATAACCAAAAAATTACTTATTCCAAAAATTACTATTCCGCATGAATTTTTTTCCTGAACAAAAAAAGTTATTTTATAGTTTCAAAAGATTTTTAATTAATTACAGAATATATTGTTCAAAATATTATCGACAATTTACTTTCTCTATATACCAATATGCAGGGTTGCATTTCTTTTGCCAACTAACAGCAGTTGCTGCGCTAGTCATGAATTGTGAATAAGATCTATAACTATCTATGAACAATTTTTAGATTCTGTTTTACTAGCTCCGGCTTTCGTTATGATTTCAGAATATGCGCCGTTTTTTTATTGGCTCAGTAGTTTCAGAGATATCGTGAAACTTATGCAAAAGAAAAAATTTTATCAACATTTTGGGTTTTAAAAAATATGGCTTGTTTTGTTTGAAATATACTTTTTTATATGTTAATGGAAAAAATAAGTAACTAGTTCTCAAAACAGCATTCTAATTTTTTTAATGTGTTTTCAAGCTATATACCCACAATTTTCTAAAACAATTCTCTGTCTTTTGTGATATATATAATCATTTAGTTCAAAAAGTAAATTGTACTTGAATTTAGTTGACCACTTCGGATAATTATCCAAAGTGCTGAATATATATTATAAGGTGTTGTATGTTAATCTAAGAGTCTTTATATAATAGTCTTAATGAAAGAGCAGAGTAAGAAGTATCTTTTAATTGTTTATAAATAACAGCGTTAAAACAAAACGATTTCGTTCTTATCAAACATAGAAAGGCACACACTTTTGGAGATAAAGTACCTATGGTACGTTTAAGTTTATGGGAATTTCTTATTTTCTTTAACTTTTTTAAACACGTGAAGCGTTCGAAAATATGCCAAAAATACTAATTGTTCATACGTACTTTATACCACATAAAAATGCCGATCGCTAAAATACACTATGCAACAAAATGAAACACTTATCATGATCTTTGATCACCACTTTGATCACTTTGATGTGTTATGCTCGGTGGCATGAAATAAAATCCAATTAAGAAAATTAAATAGAGCCAAATGAAAGTGGCAAATTTTTAATTTGACCTTATTTCATTTTTTGGCTCTTATTTCATTTCTAATTTGGGTGTTATTTCATAACGAAATAAGAGCCAAATGAAAAAGCACAAAAAAGGTGTTTGGGCCTTATTTCCTATAAAACAATTTATGCCTTATTACATTTCATTTGGGATTTGTTTGATTTTCTTAAACATTTAGCCCCATATGCAAAAAAAAAATAAAGTGTGTTTGAAATGTATGTTAAAACAAAATTTCCATAGAAAAACCGGTTTTACCGTATATTTCAAAGACACTATATTTTTGTTTGCATATGGGGGTTAATTTGTTGTGATTCTAAAGAGATTTGCTTAAAAAAAATTATTGCAAAAAAAAAATAGCCGCTAAGCAGAAAATCTTTAGTGCGTAGTGTCGGACAATACAATGCTGAAAAAAATGCTTCAACAGCCTTTTTTATCGAGGTACTTTGAAAAGGGCCTGCGCTGACTAAAGATTGTTGTAAATTGACGGCCTCCGGCCGGACTTAAATATCTTCTCCTCTTCTCTTCTCTTCGTATAGTGGGTTCACTGAGTAAAGATTTCCTTCATATTTGAATAAGTTGTTTTCTCCTCGGTCTGGCGAAAGGATTTTCTGCAATAAATGTATAATTCAGGCTAGGCGAAAAATTTCACTCACCGAAGTCACTATTGGACGCTTATAGAGGCTAAAAACCTAAAGCCCAGCTAAAGGATGGAAATACAGAAAAATCGTTACTCAGCGAAGCCAATTTTTGACATACATAGAGGGGAAACTCCTTAAGCGCAACCAGAAGCTAACAATGAAAAGCAAACTTTGCTCGCCAAAGACACTTTTCGACATATCTAAAGGAAGAGACGATCAAGTTCAGCCGGAGGCCGGCAATGCAGTAAAATCTTTACTTTTGTGAAGCAATTTTCGACAGACCTAGAGGGGATAATCCTTAAGCCCGGCCTCTGGCGAAGCCAATTTTCAACATACCTAGGGGATAAAATCTTTTAGTCCGGCCGAAGACCGGCAATGAAGAATAATCTTTGCTCAGCGAAGCCACTTTTCGATATACCCAGAGAACGGCTGCAGGCCGGCAAGGCATACATCTTTATTCATTGAAGCCACGATATAATTTTTATTTTATAATGTTAATGATAATTTTCCTTTCAGAAAGAAAACATCTCCATAGATATTAATGGGTGTTTTTGTTTTGGACGATTTTTTATGCAGCCTGTTTACATTCAGATATGTAATGCATGCGGATCATTTTAGATGTTATTAATTTTTTTTCTTATTTCATTAGTCCTTCCTTATTGCACAATTTCCTTTGAAATTTTTATTTATTGAAATAAAGCCCAAAAATTGGGTCATTATACACCACTAAATTCAAAAACTGACGATATATAAAATTCTCTAAATACGTTTTTGTTAGATTTTTCTAAAATTTTAAATTTTGCTAGACGCTTCTACAACGGTTTCATCATAAATTGGGAAGCGATAATCCAATTTAGTTACAATAAATACTAAAACTTGGAATAAAAATTTCTTTAAGCCGTTTTAACATTGTTTTTATAAAATTTATTATTTGAGATATTCTCCCAATTTTATTTTCGAAAAGTTTTATTTGTTGCGCCATATAGACATGCTTAAGCCCCAACCAAAACATTTTTTATTTACTCAATGGTTGCGAAATAATTTAGGCAATAAAATTTAAAATGTTAAAAAAAACTTTAATATGTTTAAAAATATATATTTATATTTTGGTTTACTTTCATATCTAGCGAGACTACTTAGCCCCAAACAGTTAGAATTATTTAATCTAAAGTTATAGAAAAAATTTAGCAAAAAATTTGAGCAAAATTAACAGCATCTTCAATTACAGTAGTTTGCCGTAAAAAAGAAGCGTAAAGTAAAAGTTTTTTCTAAATTGGTTACGGATCGCTGAAGTCGAAGCTGAAATAAAGTTATTTTTGTTTTCTATTAACCGTAAAAAATAAGGTTTTCCGCGAATATCTCGAAAACGGTTTGTAGGAAAAATCAATTAATATAAGTTTCTTTTTGATTTTCTGCAAAACCACCTAGGGTCTTGACAGAAATTGAACCTGCGACCTCCCTGTTAATAGTCTAGCGCACTATATATACTACAATAAGGGTGTTCAGAGTGCCATAACATTGGTATGCAGAGAAAATGCCCCACGTTTTTACTTTATCTACGTTACATTATATACGCTTTTTTTATGGGCATGACTAATATTTTCAATAGATACATCAATAAATTTCACTCCAACTCGGGAATGCATTATCAAATTTGAATAAACCATCAAAAGATACTGAATAAAACTACCTTTAATGCCCTTAATTTTATCAAATAGATATCTCTGCGCGCATAGTTACCTATAGTGCAAACATTTTTAATACTTTCAACTAATAGGTAGGGATTGTAAAACAATGTTCATTTACCGCCAAGTTAAAATATATAATGGTTAATTTAAGCCTTGGATTTGTTGAAATTACAGGCATAAGTCATCCATACATAAATTTTATTTTATATCCAACTGTTTTGTCAAAATTATTAAAAAAAACTTAAAGAATGAATATGGCAAAATTATACATTTTTATCATTTATCAAGTCATTAACATTAATAGACAAATATCGCTTTAATTTACGATTAACGGCCCTTTTCAATTCGATATTTGAAGTATGAAAATATCGGTGAAGCATCCTCTTCAAAACTCAATTTTTTACAAAAATCAGCTAATTTTACTTCGTTGTGAATAATATCAATATTCTAGTATCTTTATGATCAAAGTATAAAAATGGTTACATTTTGCTATTTTCGACTTCTTATAATTTTTTAAGAAATGCAAATTTAAAAAATATATATATATATATATATATTGTTACGAAATGAAAATGCAGATTCAAATGTAACGACACAAACTGACAACCCGATCATTATCTGCTTTATACCCCTAAATCACTGTAATAAAATCAAAACCTGGCAACCAAGTACCACAATTAAACTTGGCATCACTCGACAACTGCCAATAGAATTCAAAATAACGGAAAATGGAAGTTTCCGGAATCTTCAGGAAACGGTAGCTAGAACTTTCAAGATTATTCGAGACTGCTTAATCGCAATTACAAACAGTGACATTAAACTTAAACTGCAAGAGATGTAGACTTGATGACAGCGTAATTTGTTAAGTTGCGAACATTAGAGTATGTGTGTGTGCGAAGATAAACAAACAGGAGAAGAATCTCATGCATCTACACACGCACATACACTACACTATAGCAAGACCAAATGATCATGCCGTATACTTAAAGATGAAAAGAGACAACTACATTCCAGAAAGTTAGCGAAGTTACCAGAAGGTTTTATAATTTACTATATAAGGGGAGGCTGCCAGACGACAGAAAGAAGTGTGTTTTTAAACTTAGACGAGTAAACATCGCCAAGAATAGTTAGTGTGTACATCGCGTTTAGTTGTACGTGTTTTTAAAGTAATAAATAAAGTGTTACTGAGAATTTATTTGTAAAATAAATATCCGTGTTTTATTTTATTGCAATTCAACGAATCCTGTGAAAATAATAAAACCGTTTTTATGTAAAGGACTAAAAACGTAACAATTGGTGTCAGAAGTAAAATTGCAAAATAAAATAAAAAGGACATTATTAATTAATAAAAAAAAAAAAAAAAGGACATTATTAATTAATAAAAAGGACATTAATAATAATAAAAAGGACATTAATAAAAAAAAAACATTATTAATTAAAATAAAAATTACAAAAGGACATTAAAAAAATAGAAGCCATGAAGTTTGAAGAGCTAAAAGTTGAGCAGCTAAAAAAAGAGCTGAGTAAGCTGGAACTGCCAACAACAGGCAATAAAGTGGAACTTCAGAAGAGGCTGATAGATGAGTTCAAGCAGCGTGGCATCGACATCGGGACATACGAATTTGAGGATAAAGAGGAAATAGAGGTATGTACTCGTGCCACGACAAGCAACATGGATTTAAGCACAATGTTCGCCGCTATGATGGAAAAATTTCAAGAAGTTAAAGAAACATCTAGAGTGAACAATGAGAGAATGCTGGCTGAAGTTCAAGAAACATCTAGAGCCAACAATGAGAGAATGCTGGCTGAAGTTCAAGAAACATCTAGAGCCAACAATGAGAGAATGCTTGCTGAAGTTCAAGAAACATCTAAGGCCACAAATGAGAAACTTCAAGAAATTTCTGAGGCTATAAATAGAAGAGTAGATGGCATTGAAGTACAAGTCAACAAATTTGACGGGAAACTCTCAGACTTAGAAAGAGATGTAAATGAGAAACTCCACGAGCTACAAATAACAGTGAGTAATCTCCAGTGCCAAGGCGGACCAGTGCGATTTATTCCAGAGGCTTCCAGCAGAGTAAAGACGCCTTGTTTCGATGGCAGCGCACCTTTGAACATCTTCAAGTTCCAGTTCGAAACAGTTGCCAGCAAAAATGGTTGGAACAGTGAAGAAAAGGCCATAGAGCTGATTTTGGCCTTAAAAGGAGCCGCAGCAGAAGTACTTGAAACCGTACCAGGGAGCTGCAGAAATAATTTTGATGACATAATGGCGGCACTGCAGCGGAAATATGGTGGCGAACATAAGCGAGATATATACCGTATGGAATTGCGATGTAGAGGACAGAAGCCCAATGAGTCCCTACAAGATTTCGCAATGGAAATCGAACGGTTGGTGCAACTATCTTATCCTGGCGAAAATCACCCATTGCTGGAGCAGCTGAAAATTGATTCCTTATTGCGTGGCATTAGTGATCCTGACGTGAGGTATGCAGTATATGCGACACCGAAGCCTACTTTTATAGAAACTGTGACATATGCTTTAGCACAGGAGACCGCAAGGATAATTTCTAAGCCGCAAGCGTATATGGTCCGAAATCTGGAGGTGATTACCGAGAAAGAAGCTAATTGGGAAAAGGACATCAAAGAGGCAGTAGTGCAAGCATTGGCTTTAAATAAAAACAAAGTGCGAATAAAATGCTATAGCTGCGGAGAGAAAGGCCATATCCAGCGCAACTGCAACGCAACAAGAAAGCAAACAAAATCTGTCTCGCCATCATGGAATAATAAATGGAAGAGTCATCAAAAGTCTCGTTGTGATGACTGTTATCAAGAGCGACAACAGGAGCAGTGTCATCAACCTGAAGCACGTAACGAAGACAGACGGCATAAAGAAATAAGAGAGCGTCTGCGCCTGAAGGAAGCCCAACTAGCTGAGGAGCGTACGAAATTGGCTGTGGAACGAAAACGTTTGCAACGAGAGGCTGAATCATTACGCTTGGAACGGGAGCGCCAAAAATTAGAGCGTGAGAAGCTAGAAATAGAGCTTCGAGAAATTAAACGTCAACAAATGCAAATTTCTGCGGCGCGTGATGGTTTCATAAAAGGTATAAGACAACGTGGTGCCAATGAGTGCAGTATTAATGAACGTAAAGGTAATAAAGGCCCAGGGTATGACGATACACGCTCTCCGATGAGATTTGATGCCACTCCAGCCTCTGCAAGATCTGCGAGTAAAGGAAGTAGTTACAGCTACACTTCGCCCGGTACAAGTAAAGAAGTCTTCAGTTCATCTACCGGCAAAGGAACAGATTACAACAGAAATAGTCACATGTACTCAGCTAATAATTATAATCGATCAGTACCCAGTGGATGTGGTACACACGCTTATAGCACGGAAAAGAGACTGTCATGGGATAACTACAAGTTGGAAGCAGAGATCCGTGGTATCATCGAAAGGATGAATGACGTCGTACACATGATAGAGCAGTACATTGGACGGAAGACAAAAATTAAGTTTGAACCACTGGCGCACTATGGAAAAGGTGATTGTGTGCCTATTCGGGACGAACAGGCTTAAGTGGGCGGCAGTGTTACGAAATGAAAATGCAGATTCAAATGTAACGACACAAACTGACAACCCGATCATTATCTGCTTTATACCCCTAAATCACTGTAATAAAATCAAAACCTGGCAACCAAGTACCACAATTAAACTTGGCATCACTCGACAACTGCCAATAGAATTCAAAATAACGGAAAATGGAAGTTTCCGGAATCTTCAGGAAACGGTAGCTAGAACTTTCAAGATTATTCGAGACTGCTTAATCGCAATTACAAACAGTGACATTAAACTTAAACTGCAAGAGATGTAGACTTGATGACAGCGTAATTTGTTAAGTTGCGAACATTAGAGTATGTGTGTGTGCGAAGATAAACAAACAGGAGAAGAATCTCATGCATCTACACACGCACATACACTACACTATAGCAAGACCAAATGATCATGCCGTATACTTAAAGATGAAAAGAGACAACTACATTCCAGAAAGTTAGCGAAGTTACCAGAAGGTTTTATAATTTACTATATAAGGGGAGGCTGCCAGACGACAGAAAGAAGTGTGTTTTTAAACTTAGACGAGTAAACATCGCCAAGAATAGTTAGTGTGTACATCGCGTTTAGTTGTACGTGTTTTTAAAGTAATAAATAAAGTGTTACTGAGAATTTATTTGTAAAATAAATATCCGTGTTTTATTTTATTGCAATTCAACGAATCCTGTGAAAATAATAAAACCGTTTTTATGTAAAGGACTAAAAACGTAACAATATATATATATATATATATATATATATATATATATATATATATATATATATATATATATATATATATATATATATATATATATATATATATATATATATATATATATATATATATATATATATATATATATATATATATATATATATATATATATATATATATATATATATATATATATATTCCATCATTGCAGGCTGAATACTTCCGAAACAATTGAGTGAGTATATAAAAAAAGTAATGTTAAAACGACTTAAAGGTAGTTTTATTTATATTTTTTTATTAGTTTTCTTAATAAAATTCGAAAACCCCTTTCAAGTTATGATAAAATTTAAAAATTTAAATTAGCCATAGAATTTAAAATGTTAGATTTTTTATAATTAAAGGACCATAACACATCAAAAACTAAAGTAGAATTCCTTGATATTTTTCTTATTGCATAGTGTTGTTAGTAACAAGGATTCTCAAAAATAATAGCAGTTGGGTTCTCATATTTTTGCAATAACTGCATTGCAAATTAGTCATAAGTATCTAAAAAAAATCTAGTGCTAAACTTGCTTATAACAGCTTCGTTCAGTTTTATATTAAAAACCTACTTTTACCTTTGAACTTCATTTTTACTTGCAAAAAAGTCTTAAACTATTCTATGACTTTGGAACGGTGTGTTTTTTATATCTACAATATACTTATTAGTAAAAATGTTTATAAGCAACTAAACACTAAGACAATTTTTATAAAATTATGTAAGTTAAATAATAATGCCTATGACATAACTACTATAACTATAACTACTGCAAAATCTTGGCTAAATATTATTTCTGGGTTGTAAAATATAGCAGCATTAAAATGGGAAAATTCACCAAAAAATATACTTAGCCGACTTAACAATATTATGTGTATACATACATATTTAAAAGTACCCAGGAAACAATTTTGGTCTACATGTCTAATATCAGAAAAAATGTGAGACTTTGCCAGACAATCAGCCGAGTTGTCTAAAAGTCCCTCAGACATTTGGCGGAACAGTAGCGGTTTTCTGGTACGACATTTCTGCACATTGTCTGAAATAGTATCCGATTAATATCAGAATATTCTGCACATTATTCGAAGGTAATTTAATTTCCCTTAAGGTATTTAACAGAGTAGTCCGCACATTTTCTGATCTACGTCTTGCGACTTTTAGCAGTCACATCTGCACATTGTCTGATTTTAGTTTCCGTTAAAATTCTCATTTATCTCTTCAGTTTATAAATTTAGTTCAGTTTTTTAATAAAAGACAAATTCTTTAAGAATTTTAAATTAATTAATATTTATTTTGTCTTATTAATAGTTTGTACAGTTTTTAAATATAAATTATTTTATTTACAGTTTGCAGCTATACGACTATATTCTAGCTTTATTGAATCAAGACTGGACTAATTAATTAAAAGTGGTATAGTCTTATATGTAGTTGAAAAAGAACCCAAAGGAATATATGTAACGTAACTGAACATGATCGTGCATGCCTACCAACCATATGATAATATAAAGCTGGGCATGCAGAATCATGGTATACTTGTAAAAATTATAAGCAAGAATATACATATTGATAATAATAGTAACCTATTTGTCTTACATACACATTATATGTACGTAAGGAAGTACATATACGTAGCCGTGCATGATCGTTCATGATTTCCCTTTACGATTAGTATCAATAGTAGCAAACCGGTTTCCAATACTTTAAACTAGGGATGTAACGAATACCGATACCGATACCGATATATCGGCGATACTTCAGATTTTCCGATACATCGGTATCGGCGATATTTTACTGTCGATACGACGATACTTTTAAAATTTTTTTCAGAGTTTTTTTTTTTAACAAATAATTTATTTTTGTTCAATTTTACCATGAATTAAATTCACTTCGTTATTTTTTTAATCTTATTAATATCAATTTTAAAAATTAATAATATTTTATGCTGTTATTTTGTAAAAAAATTATTTATTTTTTGTTAATTTTACCATGAATTCAAATTCAAGTCGTTGTTTTTTAAATCTTATTCCAGCAAAAAAATACACTCCAAAGAAGTCATGAAAATGTAGAATTCGCGATCCGGAAGTATTGCAAATTTGGATAATTTCTAATTAGTTTTAAATATCCTTGCCACTGCAAGAAGTTCTTTTTTTCGATTACCAATCACCGAATTGGAAGCGATTCTAGGACAAATTTCTTTTTCGGTGTTCAATAATGATTTTTCAAGGAAAAAGGATAAAAAATTACCCATTAGCACAATTTTTTTTTACCGAATTTAAACTCAAAACTTTATTTTCATGCAAATTTAAGTGAATAAATATAAACTTAGAAGACTTTTAATAATTAAGCTATTAAGTTATTTAGAAGAATATTAGTTGATAAATGATCTTAAAAAAAATCGATTTTTTTAAAAGCATGGCGAGTATTTTTTAAAATTATAAAGGAATTAAAAATTTTTTCTGGCTTTTCTACTAATTATCTGCATATTTTTAATATAGATTTTTTGGAAGCAAAGAAAATGTAGCTCCTAAAAAATTACTTCCAATTTTTTATACTGGGTTAAAATCAATGTTAAATATTCTCTCTTACAATGTAATTTTGTATAATAAAAAATTGCACTTGAGTTTTGTTGATCTAAACTTGAACTCAATTTCAATATTCGTATCGGTATCGGAATCGGTATCGGCGATATTTATTTTTAAATATCGGTATCGGATCGGCAAAACGGCGTATCGTTACATCCCTACTTTAAACATAACAATATTGGGCATGCAGAATCTTGTTACGTAGTTAGCAGGTAAACAAGATTATGAATGCTCGATCATGATTGTTGCTTAGTTATAAAAAATGTCAACGAGGCTAGCTTCCAGACAGCGCCCTCGTTGAATTGGAACTCCAAGAAAAGCTCGAGCAGCTTACCAAAAAGGAAGAAAAAACACAAGACGCTTCAATGTATAAAATGGCAAAAGCAACAATATACTTTCCTTTAGTTTATTTGTCTAGCAAATTAGACTTTCACAATTTGAGTAAACTTCTCCCAGATTTATTTAATTTAAAAAAAGAAAGATAATCGAATAAATACTCCAAAATATTGCGAACAAATATCGCGCGTTTTCGATTTAAACTTAATTATTCATAAATAATGCCAACGATATGGCGTAAGTTCAATTAATTTTATAGCTTTAATTGTAAAACTCAATATGGCGAACGAGTTTCGCCCACAAAAAACGAATAAGCCTCCGATAAGTCCCCTTTCACAGTTGAGACATTTCTTGACGGACATTTTTTCAATTCTCTTTTGAACTATCCTGAAGCTTTCACACTTCGTCAATAAATGTCCGTATTTTTCTTATTCACTTCCCATCCATTTTCGTGTTTTTTAACCTCTGATTTGTAGATACATACATATTTTACAAAAAAGTTTTGAAAGTGAAAAAAGTTATAAAAAACAGTGAAACTATATTTTGTGGTGAAAAATTGAAAAAGGAGGAACATTTTTAATAAAAGAAATTCTTTAATAAAGAAAATTTAGGAACACAAACAAATGAATTTTGATCAAAATATAAAAAAACTTATTAAGTGCACGAAATTGGCTTTGGAAGACTCTGACTCTGACGAAGGTGACAAAGTGGCATTGGGTAAGTATAGGTACATTCGTAAATTCAGTAATTGTGCAAAAATCAAAGTCCTGGACTCAAAAACCAACATTTTTATTAGTCTTTCAAAAGTTTGCATACTGGTTGCAAAGAATTTACTGCATTTACGAATTCAACCTATTTAACAAGTAGGTTCTTCAATGTGGAGAAAGTAATTTAGGTGTACTTAATTTTATCAGCTCTCGTCGAGATAATGCGGGGAGTAGCTGCCGAAAAAAAACGCAAACCTAAAAGGTTGTGGATTCAACCATGGCGGAAGAATCGGCAACATAACGGTTCGTTTGCCTTTTTAACCAAGGAGCTGCTTTTGAAAGATAACAATTCTTACCGGAATTTCTTGAGGATGGACGAAGCACAATTCACGCAGCTTGTGGAAAGGATAACGCCAGAAATATATAGGGCTAATAACCCTTTTAGGGAGTCAATTTCTGTAGCAGAACAATTGGCTATAACCCTTCGGTTCATTGCAACTGGCGAATCCTACAAGAGCATGAACTACTCATCCATGATCTCTCCAGGCTTTTTTTCTAAAACGGTGCCTATTATTTGCGATGCACTGTATCGAAATTTAAGAGATGATTATTTAAAGGTAAGCAACTTGAAGTCTTAAGTGGCTATTACACTGCGAATATGTTGTCGAGCATGTTGGCCGTTCGTGAGCTATTTCACTGTAGAACATGGCGAGCAACAGTATAAATACATTTTCAAAGAACTGGCAAATACACACGTTGGTTGGCTCGATGGCGAACCAAAATATCAAAATTTTTTGAAAACACGCCAGCATGCTCGACAACACTTATTTTTGCCTTATTACACGAGCGAATCGGCTGGTCCAACATAAATGTACGCCAACATGCTCGAAGGGTAATAGCCGCTTTAGGTTGTGCAACAATCAAAGTTCTGCGTTAAAAAACTATCAATTGGCAATATTTTTCTTTCTCAAAAGTTTCTTTACGCAAACAACTGACAGTGCTGTCGCATATTGCTGTAACTACAGTGGCATTTTTGTAATGCCACCCGTAGACGACATGTTTTTTATATTTTGAATTAATTCTTTTCACAACAAAAAAGAATTGAATGAAATTTGAATCAATTCAAACGAATTAGGCAGAAATGAATTTCAATTCGTTTCCAATTCAAATGAATTTGTGGAATGAATTGCAATTCGTTTCTAATTCAAATGAATTCGTCAAAGTGAATTGCAATTCATTCTACAAATTTGAATTTGATTGTGCAACAATCAAAGTTCTGCGTTAAAAAACTATCAATTGGCAATATTTTTCTTTCTCAAAAGTTTCTTTACGCAAACAACTGACAGTGCTGTCGCATATTGCTGTAACTACAGTGGCATTTTTGTAATGCCACCCGTAGACGACATGTTTTTTATATTTTGAATTAATTCTTTTCACAACAAAAAAGAATTGAATGAAATTTGAATCAATTCAAACGAATTAGGCAGAAATGAATTTCAATTCGTTTCCAATTCAAATGAATTTGTGGAATGAATTGCAATTCGTTTCTAATTCAAATGAATTCGTCAAAGTGAATTGCAATTCATTCTACAAATTTGAATTGGAAACGAATTGAAATTCATTTCTGCCTAATTCGTTTGAATTGATTCAAATTTCATTCAATTCTTTTTTGTTGTGAAAATAATTAATTCAAAATTTAGCTAATTCGTAATGAATTAAATGCAAAAAAGAATGATTCATTTACAGCTCTGTTCCGCAGACGGGTTGCACAAACTCACTAAATTTACAAATTCACTCCTTATCATTTGCTGGAACTAATTTTTTTATTTCATTTGCAGTTTCCATCCAGTCCCGCAGAATGGGAAAACATTGCCAAAGAATTTGCCCTTCAGTGGCAATTTCCCAACTGCCTCGGGGCATTAGATGGCAAGCACGTAAACTTTCAAACGCCACGAAAAGATGGGGCGTTTTATTATAACTACAAACACACAAACAGTATCATACTGCTTGCGTTGGTTGACGCTCGTTGTAAATTTATATTTATTCACGTTGGGTGCAATGGTCGGAATAACGACGCAGCTGTTTTGCAACAAAGTCACCTCAAGAAAGTTTTGGATGATGAAATAGATTTACCGAAGGATTCTGTAGTGGGAAAAGGACGTAACTTGCCCTACGTGGTGGTCGCGGATGATGCGTTTCCATTGCATAAGCATATAATGAAGCCCTACCCTTATCATACGAGCTGCATAAAAAAAAAATGTTTAATCTGAGAATCTCACGGGCAAGGCATGTTGTTGAGCGTTCGTTTGGTATGCTTTCAAATAGATTCAGAATATTTTTAACAAAAATTAATTTAAAAGTGGAAACCGTAGAGAAAATAGTTTTGGCATGCTGCGTTCTACACAACTTTCTTATTGAGAACGACACATTATATAAAAACAATATGACTGGTGCCTCATTTCCGAGCTCAGGTGCTCAAAATAATGGACCTTATAACCCGCGGAAAGGTTGTGTAGAAAACATTCGACAAGAACTTGCAGAATATTTCAATGACGAGGGAAAACTAGACTGGCAGGAACAAAAATTGCTGGCCAATCAATAAATTTTAAAGATTTGTTACGGATTAGATAATTAACACGATTGGGTAAAGCACCAATGACAATGCTTAAAACATCAGCAAATAAATTTGAGTTAAAATAAAATTGTGACAATATGACACATAATAAATTTCTTATTTTTTATTTATTTACACAAAAATTTTATAAAAAAAAAAATTCAAATATCACACTAAACATGTTGGCTAATAATAATTGTACATTTTACAAAAAAAAAAAAGAAATAAATTCAAAAATATATTTTTTTAAGAAACAAAATTTTTTCATTTATTTATTATAACTATGATAAAAGGTAAAAACAAAAGAAAAGACACTTCATTTAAATAACAGTTTTAATATTATAAAACACAATTTTAAAATTGCTAAAATCAATAACTTACAAATAAAGAAAATTGTACTTCATTATAGGAACTTAGTGGCATAGTTGGATATACATACATAAAAAGTTGGAAATAAGTCTACAGATTCTAACTACCTGTTTATCGATGTCGAAGGAATTCTTTCTTTCTTACAATTATATTTAACGCAAGAAAAATACAAAATTCTTATTAAATTCATTTTAAGTAATCTGTGAAGTTGATTATTAGAAATTTTTTTTTTAGGTTTTTATCTATTCTATATGACTGCATTTCTTTGGAATTAGCACCAACGAAATGCAGGCATATATAACAGCTAAAAACCTACAACAAATAAAATTGTTTAAAAAAATTAGAATTCATTGAAATTGTAAGAAAGAAAGAATTCCTTCTACATCGATACACATGGTATAAAATTTAACCGGCCTGACTACAAACTGCGGATTTATTTCCAATGCTTTTCATTTATGTCCGTCCCACTGTGAGTTGTTAAAGGTCGTTTCGGACTATATATGCACAAAGATCCAAATTATTGTCGGCATATCTCAAATCATTGTGCGATTTACTATCTTCAAAATATTCAAGACAGTAGTGAAGACAATTGGAAAAGTATGCATTTATGTATTAGTGAAAAAATATTATTTTCAAGATAGCATTGTCTGTTGTAAACACTGAGTTATGGGCAAATATAATTTATCCACCAGGCACAGCATATTTCACTTTCGAGAACATTATATCTAATTCCGATCAACAAAACACCAACAGATGCGTGATAAATTTACCTGCCAACTATCTTAACATGATCATATAATAATCGATACTAATTTGTAAATAACTAAGAAACCGTTTATTTTTTTCCTAATCATGCTAAGATAACTTGCAGTTAATTTTATCATGGATCTTATAGCTCTTGTTGATCGGAATCGGACATACTGTTCTCGAGTTAAAGTGACACAATATTGTTGTTCACAAATAAGTTTCACTGTAAGTCTGTGTAATTTTTTATTGAACCTTAGTAGAATGATTCGCTTTCGTCGAGCTCAAATATTCCCTCCATGGACAGTTGCAGTATGTCATGATGAGTGGTTGTTGCCGTGGTTGCTGACGCATGGCACGGTAATGGCGATGATGACGATGTGGAATAACTTGACGTAGATGGTAGCAGTGAGTTGTCATAACAGACGTTTTCGCGTTGTTTTTTGCCAACTGCATTTCGCCAGTTTTTATTCAGCACGCCCTCTATTTCCCATACGGCGTTGATTTGGTCATCTTCCTCCATTTCCTCCAAGACCGACACCACTTTCTTTCCCAACCAGTCATATTTAGGCTTCTTCGCGTTCTTCTTTTCAAGTGCTGATTGCAGCTCATCCAGACCATCCTCGAAGGAGCGTCTTTTTGGTTTTTTCTTTGCCGAAGATGAATATGAAGTGTCCGATCCGGAGCAGTCTTCAATGAAGCCAGTTGCCATATCATCCTGAAACAAATAAACACATACATTGATAATTGAAAAATACTTATTTAACAATTATAATTTACTTACAGTATTTGAAACACCTTCCCTCATATTTAAGTGCGTCCGAAGAAAGGAAAGCTGATTAAAACTCCAAAGCTTTGGTATGTACTCTTCTTCTGATCCCATGCCCGATTTTCGTTTGCTTTGGACGGTTCTTAATTCAGCTAAGTATTGGGAACGAAGTCCCTTCCATTTCTTTTTTATGCAGTCTAAAGATATCGTGGGATGTTCCTGTTTCATGGCGTCTAATATCGCATTTAGGGCAAAAGCCTTAGTATCTCTGTTCATATATTTCGCTGACCGAACATTATAAAGGCATTCATGCTGTTCGTATAGTGCAATCAATGCTTCGACACTAGCTTTATTCCACGAAAATACCATTTTCTGCAATTTTTATAAAATGTAATTTTTATATTACCAAAATATATACAAATGTGAAAAAACTTACCTTATAACAATATTTAAAGCACATACATACTTACATATGTATGTAAATAATATCAATTTATATCTTTAAAATTTAATATTGAAAAACAAACAGGAACTGCAAGCAATTGTAACTTTAAAGCTGACAAAAATTATCGAAATAACGCTTGACATGAGAAATATGATGTGAAGCGAGGGAAAAAAATGCGAAAAGTAAGAAAGAGAAGCGAAAAAATGTCCAGTACAGATAGTCGTGTACTACACACTCTACCTTTTCTTCCCCTCGTCTATATATTTTTTCTGTCCGGCAAGAAATGTCCCAAGTGTGAAAGGCCACTAAGGCACAAAAACGAACTATCTCAAATCAATTTGCATCCCGAATTTTATAATAATAACAACAAAATTGTAAGAAGAGGTTTGTGAAGAAACCTTGATGACTGCAGCGCCCCTTTGCGGTCAGATCATCCATAGTTAGCTTGGAAAACAACCAGTGTTCAGACGTGAACAGCTTTCAACAAACAACTGGTATCATTAACTGAATATGTAGGTGTTTTTATGCATGCTATGTATTCACATATAAAACCAAATAACTAAAATGTAATAGAGATATTCATGTTGTATTACATACATATTAATGTGTGTATGTGTGTTCATATGTATGTATATGAATAATGCATGTTTGTATTATACGTACATATAACTTTTATACGCACAAATATTTGAGTTGTTAAACTCATAAAAGAATGCATGGAGAATTTCAAACGATATTTCTAATAAATTTCTAATTTAAGCTCCGACTTTTCTCTGATATTATTACGCCAGGACGTAAAACATATCAGATAAATAGGAAAATTTTCTCATGTTTTGTTAGACATTTATGAGACATGTCGAAAATTCCATTAAGATTTCCCTAGGAAATTCGTCGGAATTCGTACAGAATTCTGTTAGACCTTTCGGTATAGTTCTTAGAATTTCCTCAGACAAAGAGATCCGGTTTCTTGTCAACCACTCATATGATTTTCGGTACGTTTTCTAACCGACATCGGATACGAATTCGGCATCTTGTGCAGACTTTGTGAACGACTTCGGACTGAAATCGGCAAAATCGCTAAATGTTCCATTGAGATGTAATACTTAATGGCAAAGTTATTTTTAAAATAACATCTTGCGATTGTCGTAAAATATAAATTTCTAGTCACCCATTGTAATTCGAACTAAAAATCTCTTTAATTTACATCAGAGGTCATCATAAAGAGAAACACTAAAAATCAGAATGCATTGGTGTTTTTGCAATTTTTGCTCAGGAATATACATATATTTTTTATACACATTTCTAAAAGCTATGCGCACAGTCATGATTGTAGAAAAAAATAAAAACCTAATTTACCATTTTTGTTGGCCCTGCAATCTATGGAAAAGAGTAAAGAGTTAAATTTTTTGGATTTCTCGGAACATTTTTAGAAATTTCAGATTCTCAAAAGCAAATAGATTAATTTACTTCCTTGGTATTTAGTATGTAAATTAACGATCACCAAAATCTACCTAAGGGAAAAGCATCTACACCACTCAAAACACGCATACAATATCTAGTCCAGCACAGCACAGCTGTGAAATTTCCGTTATTACCACCTACTTCTTCAGCAGCTCAACAGCATCCGAGCAAAAATTTAGTGCCTGCTAGAAGAATTTTTGTAAGGGAGACAACAAAACGGAATCACTTGCAGTTGCGCTAGTTACCGTAAGAGCAAATGAAACCTCGTTTGATGCCAGTTGATTAATAATGATTTTTATTTTCTTCCACTTCTTTTTATGTTCTTACAAAACGTTGTGTTTGCATTTTGCTGCATTTTAATTAATAAATTGAAAATTAAATGTGTTAATACAATTTAGGTAATTGAACTTATTTGATTTTACAAGCTAAGCTATTTGTTGTTGTTCTTAAAGTTTTTTAAAATTCTTAAGAAATTGAAAATAGAATGTGTCGATACAATTTAGGTAGTTGAACTTATTTGATTTTGCAAGGTAAGTTATTTGTTGTTGTTCTTAAAGTTTTTAAAATTCTTAGGAAATTGAAAATAGAATGTGTCGATACAATTTAGGTAGTTGAACTTATTTGATTTTACAAGGTAAGTTATTTGTTGTTGTTCTTAAAGTTTTATATTACAATTTATAAAATTCTTAGGAAATCTAATTGAACTTATTTAATTTTACACAGTGACCGTTGATGATTTGTTGTTATTGTTGTTGTTTTTGGATGGGTTGGTTGCCGTTGGTAACTCGCTTTTATAATGCATGATTTGTTCGCGATGAGCCGCTTAGAAGCGATAGTTTCTGCTTCCACAAAATGCTTATATTAACGCTGAGAATCATCAAAATTTTCAGCACTATAACTGAAAATATATGGAAAAAATGGTTCAATGTGAATTGGCGAGGATGATGGATGCACGTCTTCACGTGGACTAACGTTATGTTGAAGGATTATTACTTAATATCTTTAATAATTAGTTTTGTATTTTACTCACTGATTGTTCTTTTAATTTCAACTAGTATCGAACTAAGCACCTTCAGGCTTAAAACCTAACGCACCAACCACTCAAGCAAAAACACTGTTGCAAACCGGCAGTACGAAGTTAATAATGGGTGATTTTATAAGAACTATCGGAAAGTAAAATAAAAAAAAACACATAAAATTTAGAAAAATGCATGAAATATTTATTTGGATCGATAGTTGGGTCGATATAATTTAATGTTTGAAGATTATTTCATGCAAATGTTTGCCGCGGCTGCGCCTCAAATGTTCCATCCTCTTAGTCCAATTTTGGCATACTCTTTCCAACATTTCGGCCGGTATCTCACGAATAATGTTGGCAATGTTGGCTTCCAGTGCGTCAATCGAAGCGGGCTTGTCGCTATAGACATTAGCCTTAACATAGCCCCACAAAAAATAGTCTAGAGGCGTTAAATCGCACGATCTGGGCGGCCAATTGACTGGTCCCAAGCGTGAAATAAACTGTTCACCGAACTCGCCTCTCAATTGGTCCATTGTTTCGCGTGCTGTGTGGCATGTGGCACCGTCTTGTTGAAACCACATGTCATGCAAGTCAAGCTCTTCCATTTTGGGCAGAAAAAAGTTTGTTATCATCGCACGGTAGCGCTCACCATTCACAGTAACGTTGTGATTCGCATCATCTTTGAAGAAATACGGCCCAATGATGCCGCCAGCCCATAATCCGCACCAAACGGTTGTTTTTTGTGGATGCATTGGTAGCTCTTGCAATGCTTCTGGCTGCTCTTCACTCCAAATACGGCAGTTTTGCTTGTTCACGTATCCATTCAACCAGAAATAAGCCTCGTCGCTGAACACAATTCTTCGAAAAAAAAGTGGAGCGATGAACTTTCTTAACATAGCACGCATTTGGGTAATAAAATTCAATAATTTGCAAGCGTTGTTCGTTTGTAAGACGATTCATGATTAAATTATAGACCAAACTGAAGATGTTTGACAGTGACACAAGATACAAAACGTGCGTGAGCTGTCAAAACTAGTGTTGCCAAAAAGATAATAGCAAAAAAATCACTCTTTATAAACTTACTCTTGCAAACAAATTTTTATTCACTTTACTCAATTTTTAAAATGTACCGTTGCATGTATGTATTCATACGTTAATGTTTGTACTATTCGTGTATACAATCGTAGAACATATTTTAAGGGTCGGCGAGCTGTGTTCTCAGTATACACATAGTGCAATCAGCATGAACGTTTTGCGACTAAAGTGGCAATTTGCCACTTTTTTAACTGCCTTGCCACTTTTAGTGCCCCTTTTTTAAAATGACCTAAGTCTGCCACCTTTTGTAATATTCAGGCATGTGATGGAAATCGATTTTGAAAACGAATCACTTTTGTAAGTCCATTTTAAAGCAGTTCTCATCAAATTTTTATAATTTTTGTGATACAACTCTTTGTAATAAAGAAATATTTTTATAATATATGTGATAAAATTGTCTTTAATAAAGAAATATTATTAAAACCCACCTTTCAAAATTGCTTCGTTTTCGGAATCGATTTCCATCACATACCTGATCATGGCCCTTTTTGCCCCTTTTTTCCCCTTTTTATGAAATGATGCTTCCTGTTTTAATATAAGTTTTTTTACGGCACGAAACTTGTATTGTAAACAAATCTTAAGACAAAAATGTGTTTTTGAGGGTATTATGTACAGTAGGGCGTCTCGAAAAAAAAAAGTTCGCCGTACACCACCGAATACGAAGTAATGTTGTAAGACATTTTCAAAAAAAAAAATTTTTAATTTTTTTTGCCGAAAGTAGGGGTCGCCAAAATACATTTTTCGTTATATCTTCGACATTTAAAGTCCTATCTCAAAGTGTGATATATAGATGTTTTCGTCTTGAGGAGGCCAATATTTTGATTTAATAGTCATTAACCTCAAATATCTCATTCTAGTATTTACCTACCAGATCTCAGTTTCTACCACCCTAATGTACCACCCTATTGTCAGAAAATTAAAGCCCGCAAAAAATCATTAAACTTTTGTTAAAGAAGTTTTTCGATATTTCCAACAGAACTGTTAAAAAATACAATTTATGTTTTTTGCCGAATGTAGGGGTTACCTTTTTGAGTATTTTTGTCAGATTTTCTGTATTTACTGTCGGATCTCACAGTGCGATATATCGATGTTTTTGTCTCGAGGAGGCCAATGGTCATCTTTAATATTCATTGACCTCAATATAACCGTTCTAATAGTTAAGGCTGTTCTTATGAAATATTTCCATAATTCCGGTAGATCTATAAGAGAAAAATTCATGTTTTTTGTCGAGCCTAGGAAATGTGATTTTAAATTGATTTGAAATTGATTTGAAATTTTTCGTACAAAATTTTATACCCGGAAATCCATCTTTCGGTTAGACGTTAACGGGAGATTAAGTAAATTCGAGTTAGTTTAAATCCTCTAATAATGGAAGTAGTACCGTTATTACTCTCATAGTTTATTTATTTTTGTATTATCCATGAAATATCTGTTGGAATTATCAATATTTAATCGTGTCGTGTCAAGAATTAATTTAAATAAACTAAAAAATGTATTTTACTATCAGTGAATTAAACAACACTAAATTACCAACTAAGGGTGATGTTATTAATTTCTTTTTACATCTTCGGCATAACGCTGGTAGAATTCGAAAGCTGGGTGCTTTTAAACAAGAAGTTTTGAGAGGTATCATCATTTTGTGGCAGCGCGCAGACATTCCAGTAATGTCGGTAAGTGGTGTTCGTAAAAGTTTGGATAAGCTTCTGAATGATTACTACAAAATGGTAAAATATAAATTCGAATACAATGTAAATGAGTGGAATAGATTGTTCTTAATTTCGCGTTGTAAGTGCGGTATTGAAAGAAATATTGCATGCAATTGCACAGCCTCTGATAAAATTCCAGACCACGCAAAAGAGTTTTTCATCGATCAGTGCGGTCCACGATTGTTGACTATAGATTATGTTGCTGATATGATGTCGACGAGTAGCAACGGTGAAGAAATGTCGAAAACTGTTGAATCATCTTATGGGTTGCGTGACGAATTTGTCAGCGTTGGGTATAATGTAGACAGTGAAGAAGAGCAGGAGTTTGAGGAAAATTTTAACGATGTATCACAGACTTTAAAAAAATTTTTAGTGGCTGACATTTCATTGCATAATTTTAGTTCAGCTTTGGATCGCAGCGACACATCAGTTCGATACGGTGCCTTACTTGCGACCATGTTAATTAAAGATTTAAAGTTGTCGATTACCGCAAAAGCAAATGAAGAGTTATCACAAGAAACTGCCGAAAGCATATGCCAGTTTTTTGATGGACTTGTCATCGACAAAAACAAAATATTTAGGGAACATGTAAAATTTCGTAAGCAAGCAACAGTCGCAGCAAAATGTAACGATTTAATAACGTGCATTTCTTTCGATGGTAAAAAAGAGCCTACTTTGAAAAGAATAACGGAGGCAAATGTGACTTGGAATGTTGTTGTCAATGAAGAGCATATCACTGTATTGAAAGAGCCACACTCCAAATTCATTGGCTATGCTACGCCCACTGACAGCACCGCTATGGAAATCCAAAAAAGTATAGTAGATTTCTTAAGGAATGGAAACTTCAGTACGGATAACTTAGTAGCTATTAGCTGCGATGGAACTCCTACCAACACTGGTTACAAGAATGGAATCATTCCAAGAATGGAACGCCAGTTACAGAGGCCGTTGCAATGGTTCGTGTGCCTATTCCACTTCAATGAATTACCATTCAGTGCTTTATTGAGATCATTGCTTGGCAAACAGAAAGGACCTGGACTCTGGCCAGGAAGTATTGGAGAAGGAATTCAGAATTGTACGCAGTATTCTGTAAGTTTCGCATACTTTTCTTCAATGAAATTTTAATCATGCCATTAACAATTCGGATCTCTATTGTTTACTCCATTCTGTTAGGTCAATAAAAATTTCGAGCGAATTGAAATGGGAGAAATGTTAGCAAACATAGAAGGATGGAGTATTCGAGGCGATCAGTCGTACTTGTATCGTATGGTTCGAACTGTCCATACCGGAGATTGCGATGATAGATTAGCCAGCGAGAAGCCCGGAGCTATTAGCACAGCGCGCTGGTTGACAACTGCCTCTAGAATTCTCCGGTTTTATGTAACGTGCGCTAAGCCCCCAGTTATATTGAAAAAACTGGCTGAGTTTGTTATGAAAGTTTACGCGCCATTTTGGTTTCTTGTGAAAAGCCAACCACTTGCAATTCACGGAAGTCGCCACGTTTTTAAATATATATCTTGGATTCGTCAATTGCCAGAAGATGTTCAACAGATACTTCGTCCGTCGATAGAAAATAACGCGTACTTTTTCCACCCCGAGAATGTATTGTTATCGATGATAACGGACCAAGATCCGCTAGTACGTTCAGACGGCTATAACAAGATTTTGTCTGCGCGAAATGAAGCAGCAGTAGGCATTCGTCAAATGTACGGTGCACAAGTTAAAAATTTCATAGACTTCGAAAGTGACTCATATTACCATATGATCAATTGGAACAATTTTGAATTGACTGAGCCGCCGTGCTTGCAGTTCTATATGCAAGACCAGCTGGAAGCATTACAGTTTTCAAAAGAAATAATCGAGATACCAGGTAGCACAAGAAAAACAACTTTGTTTGATAGTTTTGTTGACTAACCTTAATTAATTTCACAGAATATCCGTGCCATTCTCAAAACACCGAGCGTTTTGTTCATGGAGTACATGAGTCTGCCATGGCTGTTACCGATGAGCAACGCCTAGGCCACATTTTTTCCAATCTCGAAAGCCGTGAAAAATATAGCCAACTTGGGTCATTTCAAAATATGATTAAATAAAATTGTTTTAATATACACAGATCTTTGAATTTTTATTGTATTGGTACAGATATTATGGTAAGTTCGAAAAGAGTGTATCACTATTTAAAAAAGAAGATACTAGGCAAAAACATCGATATATAATACTATAAAATCCGACTGTGAATACCGAATATATGATAACTGTTTAAAAAGTCAACCCCTACACTCGGCAAAAAACATAAATTATATTTTTTTAACACTTCTGTTGGAACTATCGAAAAACTTCTTTAACAAAAGTTTAATGATTTTTTGCGGGCTTTAATTTTCTGCTATTAGGGTGGTACATTAGGGTGGTAGAAAATGAGATCTGGTGGGTAAATACTAGAACGGGATACAAAATACCATTGACTATTAAAGCAAAACATTGGTCTCTTTGAGACAAAAACATCGATATATCACACTTTGAGATCCGACTGTAAATGCCGAAGATATAACGAAAAATGTATTTTGGCGACCCCTACTTTCGGCAAAAAAAATTAAAAAAATTTTTTTTGAAAATGTCTTACAACATTACTTCGTATTCGGTGGTGTACGGCGAACTTTTTTTTCTTGCCTATATGGCGAGACGCTCTAATGTACAGCCTTATGAGAAAAAGAGTTTAGATCTATAGATATTCATTATTGTACTAAGACTATTAGAAACTAACACCCTGATTCACTAACACGAACAAGAACGTCTTGTTAAAAATTTTTATGAAAAGCACGCAGTTTTAAATATTTTAAAATGATTTCCATGCAAATTTCGGTGCCATTTCATAGTGTCCAATGGCATAATGTCCAAAGACATTATGTCATTGCAAAAAATGTCATTACATCCGTAGATATTGTGACACTTTTAATAGTGCCATGGAATTTATGACATTATTATTGAGACCATTATGACGCGTTGAAATGTGTCATGACGTCCACACTTTTAAAAATGAAAACAAATTCAAATACACATATTTTTGACAATTTACTTTTTGCTTCTGCAATCGGTGGCAAGTAATAAAAGATCAATTGACGTTATTGCATTTTTAAAAGTGAAATAAAATCAAGAACAATTTGCAAATAGCGTCAACAATGCTTAAAGTATGTCGAATCGACATTGTCGATTCAAAGAAATATTGGGAAATTAACTAAAATTCGTAAGTATCTTTTCACACTATGCCTTTTCAGCCTGCCTTTTTTTTGACAATTTTTAGTTAAAACCCTGACGAAAATTCACACACATATACATTACAGACTTTTTCTCCATGCCTTTTTTGACGATTATATACATGATAAATGCTGAGAGTACGAAAATGACAAAGAAAAATATCAAAAACCCCTCAAATTTCAATTTGTGCCTTTTTTTCTTACCCCGCTAGCTTCTCACCACCTCTCTCTCTCAAACTAAAAAAGCCTGCCTTTAAAGCCAGGCGGGAAAGACATAATGTAAATTGCCTGTAATAAATGTATCTTGATTGAATAATAACATATGTATTTTGCTTTGAGTTTTGCAAAACTAGCAATCAGTATTGCCAGAAAAGTTAACTGGAGGAATGCTAAATTTACCAAAACAAAATACTAAAACGTTCTACAGACGAAAAATAGAATGCCGAATAAAAACTTTTTATAATCATTATCTAATTCCATCTGAATAGAACGTTACGAACGAAAAAAGACGTGATCGACGTGTGCTATTTTGATGACAATCGACAATTTATGATCATTTACATCATAACTAAAAATTTCATAATGGTAAAGGTGCAGCTATAAATTTACATATATCAAAAGATATTCAGGGGTGTCATATAAAACCAATCTTATCGGAATTGGATTTGAAAACGACAAAAAGATACTGTGGTGTCATAGAATCCAATGATATCGGCTTTTGTTCGAACTTGAATTAGTGTCGATTTTAGATGTCACAGAAACCAATGTTATCGGCTTTGTTATTGGAAATAAACCAATCAGCTTACAGCTGCCGTTTTGTTATTGGAAATAAATAAAACAAGTTAAAAGCTCCATTTTTCACTTTATATTTTCAACAATAAGTGCTCTTTTTAGTTATAGAAATTTAATTCTTTAATAGTTAAACAATAATTTTTTTTATATTTTCAATAAACTCGTTTTATATTTTCACAAAGCAATAAAATTACACAAAAAAAACAAATGTAAATAATACAACGACATAATGAATTTCCCACTTCATATTTTCTTTTCTATAACTTTTTTATTAAAAATACAAGCTTTAAAAAATTTTTAGCAGAACTACCAAATTTTCAAACAAAAAAATTGCATTAAAGTAGTAAGCAAATGAGCAAGGTTGATCAACACCAGGTAGTCGCAAGAGAATTTGCCGTGGAGAATTTATATTTTGGCTGTCAAAAAAGCTGATTCATTAACACAGTTGACATTTCAAATATTGAAAAGAATTCGTAGTCAGCCGGGCTCTCAAGGCCATCTGGTATTAATTCGCCTTGCAAATGAGCAAAACATAAAACAGTTGATTTGAACAGTTGAAAGCAATATCGATTTGCAAAACCGACAATCAGCGAAACCGACTTAGATTCTATGACACCCCTATTAAGACTTAAGTAACACTTTTAGTATTTTTACTTAATACACTTATTTTTGATAAACGTGTTTTTCTGTTTTTTGTTTTGTTTGTTGGCTACAACTTTTTGGCCGTTACGGGTCGATATAATCACTTAGTGGCTTTTAACACTATGCTTGTGTGAAATTAATATAAAAAGCACTCAGTTTTGAACGAAAACACACCAAAATTGATTCATTTTATTTTAAAAGCATTATATGCCCTAGAAATTCATTAAATATTAAAATTTGGTTCAACTATTCCCTTTTCAAAAAAGTTGACCCTTTTTTGGTGCCACTTTTTTCCTCAAAATCCCCTTTTTGTGCCACTTTTGAAAAATTTTGAACGGCCACCCTGTTTGCAATATGGAATGTCACATTTTCACATGGTAAATTTGTCCATATAGTCTGAACCCCTTCAAATAATAGCCTGTGTTATTTCTCTGTGTACAGTACACATGATTTAGAACGAGTTCTATTTTAAAGTGACAAAGCATCTCACACCAGCTGGTTTTTAATAAAGCAATTGTTTGCGGACGGGAAAATGAAATAAAATAATTATCAAAATAATAAAGTATTAAATTAAATTAAATAAGTATTAAATTAAATAAAAGAAGTATATATAACAATAAAATAAGTAAACTCACTCAGCTGTTTTAAGATTGCTTCGCTTTATGTAAAATGTACGTAACATACCAACAGGTAAACACAAAAACTATAAATTGTATGTAAACGGCAGATTTTGACATACACATGAAATCACATGTGTATAAAAAAGTGACATTCCATAAGGCTAATACACATAGTGAGAACACAGTTTTACGTTAGTGCTTCAAAAAAGCACTATCGTCAGTGAGAGAACTTAAATCTTAAATATTTATGTTGATTTGTCTATATTTTTACATTTTAAAATTATCGCCAAAGCTACTAAGTGTTCATGCCTATTTGCTCGTCCTCTTTTGCAAACATTAGTGCATTTGTGGTAGCATTTTTGGAAGCATTTGTTCTAAAATATGCAATGCATTGCTTCTAATAGCTTTTAGTGCTTCTAAATGTAGAACTTTTTTTGGTAGGATATTTATCGAGTGTGTTATTAAATACAAACCTGGGTAGGAAGAGAAACTGATTCAGGACAGTGGGGTTGGGAGTTAAAAAATGATATCCCTGCGGAAAATGTTGTACCAATTGTCTTGAACGTACTTGTCCTATGACTGCTGTAAATGTGAATGCAACGAAATGTTTCCGAGTTGTCACTGGTGAAAAGAATTATATCACAACATATGACAAAACTAGAACAAAAATTTTAGCAAAATACATTCATTGTACAAGCAGAGTTTTTTTAATTAAAAATATAGGTTTAAAGTAAAGTAGTTTAACTAGTATTAAACAACCGACCACATGACAAAGAGCTTAAGTTTCGGTCTAGAACCTATCACTGAGTATCTGAATTATGTCAATTGAGCCCCTCCAATGACAACGACATGTAAAAGTTACTGGTCCCGTTCATATAAAGTTCCGGAACTCGAACCAGTTGCTATTTCGTGCGAACCAGTCACGTGACCTGTCTTGTGACAGGCTCTTTTTCCTCTAGGGATACTACAGCCAGTAACAACTTTATTACCACCAGCATCCGATGACGTCCTGAAAACAATCTACCATCTTTTGTAATTGTACAAAAGGTTGTGGCGAAAAATGTGGATGCAAACAAATTGGATTAAAATGTTCCAAAGTTTGTGGACATTGCCGTGGCCAGTCATGCTTAAACGCAGAGTCAATAAATGATAAAAATGATGAAGATGTTGATTTAAATGTAGGGAAAAGTCCACGCGACATTTTGTCAGCAATTGTTAATGATATAGAAAATGAAGATCTCGAGAATGAATGAAAAAAAAATGATATACTAAACGTTATTTTTTCTGTATTTTTCAGTATTGAAATAAAAAATTATTCACTCTTAAATAAAAAAAAAACTCTTATTACATATCATGGATTATGCCTACGGCGGAAACCATATAAAAATGCGCCTTGCATTCTACCTCGAAGGTGGTGAGGAAACGAGTGCATCGTCATAATATAATCGCCTTCTCAGCGCTCTACTCCGAAAACGGTTAGTTTTACAGAAAAATGTAACAGGCATTTTTTTCTATTGACCTCCAAGCAATAGGTCGCGAGATATTTTCGAAAAACAGATTTTCGTGAGCTTTTGACCATTATAACTTTTTTAGCCGCCACGATATCAATGTCGATTTTTTACATCTTCATTACAACGCCGTAATAAAGCTGCACAGAAAAAATAAGTTTCGTTTTTGATAACAAAAATCCCGGTATTCAATAATTTTTTTTCAAATTTCCTGTGATAAAGAATTCCCCTATATTGATAACAAAATTATTTCAAAATAAAAATATATATATAAAATAAAAAAATGTTGACATGGCTGAAATATGAACCCGGGCTTTCCGGACGTAAAGCATACACTCTCTAGCTGAGCCATATCCCATTTATTTTTTTATGGGATACAACTTGTTTTAAGTACTTATGTATAAAAAGAAAAGAAATAACCGGCATGGAAAAGAAATACTTACAACGAAATATTTTATTATTTTAGAGATAAATGTTATTGAAATTCATTTTTTTTAATAACATGGTTTTATTGAATATAATTCTTGTCTATTTTTTCTGTGTGTATAAAAAAATTCAGCTCACTAGGAATTTTTCAGCAGATAAAACCTAAAATGACTGAACTAACCTGTGTGTACCCAAAAAACAAAACACACAGAAATTTATTTTTTTAGCAACAACAATGAACTTTTACCGATTTATTTTGTGAAATGCAAAAACATTCTTGTGGTTGCCTTTCACCTAAAAACTTTATTACACGAATTTTGTTTAAGAGGCTATTCAAATATTACGTAACGCTATTTTTTGGAGTTTTTATAAGCCCACCCCCCCTCCCCCCTCCATAACACTTTATGTAAAATTTTCCGTAACAAATCCTTAACCCCCTCTCTCCCTAGAGCGTTACGTAATATGTAAATAGCCACAATCTATTAGGTGTATGTATAGCATTTTCTTAGGATTTGTCATTAAATTTTATATTCAGAAAGAACATTTTTTAAATTTAAAAAATCATTTGTCATTTACATTTGTGCACAGCTGCCCGTCTACGAATTTCTTTCTCGTGTTTCTGTGTATGCGTTTGTGGGCATATATATATGTTTTTGGAACGATTTTCCGTCATCCCACGTCAAATTTGGTTTGTAAACAGACCGGTTTCGGCTATGTGCCATCTTCAGTGTTCTATTGAATATATGTATGTATGAGTTTTACCCAACGACATTATTATGACTAATATGAATAAATATCCAGTTGTAATTTGAATCTCGAATGAATATTTCTGTTTATAAGTAATTATTCACAAAGTGTTTATTCATTGAATTCTTATTCTTGTAATTTAAATCGAATGATTATTTCTGTCTATAAAGACTTTTTCACAGAATGTTTATTCTTTGACTTCTTGTAATTTAAATCTCCAACGATTGCTTTAGTTTGTGAATGTTTATTCATTGCATTCTTGTAATCTAAATCTCGAATAATTATTTATGTTTATAAAGAATTATTCGCATCATACTTACCCTCCTCTTACGACTATTAAGATAAAGAGATACATGATTAAACTCTTTTTATTTTTAAGAGAAATAATGTTACGAATCAGAAATGATCGTTGATTAAATCCAATCAGCGATCATCAACTATTATTCTATAAAACCAAACTGTAAATATATACTTTAGGTTTTTACTTAATAAACTTTAAAGACGACAAGTTGTTTTCTTGAGCATTCCGTTATAATTTTATAATTTTGGCGCAGTCGGTAGGATACCCAGATATCCTTTTAATCATTTGTATAAGCGGAAATTATATAAACAAGGATATTTGACATTTTAAAGTCTTAATGGGTATACCTGAAAAATAAAATTAAAATAACAAACAATGCTCAGAAGTAATATAAAAACGGAACTAAAAATTACAAAAAATCGAAACAACTAAATAAATAAAAAATTTAATACTGTGAATAAATTAAAAATAAAGTCAGAACTTAAAAAGTGAAGCTAATAAAAGCTTGTTAAAAAAACTAACGAAACTGAATTTATATTTATAAAAATAATATAAAGTACAAAACTAGAAATAACAAAAAATCGAAACAAATAAGTAAATAAAAATGTAAACACTGTGATTAAATGAAAACATAAATTTAAAAAAGTGCGTTGATTTAATTCAGAACTATTTTAAATATTTTATAATATATTAAAACAGAAATAAAGTAATAATTTACAAAATAAATACCGGTGGAATAGACTGAAGAAACTGAATTAAAATTTATAAAAAGTTGGTGTTTAAATTTTTAAAATTAAGTTATCCTTGCTGGACCTGAAAATAAAAATAAAGTCACCAAGCAACGAATTTGCTTGGGCAGCCAAGGGTTGATGTCCAACAGAAGAAGCAAGATCTTTGATGAAGGAAGAACGAACCTGAAGATGGAACAACAGCAACAGTTACAACAAGAACAACAGCAACAGTTACAACAAGAACTACAGCAACAATTACAACAACAGGTACAAATGAATCATAAAGATATAGATCCCCTTAGGTTTTTGGGATTAATTTCCAATTTCGACGGAAGAAGGGAAGAATTATATCCTTTCTTAGAAAGTATAGACAATGTAATTTTGTATATGTCAGATTACAATCCCACCTCGCAGAGGATGTTTTTGTCGGTAATTAAGAATAAGATTGTGGGAAAGGCTAGAATGGTTCTAGAGATTCATCCCCACTTAACCACGTGGAGTGAAATTAAATCTCTTATGGAGCTAAATTTTGGTGGCTTGGCTTCTGCCGAGTTACTCTATGAAGAATTGAGGGGCGCCCAGTATAGAGGGGACGTCCTACAATTTTACAACTTCATACAGACCAAACTCTCCTTTTTGAATCAAAGGCAGAGGTTGGATGGCAATATGGCCGAGATTGGTCACAATAATAACATTGCCTTGAGAACCTTCGTAAATAGATTGCCAATAAGTTTAAAGACTGTTCTGTGTGCCCTTAAGCCAGATTCATTGGAAAGGGCGTTGCATGAACTAGGGCAATCGAACCTACTACTGAATGAAAAATGTAACATAAATTATAATAAAAAATATGATAAAACTAATTTTAGAAACCAAAATAATAATTCAAATCCTAAGTACACTAATCCTAACAATCAAAATCCTAATTCAAATCCTAAATACAATAATCCTAACAATCAAAATCCTAATTCAAATCCTAAATACCATAATCCTTATATTAATAGATATCAATATCCGAACCCTAGATGCTCTAATCCTAATAATAGCAGGTATCAAGGTCCTAATCCTAGATATCATAATCCTTATAACCATAAATATCAAAATCCCAATTGCAATAGATACCCAAATAATAATACTAACAGAAATTTTCCAACTGGACAAGACAGAGCAGAACCTATGGATATCAGTGAACAGACTCGTAGACAAAACCACCACATAGATAACACCCAATCTTCACAGTCTCAAAATTTTCGATTTACGGCCTCTCACGCAGAGATCCCTCCGAATATAAATTACCCTATATTTTGTTCCAAGGAAAGACTCGAGTTACAAGAATTTTAATCGATTCCGGGTCTACGGAAAATATTATTGATAGAAATCATTGTCCTCCAGAATATATAAAAAATTTAAAAGAACCACAGAAAATCAAAACGGCTTCAGGTTTTCTGGTGATTAATGAAGAAGCTAAAATTCATAAAGACTCTTTGAAGGTTCGTCTTAAAAGAGATGAAATATTTAAGGTCATTAGTTTTCATCCAATGTTTAACGGAATATTTGGATCCACATTGTTGAGAAACAATAACGCGATTATAAATTATAAAAAACAGTCTGTAGTGATAAATGAGCAGGAGATACCTTTGTACTTTGAGGGTGAGGACGAAAAAGAATATTCAACCGAAACTATATTCGATACGGTGGATATAGAAAATTTGCCCGAGTTGCATTACTTGGATGAATTGGGAATAGTAGACCAATTGCGGACTGAAAACCTCAACAACGAAGAGGGTCAATTGCTTAAAAGAATTGTTAAAAAATTTTCTAACGTTTTCTACAAAAAGGGAGATAGTTTGACATTTACCAATGAAGTAAAGCATACAATCCCAACAAATAACGAAAATCCGGTCTATACAAGGTCATATAGATATCCCGAGATACATGCGAATGAAGTTAAGAGACAAATGGACGAAATGTTAGAACAGGGTATTATTGTGCCAAGTAATTCACCATATAATTCCCCTATTTGGGTTGTCCCAAAAAAGGAAGACAAAGTGGGAAATAAGGAATGGAGAATTGTGGTTGACTACAGAAAATTAAATATTATAACTAGAGAGGATAAATATCCAATACCGGTTGTCGAAGAGATATTGGATAAGCTAGGAAGAGCAAATTATTTTTCTTCACTAGACTTGACAAAGGGTTTTTACCAAATAGAGGTCGATGAAAACGACCAGGAAAAAACCGCTTTCTCAACAAATGATGGTCATTACGAATTTAGACGTATGCCATTTGGCCTCAAAAATGCTCCGGCCACATTTCAAAGAATGCTTAATAATGTGTTGAGACATTATATTAATAAAATATGCGTAATCTATATGGACGATATATTGGTGTTTGGAACTTCACTCCAAGAGCACTTGGATAATTTGTCCAAAATATTTTATACACTACAAAGAGCCAATTTAAAGGTTTCATTAAATAAATGCGATTTTCTGCAAAAAGAAACAAATTTTCTTGGTCATGTAGTTACTGCAGAGGGCATTAAACCAGACCCTAAAAAGATAGAATGTATTAAAAGTTTTCCAATACCAAAAACGGTAAAACAACTCCAATCATTCTTGGGTTTGAGTGGGTATTACAGAAAGTTTATACCAAATTATGCCAAGATTGCAAAGCCCCTCACACTTAGGCTCAAGAAGGATGGTAAAATTAATGAAAATGACCACGATTACAAACAAGCTTTTGAAAAGATGAGGAAAATATTAACATCTGATATGGTGTTAAGGTACCCAAATTTCGAAAAGGAATTTTTACTTACCACTGACGCAAGCAATTTTGCGCTTGGTGCCGTGTTGTCCCAGGAAGATGGACCATTGGCCTTTTCTTCAAGAACTTTAAACCAACATGAAATAAACTAAAGTACAAGTGAAAAAGAATTATTAGCTATAGTTTGGGCTTGTAAGCAATTTCGACACTATCTTTATGGTAGAAAATTTCGATTGCAAACAGACCACAGACCATTAGTATGGTTGGCCACACTCAAAGAACCTAATTCAAAAATGGTTCGTTGGAAAATTAGGCTCAATGAATATGAGTTTGATATTCAACATATACAAGGCAAGGAAAATAAAGTGGCAGATGCCCTATCAAGAATTGCTGCAGAAATAAATTTTTTCGAATGCAACGTGTGCCAAAAGGTTTATAAAAGGAAAGTTGTTTTGGAGCAGCACATTAAACAAAAACATGGTACACAAATCTTTCAATGCAACCTGTGTAAAAGGAATTTTGAGAGCAAAGTAGGTGTAAAAAGACACATTTTACGTGTTCATAAAAAAGAAAAATTTAATTTTAAAATAATAGAAAGAGAAGTTTTTCAGCAACCAGTTAAAAAATTAATAAATAGAAATAGGATTGGATCCCCAATTCCAACAGTCCATAGCGCTCAGGATGATGGGATGGATCATATCCAAGTAACAGAAAGTCCTTTACAATTCGCGAATAAACAAATTTTGATTGAGAGACAAGAAAAAGATTCCTATGAGGGAAAAATCCAGTTCAATAAAAAATTATATAAATTTGGAATAGCTATAGCAGATGACTTTGAAGAAGTTTTGAGAAAGATAATGAATTTAATCGAAAAAGAGGAAAACGTCGTAATTTTCTGTGATATTGAAAATTTGTATGTTATGATCCAAGAGGAAGTAAAGAAATTGAAGAATATTAAAAGATTTAAAATATATAGAACTTATACTCTATTAGAAAACATAGAAAAACAAACCTTGTTAGAAATAATAATGAAACATCACAAATATGAAAGCAACCATCCGGGTATCGACAAGACATTTTTTGAGCTTAAGCAAAAATACTATTATCCTAATTTGAAAAAAGAAATAACGAAAGTTATAAATAATTGTGAGATATGCAATTATAAAATTGAAAGAAGACCATTGAAATTACCTTTTGAAAAGACGGAAACTCCTTCATCTCCACATGAGATTTACCATACAGATATTTGGTATATGGACCCAAAAAACTCATACATAACGCTTATTGATAAATTCTCAAAATATGCTTTAATTCAGAAAATTGAAGAGCGAACACCGCTTAATTTTGTTAAACATTTTACAATATTATTTAATTTAATGAGAACCCCTAAAAAACTTATTCTAGATAACGAACCAGGTTTTACTTCATCGCTTTTTAAAGACTTTTTGGAAAAAAATAATGTAAACTTCCATTTTACTACCCCTTACAGACATACAGGAAATTCTGATATAGAAAGATTTCATAGCAGTCTAAATGAAAATATTAGAATATTGAGGAAAAGAGAAGAAACATCAGATATAGCTTATAACATAGATTTGCCAATACAAGCAAGTTTCATTTATAACAACACCTTTCATTTGACAACGCGCAAGAAACCGGTAGAGATTCATTTTAGTAATAATCCGATAGAAAACCAAAAAATTAGACAAATAATTGAAGAAAGGAAGGAAAAAAATCTAGCATACCTTAACAAGAATCGCAAGGATCAGGACGTAAATGAAAGTTTTAAAAAAGACTTTAGAGCACATAAGACAGACACAAGACAGGAAAAAGTGACATTGAGGAAATTAAATAACAAAAATTATCAGAACAAAACCCAAAGGGTTTATAAAGACCAATTAATACGTAGCAAAAATACTTTCAGATCTTTGGACGTTCTGGTTGATCCTACTGACAGTTATGTCGAAGATGCATTTTCAGAAGATGTTATTGATAATGTTGATGGTATTTGCAGTCCAGGTGACGCACAGTCAGAAAATTGATGTTAGAGACCTAACTATAGGAAACGGATTCAGCATGATAGAATTGGGAAAGAGGCGTTTGATTGAAAGCTATTGCAACATTTTGCATTTGTTTAATATTACTAAATATGAGGAATATGTTGGAGATCTAGAGAAAAACGTGACTGTACTGAATGATCAACTTCTTAACCATAAAATACAGCACTTAAAGACATCATTAAAAAGTCTAAGTCCTCACAGACAAAAGAGAGGGCTAATAAATGTTTTTGGTACAGGAATTAAATATTTATTCGGAACAATGGATGACGAGGACAGAAAAGAAATTGAAAAAACATTGCAGAGAATGGAAACGAACACACATAATGTAATAGAACAATCTAATAGCCAAATTGAAATAAATCAGCATTTTGATGAGCAACTAGCAAAACTTTCTAAAATTTATGAATTGGAAGCAAAGAAGAATTATTTAGAATACATAAATATCCATAACGAAACAGTTATTGAAAAACTCGAAATCGAGAAGACACATCTAAATTTTCAAATTGTTGAACTTGAAAGGATAATTGACAAAGTTGAGGGAATAATACTAACGTCGAGACTAGGACTTTTGAGTCAAAATATAATAAGTGATGAAGAAATAACAAAGTATAATATTACCTTCGAAAAATTACAAAACATAAAAATGACTATAGCAACTAATAAACGAAACATACTATTAATAATCCAAATTCCTGAACTAACCCAAGAACTTTATAATACCTTATATATCCAACCAATTCCTAATAATAACAATTTAGAATTAAGCGAAGATAAAAATAAATATATTTCTAACAATAATAAAATGTATTTTGCAACTAATTTTAAGAAAAATCTTACTGCTTTAAAAGATAATTGTATTGAAAATATGTTAAATAATAAGGTTATGGTTTGTGATTACCGGAAAAATCCGAATACATCTATTATTGAAGTAGGCTCTGATTTGTTATTTGCCATTAATATGAATAATGTAACAGTTAATCAAACCTGCAGTAATATTCCAATTATACTTACCGGTCATTTTTTAATAAAAATAGAATCATGTAGAATTAAGATTCTTGAAAAATGGTATAATAAAAAAACATATACTGAAAATATAATAATTCCTAACTTTCCTAAGAAAATACAAATAAATTTTGAGGAAGAATTGCCAATAAAAAATTTGACTTATCAACACATTAGAAATATAAGATATATAGAAGAATTAAGATATAATCAAAAAACAACCAATATATCCATATATATTGTAATCATAATTATAATTATTTTAATCATTGTATACTTGATCATTAAGTTCAAATCTAGGAGGATGGTGAATGAAACAATTATATCGTTTCCCAAATCTCCTTCAGAAATCGGGAACCAATCTTCGTCCGGGGGAGTTTTACCCAACGACATTATTATGACTAATATGAATAAATATCCAGTTGTAATTTGAATCTCGAATGAATATTTCTGTTTATAAGTAATTATTCACAAAGTGTTTATTCATTGAATTCTTATTCTTGTAATTTAAATCGAATGATTATTTCTGTCTATAAAGACTTTTTCACAGAATGTTTATTCTTTGACTTCTTGTAATTTAAATCTCCAACGATTGCTTTAGTTTGTGAATGTTTATTCATTGCATTCTTGTAATCTAAATCTCGAATAATTATTTATGTTTATAAAGAATTATTCGCATCATACTTACCCTCCTCTTACGACTATTAAGATAAAGAGATACATGATTAAACTCTTTTTATTTTTAAGAGAAATAATGTTACGAATCAGAAATGATCGTTGATTAAATCCAATCAGCGATCATCAACTATTATTCTATAAAACCAAACTGTAAATATATACTTTAGGTTTTTACTTAATAAACTTTAAAGACGACAAGTTGTTTTCTTGAGCATTCCGTTATAATTTTATAATTTTTATGTATGTACATATATTAGGGGTTCCCTCGAAATTTTGTGAGTTTTAATTTTTTTCATTATTCTTTTAATTTGCATCATTAAATTCAAGAAGTTCATATACATATATGTTAAGACGTAGTTTTATGGTAAACCAAGAAACAGCAAAATTATTAAGAACCGACAAGGTAGAAGGTATACAGAATTGTCTGTATAACTTTTTTCACTTTATACATCGACGCTCTACCCTAATACGAGTATGCATATATGGGTTAATTAATATATACATATGTGTATATGTGTGTTGCTAAATATGTCCGACGTCAATTCTATATATGAAGGAAACGCGAAAAATATGTTAGAATCGTATACGAATTCTTTCAGACTTCCGACATAAAATGTATGAAGTGGTTGACGCGAATTCTAACAGCCATATCATGGGAAACTCAGTTTTATTTTTACCGATAGCTTTTCAGAGATAACTGTTTTTATTAATAAAAGAAAATCTGAAATAAATATTAAACATAGAAAGACGGAAAGCAAAATGTGTCGTGAATGATTATTTAAAAGTGCCTCAAATTTATTAAAAAATATTTTTTATTTTTCAATAATTGTCATTCTCTAAAAAATTTCAATTGAGAGATTTTCATTAAAAATAAGAAAATTATTTTTTCCTTGCATAGGGCCGTTTTACGTGCATATATAATCACCCATATATAATGTATAACAGAAATCTGTGCGAAGTATCTAAGACTATCTGATTCAGAGAACGTCGGAGTATTTTGCTGGCTGGATATTTATACCACATGGGACATACATACATAAATACGTATAATAGACATGTGACATATTTTATTATATGCGGTTGTTTAAATGTCATAAAATTATTTAACATTATTGTTTTACGAATATGAATATATGTACATAATATGTGTATGTGTGAGAGTTCAGTGATAAAATAATAGTTATTTGCGATTTCTGTTACTGTTTTCTCACTTTTTTATATTTTTATTTCAATCATTTTAATTTAAATCACATTTCTCACAACGGTTTTTTTGTGGCTAAAACGTGTTCGATGCCATAACTACGTGCATAAAAAATATTTATTTAATTTGTGTACAATTTAATAAATATTTAATTAATTAATCTTATTTTGGTATTGTTGATTAAATAATCTTCAGCTAATAAGGCCTAACGCAGTTTATGTCAATAAAAAACTTTTTATTACATATTTACCCAACGATTCGTCAATTTTTTGTTGACTTTTTCAAGGGTTTCGTCTATTTAAAAATAAAAACTTAATATTATTACAAATAATCACACCAAAAATTATGGTTAACTTACAAAATGATATTATAAAATCAATTTACATTTAAATATTAGTGTTTCTAAAATAAGTAAACTGTTAAAAATTTTTTATATAAAGAATTAAATCACACACAACTTAAAAATTAATATCACAGTTAAAATTTCCTACTTATTGCAACGCTGTAGCTCGTATTTATGTTGTTAGTGTCTTCTTTTAAGTTCATCGTTCTGTTGATATTTTGTTGTATACGTAGACTTTCTATAGTGTATCTTTTTTCCCTTTGTTTTCTATATCTAGTATTTTAACATTATCAAAATCAGCTGCATGTCCAGTATTGAGTCTATGCTGTGATAATGCTGTTGTTTCTCTCTGTTTTGTGATGTCTTTTTTATGTTCACTCATTCTTGTTTCCAAAGTTCGTTTTGTTGTTCCAATGTATATTAAATTGCAGTTTTGTTCATCATATTTTAGTTTCGTTTTTGATATTTTCTGTCCCAGTGCGCATAAAAGCAATACAGTATATAACATTTCAGAATGGTAATAAAATGATTGATATTGTTGTGAAATGTCCTTGCGTATAACAGGAATTGAGAAATATTTATATGTCTGTTTGAATCATCGCACAGTAGGCTTATCGAAAACTAAATCTACGATATAAGCTGCTGATCTGAGATGCTATATATTTAAAAGTTATAGAGGAGCAACTAAGCTCTCAGTTACTCCAACTCTTTACCAACCATATGATATTAAAGAGTGGACGCTAAGGGGTGTGCAATTACCACTTGCAGAACATCAAAGTATCTGTGGGACTCACTTAGTAGAGGTAAGAACAAGCGAATCGTAACTATTGGTTGCTTGTACTCCTGTTAGGAACCATTACGGTGCACTTTAAGATGGAATATATGTATGGCAGGCTGTCTAGGATTTCCCTAGAATTAAAAAGAAACGTCAGTCCAATACTTCCCTCCGCAGCAACGCAAGTTTAGGAATCTAGCCAAGCATTTCCTGCAGGACGTAAACAGTCTCAGGTGCTTATCTCGCTGGCCTAATAGTATTTGTTCAAAGTTTTGGGTTGTTCTCAGAAGGTAGTTTTTAGGTGCTTCGCAAGCATGTGTAGGGTGTAGATTAGATCACCCATAATATGTATGGGATGTGCAAAAGTATTATTTTTCCGCTCGCCGCTCAATTTCAATTGAGTCGGAGGTAAAAAATACGAAGTGCACAAAAAATAAATTTCTAAAATATAAACCAGTCCAGTTTGCTTTTAATAGGTCAAAATTTCCCACAAACACCTTAAAAATGATATATGGCTTAGCTAACATATTTGTTTTAAATTAGTAATTTATCTGCTCGACTTTTGAGGCCATAGTGGACGAGAAGTATAAGAAGAACTCTGATGATGAGTTCGTGGTTGATATCAGTGATGGGAATTGAAATTTGTGATTTCGAGCCGAGTTTGACTCGAAATAGTTCCAAAATAACTTAAATGGCGCCAAAATTATGTATCATATACATAAATAAAGTATTATTAGTTTTATATACATATATAAATACGAATCGTATAATTCAGAAACCTCATAAGTCAAGCTCGCATAGGAAGAAACAAAAATGTGATTATTTTGAGACAACTTGGATCCCTACTGTAACATTTAACGTTTATTTGTTAAACATGGCAGATGGAAACTACATACGTGATGCAAGATTTGAAACTCAAGCACGTCTTGTACCAGCCTTATTGCTCGTCGGATGGGGGGTTCAGAGTTTCCTTGCACTAATGGCCATTGTAAATGAATTATAAATTTTAAAAATAAAAACGTGCTTATTACGAAAAAAATGAAATAGGAAAAGATTTTGACAAAACGAAACCTGAACTTTGTATCATGATGTAAGCATAAGAGCAAACCGCATGTATCTATGATCAAAATAAATAAAAAAAAAACTACCTGATGATCCTGTTTAAACCAACGTTCGTATGGACGAGAAATTAAACAGAATTATTTAGAAATCTAGCAAACAAACTACTTAATTTATTGAAAATAGAAAGAAAATTGCATAAATAATAAAATAAGTATATTTAATATAACAAATAAATCATGTATAATAATAACCATGCATTAACATTTATTAAAATAAAACTGAATAATAAAAAAAATTTAATATATTTGGGTGTAAATAATTGTTTAAATCAAAATTTACCTTTATATTGTTTAATGTATTTCTTTTTGTTCTTTGTCTTTAATTGTTTACTTGGTTACGTTAAATTCTAGTTATTAATTATGTTTTATGGTTCATTGATTTTTCATCAACCAAAATGATCAAAACAAAACAAAACGAAACAGATATAAGACAAAGATATAAATAAGTGTTCGAAAATATAATGTAAATACCAAAATCAAATGCAAAATGAAATTACAATAATAAGAAAGAGAGTGAGTATCACTTACAAATTTGAGTCAAAATATCGATGTTCCCTCGTCGAAAGGCCTCTCGAATAGGTTCCATGTGACTGTTGATAAACTTGTTGATGGATTAAATGCTCAGCAACATGTTTTACGAAGAAAAAAAAACATAAGCACTTTGAACAAATTATTATACACAAGAAAACAATATAAAAGGAACAAGAATTTAAAAAGAACATGAGCAAAATTAAAAGTATGTATATACTAAAAAAAAAGAATTAAAAATAACGGAATTTACACTAATATAAAAAAAAAATTGTTATATGCACTTTAAGAATTCTAATTTTTTTTTATATGTTCACAACATCAAATTCAATATTCAATTACGTATATATTATTCTTTTAAATTATAAATTATTTAACATATGTATTGGCAATACCTTTTCTTTCTGCTTGATTAGCATATAGATATTAACTTCCACTAAAACCAATTTAACACAAATTGGTGAATATAAAATTTTATATATATGCAAGACAATGGCATCATATAGGTATATGCACATATGCAATTTTTTTTTTATTATTCAATGTCTTTGAAAAGGAGTATTAAATAATTAATCTTTAGGACAACTTTTAAATTTTTTTCCCACATAAGCCACACATGTAAAATAATATCAACTTGGTCGATTTGAATACCTCGAATGCACTTTTAACTGTGATCAAGTAAATGAAACATTAACTTCGAATAGGCGGTGATGAACATGAGAGAATATGAGCAAATGGTGATGATAGCAAGTTTTCTCCTTTATTAATCTGTCATCATCATATGAATATTACGAGCCTTTTTTTTTGTTGTTGCCAATTAAATAATTGGGCACTTGGTGCCAAATCTATATAAAACAAAATTATTTTATCAAAAAGAAATTTATAGATAATGCGAAATTAATTAATTGTTACCAATCGAAATGGCACCGAAGGGAGAATCCAAAAGAAGATATGCGTGTTCTTGCAAACGTCTTAAAATACGAATAAGAATACTAACAACCTTCGGACAAAAAAAAATTTATGTTGTAATTGCTTTTAAAATTCACCCTACTTTATGGATAAACCACAATTTATACAAGATTTGTTCAACGTACCTGAATAAGTAATTTAATAATTTTATGATATCTATAGATGTAGTTACACAATAGAAATATTTAATTCTATGCAATCTTTAAAAATATTCTATATAGATAAAATATTCTATATAGATACCTTGCTTGTAGACAGTCGGAACTCAAATATCCACGTATACCACAAACTGTATCCACTATAACTCACATGATTTATCATGACTACACAAAATTAAAGGACTAACGCATTTTTTCCAAAAATTTGAGGTAAAAGAAAAACAAATGGGGGATAAACGTCAACGTTTAGACAGATATACTATCAGAACGGTTCGAATATTGGCAACCAGATGGCGCTAAATATTAAAAATTAGACCGTTTGAATCAAAACCAAAGGTTAGTGTTTTTAAGAAGCAAGCGCCTTTACAATTTCCCCCTCCAAAAATCAGACTTTGGGGTTAATATGTAAGACCAAAGCTGATCACGCTTGCGACAGGTTAATACTATTGTTTTATATCCTTCGCGTGATAGTTCCCCAATAAGTTGCTCTTCAGATCTTCCAGCTCGTAATTACTATTACCTAATTTTCTACGAACTCGAGCTTTAATGAATGTTGAAGCTAATTTGGCATTATATCCATGCACATGATTACTTTGTTTAAAATTTCGTCTAAATACTTCCTGACCTACTTCAAACGATATATCCGCAGAGCGTAAATTATACCTTTTCTCATTCCTTTCAAACTGCTTCCTCACACACTCGGCTGCTTTCCTACTCATTATCTGTAGTGAATCTTCTCTATTGAATTGAACAGACCGATCATCTAACATTTCTAATTGGCGAAGTAACGGGTAAGTTGAACCATTTGTCACCATATGCTGTCCAAAAACAAGGTAATACGGAGAAGTGCCTATGGCGGAATGAATTGCAGATCTCAGTGCACAACTTATACTACTCAGCATCTCGTCCCAATTTTTTTGATTAGGTGCTACGTAGGATTTAATTGCTGCAAGAATGGATCTGTTGACCCTCTCTGAAGCGTTAGCCTGCAGGGCGTGCACAGCCGTGTAGACCTGACCTATATTATAACGTTTAAGTAATTGATTGAATTGCTGGGAACGGAACTGAGACCCATTATCTGACACGATAGTCTCTGGCACACCAAAAGTGTGAAATAGGTCTTGCTCCAAATATTTGATAACAGGATCAGCAGTAAATTTTTTTATTGGCTTTATGAAGGGAAATTTCGAAAAATGGTCTAAAGCTATAAAGATACCAATATGGCCGCTCCTAGTTCTGGGATATGGCCAAAGAAAATCAACATAAATCTTTTGGAAGAACCGCTTACTGTCTGAGATTTTTCCCATTGGAGGACGTAAAACTTTATTTGGGTGCTTCGATGATTTGCAGATATCGCAGTTGCTTACATAATTTTTTACGTCAGTTACCAGATCTGGCCAAAAATAATATCTACGTATTTTTTCAAGGGTTTTGTTTATACCATTGTGAGATGACAAAGGACTATCGTGTGCACGTCTTAGTACATCAGGAATCATTCCTCGCGGGATCCACAACTTCCATGCCAAATCATCATGTAGTTTCTCACCTGTAGCATGCTCAGTCCGTCTGTACAAGAATCCATCCACAATCCGCAAGTCCGGCATTTTTCCAATGTTTTCACCTACTTTCTGTAACAGTGCCAAATGTCCCTCTGTAGAGAAATGTTCTGAGGTAAGATCTACAAATATTCCATTGTCGGTGTCGGACAGACTGTTAAACTCTAAAGCGGACAGGTCATCAGAATTGGCCCTAGAAAGCGTATCAGGGACAATGTTCATATTACCCCTCCTGTGACAGATGTTGAATTTATAGCCTTGCAGCTTCAAAGCCCATCGAGACAACCTTGTGCTGAGATCCGTTTGTGACATTAGCCATTTTAATGAAGCATGATCTGTTATTATAGTAAATTCATGGCCTTCAATGTACGCACGGAATTTCTTAACGCTTAGTAGTGCAGCTAAGCATTCCTGTTCGGTAACGCTGTAATTTCGTTGGGCTTGGTTGAGCTTCTTAGACATAAATGCCAATGGAACCTCGTCGCCCTCCGAATTTTTTTGTACCAATACTCCTCCTATACCTGTTTTACTTGCATCGCAGTGAATATAAAATGGCTGCGAGAAATCTGGGCTATGCAAAACAGGAGCTGTACTCAATTGACTTTTTAATATATCAAAGGAATTCTGGGCTGCAGTCGACAATAAAATTTTTTTCTAATTTTCAACAAATCTGTCAGAGGAGTAGCAATGGCAGCATAGTCTCGGATAAATTTCCTATACCATCCGGTCATACCTAAGAATCTTCGAATTTGCTTGATCGATCTTGGAACAGGGAAAGTAGTAATAGCAGAGACTTTGTCAGGATCGGTTCGAATCACACCATTGCCTACTATATGACCCAAATATCTCACTTCAGGCACACAAAAGCTACTTTTTTCAACATTTATTGTTAAACGGGATTCACGCATTTTATTTGCAACTAGCCCTAGCACCTCAATATGCCTCTCAAAAGAATCCGAAATAACCAGGAGGTCATCTAGGTATATAAAAACTTCTGTTCGGAGATTCGGCGGTATGACTTTATCCATTAGACGCGACATAGTTTGCGGGGCATTGCAAAGCCCAAATGGCATCACTGTATAGTGATAAAGGGGACGCCCTGGTACCGTAAAAGCGATTTTCTCCCTAGATTCTTTATCCAGGGGAATTTGCCAAAAGGCATCTTTAAGGTCCATGGCTGTTATATATACGGCTTTATGCAGTCTACTTAGTATTCCTTCTATATGAGGCAATGGGTAAGCATCGCCAACTGTAACCGAATTCAACTTCCGGCTGTCCAGGCAAAGTCTATTCTTTCCGCGTTTTCTGTGGAGCACTACAGGTGATGACCATGGGCTGTTGGATTCCTCGATAACACCTAAAGCAATCATTCTATCTAGCTCTTCATAAATCATTTTCTCAATTGCAGGTGAAACAGAAAAGTGACGCTGTTTAATTGGCTTGGATTCCCCAGTATCAATAACATGGCAAAGAAGATTAGTTCGTCCTAAGCCTTCTTTTGTAAATGAAGGAAAAGTATTAATGATTTGTTCTAGTGTTTGCTTTTGCATAACTGAGACGGGAATTTGATTACCTAACTCCTGCACTTCCGGTGAATATTTAGGCGACACACAGGAAGTCAAACATGATGGAAGCAAATTGTACAATTTCCAAAAGTCTATACCTAAGTACAAATCTCTGCTTAAATTGGGAACTATATAAACTCTCAGTTGTTTTTCAATGTCTCTAAATTTTACAGTAGTGTCGACAAAACCTATCACCATTATACTCTTCCCATCTGCAGTTCTTACAGTTGACTTTAACTTGCGATACTGACTGCCCGAGGCCAAAAAATCTTCCGCTGCCTTCGATCCTAAGCAACTTAGGGAGGCTCCAGTGTCTAAAAGTGCTAACAATTGCTTAACAAAAAGAAACACCTCTGCATAGGGCCTAACATCTCCTGGATTATCGTTAAAAGAACAAATAAACTTCTTGCGTAAATTTTTCACCTCAACCCAAAATGATTTCATACGCTTTGACGACCGCTTACTTTTACTTTTACTAGGAAAATTTGTTTTTAGACTGTCGCTATGTTCTTGCAAGCGAACATGTAGTGGCCTAAATACTGTTTCCTTATCATCAATGTAAACTTTATCCTGCTTTTTATTACCTATTAGCTCATTTCCCGCTAAAGGATTTTTATTTTTAAGAATATCTGTACAACTTTCATTGTTGTTACTTTGAATGTTTATTACTGTAAATGTTTTTATTGCATTTCCGTTTCCGATAATTTCGCTGGCCTCTGTGCTCTTTTTGGTGCACGGCCTTTCAAGTTTTTTGCAGTACATTTCTGACAGTTGGGCTTGTATGTATCAGGACTTCCACATCCATAACAAAATATTGTCCTTTCAGATATACAATCGTGATATCGATGACCTGTTTTACGACAATTCCAACATATCAGGCTTAAAGCAGCGACCTCATCGGATACTATACTATCAGTATCTACATCCTCGTGATCACAATCAATGTCTATTTCTGAAATTCGCTTTTGATTGGGTATAGGCCTGACAGGCTGAAAATTGTGTTTTCGCCGAATATCCTGCATAAACAACTCCCGACTCTCAAGTGCTGTACTGAGTGTATTTGCATGTTCAATATCTCGTGTTGTATTTCAGGGAGAAGGTTGCGCCTAAGAATCTCGACTAAGGTATTATCATGCAAAGGTTCATTTAACCGGTCTGTTAATTCCGCAATGGACTCATAAAATATATCAAATGTCTCATTTTGTTTTTGCTTACGATCTCTGATTAATTCTCTAATATCAACATCGGTTCTAGAATCCCTATATTGCTGTCTTAGAGCGCGACATAATTCCGGCCAAGTAAAATTTACAACTGATCTATGAAAACGCCAGAACCAGTCACTGGCTTTACCTTCAAATAAAGCACTAGAGTTTTTGCATAAAAGATCATAATTTCCATGAAGTGTTCGTACTGCCAATGATTCTATGCGATAGATGAAGTTATCTACAGAGATACTATTGAAACTACCACTAAATTTTATTTTCCAATTGGAAATAATTTGTAGAACTTTATCAGGGCGCACGTTAAGATCGGAAGCAAAAGAAAGCGCGGCAGGCGATGGATTCAAAATAGGTAAGGCATTAGGTGCTTGCTGTGATCTGGGATTAGTTCCGTTCCCCATTGTATTTAGGGGTGTTTCACTTCCAAAAATATGTTGGAAGTCACGCTGTTCATATAATGGCACATTTTGAATTATATGACTGGGCGAAATATTTTGTGTAAGATGGTTTACCTGCGAAGAGGATGGCTGAACAGGTGGTAATCGACAATTGGACCTAGCCATCACATTGGAAATTTGAGTTTCGACCATTTTCGAAAGTTCGGTAGATAATGTTGTATATATTTGGGATTGTTGTGTTGAAATTAAAAACATTACCATTTCCTGAACAGATTCTAATGACACAGGTCTTGACTCCTGTGAACTATTTACAACTAAATTTGAACCGGCCACGTTTTCTGAAGTATTTACCTGATTAGATGTTTGTGATACAATTTTACTTTGCGATCTAGTATTTGTTGCAACCGCATCTGTTTGAGATGTTTCTGTAACTATTCTTGTATTGCATACTGGACAGAAAGGTCTTAACTTAATGATTTTAGCCAAACAGGTCTTATGAAAATTATGACCACAACATGTAGTCTGCATTTGGGTCTTAGAAGAAATATTGTTTTCGCAGGCATTGCAATTAATATCATTGCCTGTGGCAGCACTATCGCCTACGGCTTCGACATTAGAATCAGTATTCGACATTTTCTTTAAAGATAAATGCAAAAAAATTACAAAGTAAATACTCAAAACAAGCTTCAATATAATAGTACCGAGATCTTAACACTGTATAAGCCGGAATGCAAAAAGTTAAAACGATGTGGTAACTAACGATCAAAAGGAATAGGAGAAAAAAATATTTATCTGAGTTCACAATAAAAGGAAAAAAATGTAGACTTGTGAGTAAAAAAAATATATAGTTTTAAACTAAAATGTAAAAGAATATTTATATGTATATAATTTGTAAATTTATATGCAAAGTTAATATCAGTTAATGCTTTTCTGTTTGATTTCACTCCATTAACGAAACGTTGGCATTGGACTGAATACATTATTCCGAGTTTCATAAAGCAAAAAAAAAATAATAATAATAATAAATAAATAAATGAAGCAAAACAGTCAAAGTTATATATACTTTGGTTGTAGTGTCCTAAAATTCCAAAAGTATCACCAAAACTTAGTTGGTCTTATATTAATTTCGGCCAGTATTAGCTTATCAATCCAATACTGTATTCCAAACATTAATCAGGCGACCAAACAACAGCGACTGAATTGCAAGAAAAAGCTGAGTAGTTTGCCACAGCAAGGTTACTAAAGTATGTATTTGCATAAAAACTTGAACTTGAATAAATTCCTTGCTATAAAAACTACCTTTAGAAATATAATAATTAAATTGGAGGAATCCGAATGGTATAAAACAATGAAGCATTGTTACCTGCTTTACGTAAGATGATAAACGCAATTAAAATATTAATCCATTCGGGCCCCACGTTGGGCGCCAAAAATTTATAATGTAACATTTAACGTTTATTTGTTAAACATGGCAGATGGAAACTACATAGGTGATGCAAGATTTGAAACTCAAGCACGTCTTGTACCAGTCTTATTGCTCGTCGTATGGGGGGTTCAGAGTTTCCTTGCACTAATGGCCATTGTAAATGAATTATAAATTTTAAAAATAAGAACGTGCTTATTACGAAAAAAAATGAAATAGGAAAAGAGTTTGACAAAACGAAACCTGAACTTTGTATCATGATGTAAACATAAGAGCAAACCGCATGTATCTATGATCAAAATAAATTAAAAAAAAACTACCTGATGATCCTGTTTAAACAAACGTTCGTATGGACGAGAAATCAAACCGAATTATTTAAAAATCTAGCAAACAAACATACTTAATTTATTGAAAATAGAAAGAAAATTGCATAAATAATAAAATAAGTATATTTAATATAGCAAATAAATCATGTATAATATTAACCATGCATTAACATTTATTACAATAAAACTGAATAATAAAAACAAATTTTATATGTTTGGGTGTAAATAATTGTTTAAATCAAAATTTACCTTTATATTGTTTAATGTATTTCTTTTTGTTCTTTGTCTTTAATTGTTTACTTGGTTACGTTAATTTCTAGTTTTTAATTATGTTTTATGGTTCATTGATTTTTCATCAACCAAAATGATCAAAACAAAACAAAACGAAACAGATATAAGACAAAGAAATTAATAAGTGTTCGAAAATATAATGTAAATACCAAAATCAAATGCAAAATGAAATTACAATAATAAGAAAGAGAGTGAGTATCACTTACAAATTTGAGTCAAAATATCGATGTTCCCTCGTCGAAAGGCCTCTCGAATAGGTTCCATGTGACTGTTGATAAACTTGTTGATGGATTAAATGCTCAGCAACATGTTTACGAAGAAAAAAAAAACATAAGCACTTTGAACGAATTATTATACACAAGAAAACAATAAAAAAGAAACAAGAATTTAAAAAGAACATGAGCAAAATTAAAAGTATGTATATACTAAAAAAAAAGAATTAAAAATAACGGAATTTACACTTGTATTGGCAATACCTTTTCTTTCTGCTTGATTAGCATATAGATATTAACTTCCACTAAAACCAATTTAACACAAATTGGTGAATATAAAATTTTATATATATGCAAGACAATGGCATCATATAGGTATATGCACATATGCAAATTTTATTTTTATTTTTCAATGTCTTTGAAAAGGAGTGTTAAATAATTAATCTTTGGGACAACTTTTAAATTTTTTTCCCACATAAGCCACACATGTAAAATAATATCAACTTGGTCGATTTGAATACCTCGAATGCACTTTTAACTGTGATCAAGTAAATGAAACATTAACTTCGAATAGGCGGTGATGAACATGAGAGAATATGAGCAAATGGTGATGATAGCAAGTTTTCTCCTTTATTAATCTGTCATCATCATATGAATATTACGAGCCTTTTTTTTTTTGTTGTTGCCAATCAAATAATTGGGCACTTGGTGCCAAATCTGTATAAAACAAAATTATTTTATCAAAAAGAAATTTATAGATAAACCGAAATTAATTAATTGTTACCAATCGAAATGGCACCGAAGGGAGAATCCAAAAGAAGATATGCGTGTTCTTGCAAACGTCTTAAAATACGAATAAGAATACTAACAACCTTCGGACAAAAAAAAATGTATGTTGTAATTGCTTTTAAAATTCACCCTACTTTATGGATAAACCACAATTTTACAAGATTTGTTCAACGTACCTGAATAAATAATTTAATAATTTTATGATATCTATAGATGTAGTTACACAATAGAAATATTTAATTCTATGCAATCTTTAAAAATATTCTATATAGATAAAATATTCTATATAGATACTTTGCTTGTAGACAGTCGGAACTCAAATATCCACGTATACCACAAACTGTATCCACTATAACTCACATGATTTATCATGACTACACAAAATTGAAGGACTAACGCATTTTTTCCAAAAATTTGAGGTAAAAGAAAAACAAATGGGGGATAAACGTCAACGTTTAGACAGATAAACTATCAGAACGCTTCGAATATTGGCAACCAGATGGCGCTATATATTAAAAATTAGACCGTTTGAATCAAAACCAAAGGTTAGTGTTTTTAAGAAGCAAGCGCCTTTACAGTACCAACTCACCAGTAGAAGTTACACTTTCGTCGCTATAGCAAGATTTGAAGGTTGTTTTATTCCTGGTAAACCGAGAGATAAAGGATCCAAAAAAGAGCGAGTATGCCACAGTGCCAGGCAGTATCCAATGGTGGCAAAAATGGCACATTTGTACCATAATTCCCATCACTAGTTGATTTGGATTGAGTATTGGAGATTGTAGGTCAGAAAGAATTTCATTGGAGTATCGTAGTAGATGGTCTTCGGATTGCTTACTGGTCTTCCTTTCGGAAATATAGTGTCACCATTTCATCGAGAGTAAAGTGGTGGCTCTAGGCACTTCTAAGGTGTTTGCTAGAGTGTGGCATGATGCATTTTTGTCACAACTTGCTGCTTCTGGTGGCGGTAATGACTTTTCTCGATTTATATCGAGCTTTCTCGGGGATCGCACTATATAGGTTGTTATAGATCGGATTTTATCAAACGAATTCAAGATTAGTTTAGGGATACCATGAGGCTTCGTTCTTTATCCACTCCAATTTCTTATTTTTCTTAATGACTTTCCCTGTCAAAGTTCCAATCCTATCTACTCTTTTGCAGATGACAGCAGCATCTGTCATTCATATTCACCAAGGTTGTCGGAGATCGGGGCCATGACGCAGAACATGAATGATACACTTAATCGCGATCTTATAACAATCTTTGCGTGGGCTCTTGTGAATAAGGTCGATTTTAAGGCTCGCAACACCAAGTGCTATATGCTTACAACTGTAAATATTGGCATGAAAATAGAGTGTGATGTTCGATGGACGGATCACATTTTTCAAGTTTTAAAAGGACAATTCCAGTGTCTGAGTGTTCTAGGACAGTGTAAGAGATTCTTTACTCCATCTGATCTTCTTCGTATTTATATATTTATATCCAAACGAAAATGGAATACAACTCTCATGTATAGGGCGGTGCTTCAAATTCTATTTTAAAGATACTAAACAATTAACTCAATGGAGCATCGTCGCAATATGAAGAGTGTGTAATTCTTCTATCGATACTGCAATGGAATATGCTCTGAAGAAATCAGGGAAATCGTATCCGAACTCGCTCTTTCTGGGAACAACACGTTCTACACAAAGAGCACATCCATTTGTGGTCGATGCGCCAATGAATCATATTACGCATTACAGTTCGTATGTAAAATTAGCTTCCTGCAGAGGTCTTCCATGCCACTTTCAATAATCCCATAACCAATTTTCCTAGTGCCAGCACAATGCATGCATGAGTAGGGGTCATCTCCTGAGTGCTGGTTCTAAATAAAAATAAAAAAGTTTTGTAAATAAAGTGCATATTCTTTGTTTTTTCCTTATAAATACATTTATTGTACACCAAAGGTTGACTAATTATATAAAGGTCGTAAAAAAAATAAATAGATTCATATCGAATAAAAATTGCTTTCGTATTTTTTCTCATTTTTTTGTTTGAGACGCTGTCTATAAGCATACGAGTTTGAAAACTTTTCAAATATGGTTAAAGGATCTACTGAGGAGTTGACATTAGCACCGAACGAAATGTAGCCACAACTAATAAATATGTTTTATTTATATGAAATTTATTTGCTGGTATTTAAGCATTGTCTATATGCATTTCATTGGTGCTTTACCAAATCGTCAGTAGACTTTAAGCACAATTTTTAACAGTTACAAGCCCTTTATCTTATGTACAGACTTTTTAGAAATTTTTCGTTTCATTGGGTACTGGCTAGTTGTTGTCAATTATTTGGGTTTTATAATCGTTCGAATAAAATTTCATAATTTTCTTTTTTGTTAAAAATATAGACATTTTTCAAACTGCTTTAAAATGTTGAATTGTTTGTATTTATTTTCACGATAAGATAAATAAAATTAAAAAATAATTTTTACAAATCTTAAATGTATTGCATTCAGAAAGTATTTTTAAAGAATTTCGTTAGCGATATCACAAAATATATTTGCGAAAACTGAACCGCAATGGAGTACAAAAATAGAAATTTTTAAATTCAAACACAAAAATGATTTAAGAAAGAGCCTGATATTTCCTTATAGTAAATAATTCATGAAAAAGAGTTATTTATATCAAAAACTCGGAGCCCATAATGATTTTGTGAAACCGAAGTGATCAACTGTGACACCATGTAGCTCTTCGAATATTTCGACAGGTAAAAGTAGATTATGCGGAAGCTTAAATGCTCCTCCACAGTTTTTGCGTACATCATTTTGTAAACGGATCAGTAGATAAAATTATAAAGATTTATTATTAGTCAATAATATATGTTCATTCGTTTAAGTGAAACGATGCCACAAATAGAGGTTTGCTTTGAAAAATAAAAATATATTGTTTCTATATTCATAAATGTCCCTGTGTGCAATGTGTTAGTAAATTTTTTTTATGATACAGCAAGTGCTTAGAATTTTTGAATTTGTATTTAAATTCGAGACTCTATCAAGGTCAATTATAAATGTGAATGTGACATAGATGTGTTAAAATAAATTAAATCTGTTCGTGACAATTTAAAACATTTTTAATACTTTCCAACATTTTCATTAAATGCAATATATGTATTTTAAAATATGCAAATGTCTAATGGAAATTTGTATTCTAATATTTCATGGTCCTTGATGATTGATTTTCTGTGTAGTTTTGATTAGATTTGCAAAAATATGTATGTGTTCAAAAAACATTAAATAACGAGAATCCGTTTCTGATATTTATAACAATAAATGAGTGATTCTGTTTTAACGGTTATTTAAAGAAAATTTAAATTCTAAAACAGAATTTTTCTTATTTATTTTTTTTTGCAAATTATTATTCCATTTTATAGTAAATATATAAGTGCAAGAGGATTTTGCTACAACTATAAAATTTCGTAAATGATGATAAATTGTTAAATTCCATTTTCCAAACTTAATTTTTTCTTTTATTTTTGTTTTTTTGCAAATTATTATTTCATTTTATAGTAAAAATTAGAGTGCAAGAGGTTTATGCTACGACGCTTTTTGCAATAACTCTGTAAGCCATATGGAATCAAAAATTGATTTTGTGTGCTCATTCTACTGCTAGGTACCATAGCTTTATATGCTAAAAGGATTTTAAGTAAATTCGATTATTTTGGCGGTATTATTATAACACCTACTTCTTCAAAAATTATATATTTTTATTTTGTTTTCCCCAATAACTCGTAAGCCACACTAACTTTACTTGTTCTTTTTTTCATCGCTGGATTTTGATGAAACTGGAAGCGTTTTTTCAAATATGTTGTGTATTCTTCACAAGTACTTTGTTGATTAACATTATCTTAACTTAAGAATTATTACTAAGCTGCTTGTTACCGATATATGTATTAAAAAGAATGTCAGAACCGTTATATATTAATACTGGTTTTTGGTTTACTATATACTTATGTATATTGTTAGTTATACTGAGAATAATGTAACAAGTAATATGCATATGCAAATTGTTTAACGTATTTATGTTTATACATTTATAATATATACATATGGGTCTTTTCATTACATTTCTTCACCTTTTTAGATTTTTGTATTAAAGAGTAATACAGTACAATAAAATTTATAGCTTATAATTTACATTTTCTATCTTCCTAAGTCTCTCTTTTAAAGGTAATTCATCTTTTATGATACCTTCTACATGCGGGAATCTTGAGCATCAAAAAACTCTTCATCATCACTATTATTACGATCAATTTGTAAATTAATTGGAATTTTTGAAAGTATTACCTCTTCTTTATATTGTTATAACTGATTTTTGTGAGCTATAATTCGGCGCCTATTAACTTCAATCAAATATAAAGTACCACTTATCTTCTTACAAACAACTCCTTTGATCCATTTTGCGACACTTTTTTGATTAGGATTCAAATACATAATATTTTCCCCACTTTTGAAATTAAAATTTTTAAATTTGTCCCTCTGTACAAAGTCTTGCCTTTCTCTAATTTTTTCTACTTTATATTTGGTGGTGTTTACTTTAATATTTGAGTCATGATTCAAGCTACAGCATGACAACAAAGTTATTGGCTTATAAGCTAAAACAAATTCACTTGGGCAAATGCCTGTAACGGTAAATGGTGTGTTTCGGTATATAAATAAAAAATTCAATACGACGTTTTGAATAGATAATTTGCGTTCCTTGCCGGACAGAAAATACGCTTTCAGACTACGCTTCACAGTTTGCACACCTCTTTCTGCCAGACCATTACTTGGTGGGTGATACGGTGGACTAAGTAATTGGTTTATACCATTAGATTTCAAAAATAATGCAAATTCTTCACTACGGAATTGAGGTCCATTAGCACTTACTAATGTGGAGCAGAAACCGAAGTTTGAAAATAAAAATTTCAACTTTTCTATTACAAAAATTTTTGATGTTTTTGACAGTATTTGGACATCTATCCACTTCGAAAAATCGTCGACTACTATTAAAAAGTCGACACTCTGAAACTGGAGTAAATCGACATGAACACGTTCGAAGGGATAAAATTTGGACAATCCTTCGTTTTATTTTGAATTTTTTGGCATGAAAAACACTCTGCAACATGTTTCTCAATGTCTCTATCGATCGAAGGCCACCAAATGGATGCACGAGCCAATAACTTCATACGGACGACGCCAATATGAGTTTCATGTAGTAACGATAGAAATTTACTTCTTAGTATCGTTGGTATTACTAACCGATCTCCATAAAACAAACATTTTTCTTTGACTTCTAAAGATATTTTTACATTTTTAAATGGACTATTTTCTTTTGCCTCATTTGCCCAATGATTTTCTTCGACGAATTTCATGACCTTACTAATTGTTGGATCTCTTTCTGAATAGGTATTTCATTATCAAAATAAAAAAAATTTATATTTAAATTACTAACATCTGATTCAGTTTGTTGAGGGAGACGCGACAAAGCATCAACATTCTTCTGTTTCGTTCCAGGACTATATTTTATTTTACAATTGTAATTTGATAAAAATAATATCCACCTATGAAAACAAATAGAAACTATAAGTTACGATAACCCCTCGCAAAATAGTAATTTAAATACTTTTGGTTATTTGATACAAACGCCACAACATTCAAGTAATACACAAACGCACACGTTGCATTTAAATTAAAAACTCTTTTATTTTTCTTTTTGCTTATAAATGCACATATGGTTACAATTATTATTAACACGGTTCTTTTCTTTTTATTTTATTTTTAAGTACTTATGAATGTTTATCAACAAACATACATACGTACTTGTACAAGCACACAAACTTAAGTGCACGAATTTATTGCCCTAAAAAAAATATCAAATTCCCAGAATATAAAATCAGTACATTTTGCGGGTGGTCACACAAAATGCACTTCAATCACTTACCCAATAATTTCCTAGAAAACCAATAATAAATAAAATAACTATTGAGAAATATTCTTTTAGTAAACAATAATAATATTCTTTTAAGCAATCATAAATAGAACAATTATTAAGAAATGTATTTTTAAAAAACTAATATGTATAAGCAAATTTTCAGTATTTAAAGTTAAGATTTATATTGTAACAAGGCAGTCTAAAAAGATAGATTCAATAAACAAGTCGAATAATAAATTAAAAACCAACCCGTGTTTTTTTTTATAAATAAAATTAACGACAACATTTCTGGCGACGAGGATGGGATATTGCAAGTCTTTCTAACAAAAAAAATTTTGTTAACAATAGTACTTGGATTTTTAAATCCTTTATGCATATCCTAAACGGTCATATTCCTTGACCAAACCACAGCAACTTGGAAAATTTTTTTTTGTGTTAAATTTATAAAATAAATTTTGCGAGTAAAGTCTGCAAAAACGACTTTATAGAACAGAAGATTTAAACTTTTAACGCAACACCCACATAAGAAAATCCAGAGCAGTCATCATATGCAACGACTAAAAACGAAAGTGATGAAACATCAGCTACAAAAGGAAACAACAACTATTAAACAAGAATTATTTAACAAGAACGAGTTATCAACAACCAATAAAACAGGGAAGGACGACAGCAGAAGAATCAACAAAATAAACAACTATTAAACAACAATTATTTAACAAGAACGAGTTATCAGCAATCAATAAAATAGTGAAGGACGACAACAGAAGAATCAATAACAACAACTATTAAGCAACCACTAAACAACAACTATAGAACGAGTTATCAACAATCAATAATTATCGTAAGTGAAATAATTTTATTTTATTTTAAAGTAAGCCTTCAAAAAGAAAATTTCTTTTTATGTACGCTATAGAGCAATTAGACATAGAATCAGAAATAGATAGAATAATATTATATACTGCTAAAGAAGAAGATATAGAAATTTTAACAAAATTCTCACGCCAAATAACATTAAATAAAATTAGTGCGAGAAAAAAATATTTAAACCTCATAAAAAGAAGACAAAAACGCATTAGAATATAAAAAAAAAAAAAAAAAAAAACATAATAATAAAATATATTTTATTTAAAATTAATTCAAATACAAAAAAAATTTTCGAAAGAAACAATTTCACCATGGCCCAACCACACTCTATATCTTTAGACTCCATAAAATATTTGAAAACTCTCCCAGAATTCAATGGAGACAGAAGGGATCTATACAACTTCATTACACTAGTAGACAGAATATATCCTTTATTGACACAATATGATGAAATGTCACAGTTAGTTTTCTCTGATATAATTAAAAGTAGACTTCAAGGTAGAGCAAGAGAAGTTATAGAAATAAACTTTCACGTCCAATCGTGGACTGATATAAAAGTTATTTTAGTAAACAATTTCGGCGAAAAATTAAGTATAGAAGAATTATACGACAAAATGAGATCAGTAGGATTTAGAACTAATACTCTAGACTTTTACACCGAAATAAAAGACAGGTTAAGAAGACTTAATAACAAGGCTAGTCTTATAATGGGAACAAATACAGGCTCAGAAACAATAGTTAATAATAATATGAAATCAGCTTTGAATATCTTTAAAGAAAAAATACCAGAGCCTATGAAAACAATATTGGCTTGTAGGAATCCACAGACTCTCGAAAGTGCTATGGAAATATTAATTCAATCAGGTTACGGCTACTACGGTGGTAAACTTGAAAAACCACAAGCTTACGTACGTAATCAAAATGACAAAGGAATCTATAATAGAAACACTAAACCCAAAAACTCTAACCAAAATTATAATCAAAACGACCGACAAAAACCATTTGCCAATTCACAGTATAAGCCAAATTTTAACCATAACCAAAACCAGTACAGACATAACCAATATAGAACATTTACAAACCAACAGTATAGACCTAATTTCAATAATAACCAAAATCCACATCAAAATCCACAACACCGACCAAATTTCAATCACAATTATCAAAGAAATGAACAAGTAGTTCCAGAGCCTATGAACGTGAATATGGTCCAAAATCTTCAAGAAAATACACCTATAGAAAATTTTCAATTTCTAGCCTCGAAGGAAACTTACCACATATAGTTTTAAAATCTAAATTAGGTTATTTAAAATTTATTATAGACACAGGAGCAACCCATTCTATTATAAATCCTGGCATATGCCACTCGCAATGGAATGTACCCTCCGAAGAAATAACAATAAAAACACTACAACATCTAATTAAAATTAATAAAAAAGTCCACATACCCCTTTTTGAAGAACTCGGAGACAGCAAATGCCGAATTGAATTTTTCGTCTGTAAATTCCACACCTATTATGACGGGTTGATTGGAAATAATATACTAAAACAATTAGGAGCAATAATAAATTTAAAGAATAATACTTTGGTTATTGGAGAAAAAGAAATACCATTAATATATAAACACAACAAAATAGAATATTATTTTGAAAGTGAAGGATCATATAAAGTTGAAATACCCGTTGACTGCAAAGAAGGATTAGTATTTAAAGATAAAACAGTATCAAGAGATAAAAACATTGAAATTATGGAAGGCGTATACAACGCAGAAAATTTTAAGATTACAGCATTTTTTAATGTGAAAGAAAAAAAAAGGGTGATATTTACAACTCAGAAAACAGAAAAAGTAGATACCGAAAACTTTCATATCCAAGACATAGAAAAGGAAAACATGATTCCTCTCTTGAATCAGATTAGAACTGATCACTTAAATGATGAAGAAAAAACCAAGCTTTTAGAAATAATTAAACGATTCCAAAAAGTATTCCACATTGAGAATACAGACTTAACTTTTACAAACGCAATTAAACACGAAATTAGAACAACCAACAACGCCCCAATCACGGCTAAGACTTACCGTTATCCCTATATTCATAAAAGTGAAGTCCAAAAACAAATCAAACAAATGTTAGATAATAACATAATTCGACCAAGCCATTCACCCTACTCTGCTCCAGTATGGATAGTGCCAAAGAAGATGGACGCCAGTGGTGAGAGAAAATGGAGGTTGGTGGTCGATTATCGTAAATTAAATGAAATTACGATAGATGATAAATACCCAATTCCAAACATAGAGGAGATATTGGAAAAACTTGGAAGGTGCCAATATTTTACAACATTGGATTTAGCCAAAGGATTTCATCAAATAGAAATAAATGAGAAAGACATACCAAAAACAGCATTTAGTGTCGAGGGCGGACATTACGAATTCCTTCGTATGCCGTTTGGCCTCAAAACAGCACCAGCCACGTTCCAAAGGCTGATGAACAACGTCTTAGGGGGCTATATAAATAAAATCTGCTTAGTATATCTTGACGATATAATTATATTTTCTACATCACTCCAAGAACATTTAGAATCTATTACGAAAATATTGAAACGTTTAAGGGAAGTAAATTTAAAAATCCAGTTGGACAAAAGTGAATTCATGAAGCGAGAAACAAATTTTTTAGGACATATAGTAACCGAATCTGGTATAAAACCAAACCCAGATAAAATAAAGTGCGTACAAAATTTCCCATTACCCACTACACCAAAACAAATAAAACAGTTCCTCGGTTTGGCTGGATACTATAGAAAATTTATAAAAGATTATTCAAAAATCGCAAGACCGATGACTAAATATTTAAAAAAGAATGCAAAAATCGATATAAATGATCCAGAATACAATGAAAGTTTTAAAACACTAAAAAGATTATTAGTGAATTCCCCAGTTCTCGTATATCCCGACTTTAATAAAAAATTTACTCTACAAACAGACGCAAGCAACTTTGCAGTAGGTGCAGTGTTATCTCAAGACGGACATCCTATTTGCTACGCAAGTAGAACACTTAACGATCACGAGCAAAATTACAGTACAATTGAGAAAGAATTGTTGGCGATAGTATGGGCAACACAACAACTAAGACCATACCTTTTTGGCAGACGATTTTTAATTGAAACTGATCACAGACCCTTAACATGGTTATTCTCCATAAAAGAACCTAATTCAAAACTTATAAGATGGAGATTACGACTACAGGAATACGATTATGAAATCAAATACAAAAAAGGAATCCTAAATGGAAATGCCGACTCACTTTCCAGAATCGAAGTAAATCTAAACGAAGAAAGTAATACTTCAACATCAACAAACAATGATTTATATATAGAAACAACTAATCCTTTAAATTTTTATAAACAACAAATTATCATTGCTAAAACAACATCCGGCTCACTGAAAATCAAAAACGAGAAAATTTTTCAGAATTATAGGAAAACAATATCAGCTAAAAAGTTTGACGAATCAACCTTCATAACAATTTTGAAGAATCACTTTAATCCCAATAGGACAAATGCAGTACTAATCCATGATGAAACTGTCGCTGAACAGTTTAAGGTAATATTAAATCAATATTTCGAAAACAACAATAGATTTAAAGTCTTAAGATGTAAAAAGGTATTAGAAGACATTTTAGACGAAAACATTTTAACAGAGAAGATAGAACAGGAACATAAGAAAAACAATCATAGGGGCATCAATGAAAATTTTGCGGAACTGAAAACAAAAATATACCACCCAAAACTAAGATTACGAGTGACACAATTCATAAATAATTGTGAAATATGTAACAAGGAAAAATACGATAGGAACCCTATTAAACAAAAATTTCAAGTTACCGAAACACCAGAAAAACCAGGAGAAATAGTACATGCAGACGTATTTTATAGTTTGGACAAAACTTTATTTCTTACATTTATAGATAAATTCTCCAAATATGCCCAGGCAATTAGAATAAAAAACCGATCATGGATCGAATTCAAAACCGCTCTAACGCAATATTTGGCGTCAGTTGGAAATATAAAAAAACTAATCATAGATAACGAACTAGGTTTCAAAGCACTTCCCCTTCTAGAATTTCTCAAGGAACAAAATATTGAAATACACTACACTTCAAACAACAACCATACTTCAAACTCAGACGTGGAACGTTTGCATAATACAATTAATGAGCATATAAGAATCCTCAAACATGATCCCAATAGAGAAACAGAATCAGTCGAAGAAAAAATATACAAAATCATTATGTTTTATAACAATATCATTCATTCCACAACCAAAAGAAAACCTATTGATTTTAGGAACGGAACAATCAATCAAGATGATTACAAATTGATCAAAGAATCGATTATGAAAATTAAAGAAAATAGTATCAACAAACGTAATGTAAACCGGGAAAACGTAAATATTCAAACAGGACCTGTATATATAAAAGATGAGAGAGGAGGTAAAAACCACTCTAAATTTCGTAAAGTAATAGTTTCCGAACTTGATAACGATCACGTAATTACTAGCACGAGACACAAATACTATAAGTCCCACATTAAAAGGAAGAAAATGCTTTAAAACACTGTAAACTAAAACACAAATACTTCAGAAACTACATAAGCCATATGACTATCTATTTTCAGATGAAATTACCAATAATAATACTACTTACTTCAATTGTAAACCTTTTGAATTCACAAAAATTATATATCCAAGACCTTACAAACAACAACAATGGATACATCCCGATAAAAGAAGAGCAGGATATAAGGATCATAGACCACAGGATATTCCACTTCATCAATCTAACTCAATACCACTACCCCATCGAGACAATAGAGAATAACATAAAACTGTTAGACGAATCAATTTCAGATACAAAACCATTATTGGACACAATAAGAAACAATTTTGTGTTACTTAAAGTTAAAGTCAACAACTTATCTCCCAATTTTAGAAATAAACGAGGTCTTATTAATGCACTCGGTACAGGAATTAAATTTATAACTGGAAACTTAGACAGTGAAGATGAAAAAGAAATTAAAAACACACTTGATGCTTTAACAAAAGGCATGCAAAACAATTCAATAGAAATTAATTCATTTGTTCAAATAAGCGAAACACTCTCTTCCCAAATAAGAAATACTACAATGCATATCAACAAGCAACAAGCCATTGTTACAAAGTATATAAATAACTTTCGAAATGAGATCCAAAATAAAATATCAACAATAGAGGACGAAGTAACCTTTCTAAAACATATATATCAAGTCGATAACGATATAACCCTATTAAGAAATCATGTAGACGACATTGGTCAGGTAATATTCACTAGCAAATTAGGCATCATTCCAACAGACATACTAAATCAACAAGAGTTAAAATTCATTGAGGACTTTGAGTCTTACACTAATATCAAAATTAACGTAATCTTCCTTGAAGAAACAATTTCAATTGTCCTTTCTATACCAAAATTTTCCCCTAACTCTCTTTCCAAAATTACCTTTGAACCAATTCCTAACAAAGAGAATAAATCATTGTACCTTGAAGAAAACCAAATATTACTTGATAAGGGCTTTAATATGTTTCACATAGGCATATTAAACAATTTAGCTAAAAACCTCAAACCATTTAAAGATCTTTGCATTGAAAATATCGTTCGTAACAATGAAGCCAAATGCACAGTAAGACTTT